>VMDO01000420.1:11499-75430 GCA_007922755.1 Pedetes capensis | reverse complement strand
AACCTGAACTTGTTGTTGTTGTTAGGTGCCATCGAGTCGGTATCCGACTTATAATGACCCTACATACAACAGGCGAAACACTATTGTCAGTGCTTCTCTGCTATTCATAGGGTTTTCAATGGCGGATTGATTTTTGGGAGTGGGTTGCCAGGTCCTTCTCCCTACCTGAACTTACCGAGTTGTAATTTGCATCAAATGAAATCCCCTTGGCAAGCAGTTGCCTGTGCTTGACACGCTCTGACAAACGTGCAGCTCTGCCCTTCGCAGCCAGCCAGTGCCTGGGAAGAGTCCGGCGTCCTGGCCACAGCACGACACCCAATGGGAAGAGGCGGGTCCGCTCCAAGCAGCCCTTGCTGCCCATGCCGGCAGCTCCTGGTAGCAGCAGGCTCAGCTGGGCCCAGGCTGCCCCTTCTGGTGTGGTCCCCTGCAGTGGCCTCTTCTGGATGGCAGGTGGCGCTGCAGGATCGTTCAGAAGAAGGGAGCCGGCTAACTGGCAGCTGTGGCGTGAACAAGTCCGTTTCCCGCAGCCAGGTCACGCAGGGGACACCTGGGGTCTCCCTTCCTTCCCCAGAGTTCATGTCCGGGGATTTATTTCGGCTATCGTGAAAGACCCTGGAGGCACTGGGATGGAACGCTGACCACTGGTGTAATGCAGTGTGAGATCCACCTGCAAACTCGATCAAATATTTGAAAAGTTTAGCGGCAATAAGTCATTTCTGTGGAAGGACTCACTGTATGACAAGTGGAAAGCGCACTTTTTCCTATTTAAAACAGTTGTTACTTTGTCAGTACGGTTCATATATAATATGATTTCATGGTTCTGTTGTCACTCTCCCACGTCTGTCAGTTTGTCATGCTGTGGGCGCTTGCGTGTTGCTGTGATGCTGAAAGCTATGCCACCACTGTCTCAGATACCAGCAGGGCCACTCATGGTGCACAGGTTTCAGCTGAGCTTCCAGACTAAGATGGACTAGGGAGAAGGACCCAGCAGCCCACTCCCAAAACACTTAGCTGTTGAAACCATATGAGTAGCAGAGAAGCACTGTCATACAGTGCTTGAAAATGAGTCCCCCAGCCTGAGAGGCACTCAAGAAACAACCGGGGAAGAGTTGCCTCCCCAAAGTAGAGTTGGCCCTAATGATGGGCGAGGAGTGAAGCCTGTGGGACCTCCATTTGCTGATGTGGCATGACTCAAAATGAGAAGAAACACAGTGGCTACAATAATGGTCTCAAATATAGAAAGATCATATGCATGGCACGGTGTTGGGGAGTGTTTCTTTCTGTTATATGTAGAGTCATTATGAGTTTGAGTTGACTCGACAGGATCTAACAACCTTATTGTAACTGGATATTTCAAATAGGTAATGATGGCGTTAAAATGGAATAAAAAAGCTAGCCAGTCAGTACTATCCATGTCAAATATGTAGTAAAGTGCCACTTTCAACATGATTATTGTTGTTGTTAGGTGTGTCGAGTCGGTATCCGACTCATAGTGACCCTCATAGGGTTTTCAATGGCTGACTGTTTCGGGATTGCCTTGGGAGTGGGTTGCCGTGCACCAGGCGGGGCTCCGAGTGCTCTCAGGCCTTCATGGATGCGTCTGTATCTGTGAGTTCTACATCCGTGGACGCAACCAACGTGGATTGAAAATGTTTGGGGAAAATTTGCGTCTGCACTGAGCACATACAGATTGTTTTCTGTGTTGTTCTAAACGCAGTATAGCAATGATTTGCCTAACGTTTTTACGTTGTACTGGGTTTGAAAAGCAATCTGGAGATGATGGGAAGGGAACGGGAGGGCGTGGGTGGGCTCTACGCCGCAGATACCGAGCCACTTCATGGAAGGGACTTGAGCGTTCGTGGATTTAGGCATCTGTGAGGCCCTGGACTGACTCCCTGTGGGGAGCGAGGGACAGCTGTGCTGTCTGCCCTTGCCCAAGGGTGACGGGTAAGAGTCCTGAGCGGAGAGGTGCCACCGTGCAGGAAGAGGCCGTGCTGAGGCCAGAGCCCACAAGGGGGCGCCCCGCCTGGGCTCCCGATAGTGACATTGAGAGTGCCGGGAAGGTCGGTGCAGGGCCTGGCGGGGAGAAGGAAGCTGTGCCAAGTGCCTCTGGTTGCGGAGGGCACCACCACCACCTGGCCGGCACGAGTGTGGGCTCCGGGGAGCTCAGCGTCACCACAGAGCCGCTGCAGTGGCCTGGGAGCAGGTGGGGAACCAAGCAAGCCGAGTTCCCAGCCGCACCCGGCCATCCTGAGCGGGCAGCGCCCCCTCCGGAGCCCGGGAGAGCGTCCTCTGCTGCCTGCTTCTCCCCAGGTTCTCTCCTCCACTGCCCACCTAGCTCTTGGCCCAGAGCCCCAGCCAGTCTTTTTCTGCTGGTCAGTCCTCTCTGCCCTCTCCACACCCCCGAGGGCTAGCCCCACAGAGCCGACTCCCGGCCAGCTGCCACCTGCTTAGACAGAACCTCCACCCACCTCCCTCTTCTTCCTGCCGCAGGGTGCTCTCAGGGTGAACTTCCAAGGCGCAGCTGCGGTCTGAAGGGCCCTTTCACGTCGGCCCTGCAGGCCGGCCCAGTTGCTCATGCAGCCACAGGGGCCTCGGAGCAGCTTCCCAGAGTGCCGCAGGGGTCCGACCGCCTCCGTCCTCAGGCTCCAGCCGCTGTGGCTCCCGGCAGGCCCTCTGGCCTCTCCTCCTGGTTGGAGGCACCTTCTGATTGGCCCTGCCCAGTGCGTTGGGAGCAGGGAGCAGGAATGAACTGTGTGGGGGCCACTGTCCTATGCCAGCGGCATGGGCGTCCAGGGCGGCCGTGCCTCCCCCGCCTGTCTATGGCATTGCCTGACATCACCAGAGTGGGAGCTTGAGATGAGAATACAGCAGGGCCATGCATGCTGTCTGAATGGTAAAGGGTTCAGACCGAGCCAGGGCACTGTTAATACAGTGGTTCTGTTCTCCTCGGACAAGTAACACCTCCAAGGTGGAAAAGACGTGTAAAGCTGTTTTTTATATGACTCAAAGTTGGCAAAATAGCAAATCAACTGAGATGAACCGTTACCGTGCAGGTCTGGGTATTCTGTTGAAAGGCTACTTACGTTTGGATGAGTAACAGAATGAAGGTATAATTTATAAGTTGTTGTTGCTGTTGTTGCGTGCCGTTGAGTCAGTATCCGACTCATAGCGACCCTCATAGGGGTTTCAACGGCTGACTGTTTCGGGATTGCCTTGGGAGTGGGTTGCCACGTACTTCTCCCATTTTTGCGGTGCTGGGAATTGAACATGGGACCTCAGAGACTGCAGCAGAGCGCTCTACCAACTGAGCTGAATCCCAGCCCACAATTTATAAATTAGAACATATTTATTCCGTAACATTCAGTATTTGTTTTCATTTCAGAAAAATCACTTAGGTTTTATATTTAAAGTTTCCAGAGAATGCTTGTTTATAGTAACAGTCTAAAACAGGGTTGACAGGCAGCCTGCCGTGTTTACGTTTTTACAGAGTTGTTAAGAATAAAAGCCTAACAAAAAATGCGACAGAAATATATAGCCATGAAATCTAAAATACTTATTATCTGGTCCACTACAGAAAGAGTTTGCCAACCCTGATCTAAAGGATTAAAAAATAAAATACATAATTGAATTTAAAGCATATAAAATTTGCAATATTTTTATCAGAAGTTTTATATTTAAGTAAATGAAGCAAAGTTATAATTTTTCGTATTTTAAGAATGTAATCTTGGCCGGGCGTGGTGGCGCACGCCTGTAATCCCAGCGGCTCAGGAGGCAGAGGCGGGAGGATCGCAAGTTCGAGACCAGAGGCAGTCTGCATAACTTAGTGAGACCCTGTCTCAAAAAAAAGTAAAAAAAAAATGGGCTGAGGTGCAGCTCAGTGGTCCAGCACTTGCAGAGCATGCAGGCTCGAGGCCCTGGGTTCAATCCCCAGTACCGCAAAAAAAAAAAAAAAAAAAAAAAAAAAAAAAAGAATGTAATCTTGAGACAGGGTCTCGCCAAGTTACCCAGACTGCCTCTGGTCTTGAATTTGTGATTCTCCTCCCTCCACCTCTCAAGCCTCTGGGATTACAGGCATGCGCCACTGCCCCCGGCACAAGAATGTAATCTTTAAGTTATGTATTAAGTGTTACAAAATATAAAATAGCAGGTAAAATCAGTATTTAAGTAAAAATTATTTAAATAAAGCTGAATTCTAAATTTAACACTGAAAGTTCAGTTGGGCCATGTTAATAATTTTGCGAGAAGGTAAAGCCATTGGTAAATCTGGTAGCCAGTGTCTGGCTGCCAACCTGGGGTGTGAGGGTTGGAGCTTACACAAAGCACATGTGGACAAAGACATAGAAAGCTGAGAGAGTCAGCCGTATGGCACAGCCTCGCCCTGCTCACGTTCCAAGTGTGTTTGTCACGGACACCGCGCTACTTTGTGGGTTCTCTGGAGTGACCGTCCGGAGGTGGATGCTGGACCTTGTGGGGAAGGTGCCTGGGGTGACGGGAGAGTCTGACTGGGGAGCTACCTTGTCTCTCCCCGCGAGCTTCCTCCAGTCCCATCCACGCAATTGACCCTCCCTCCCCCGGCAGAGCATTTGCTTGTGCTCGCTGTGTTCTGGGGGCAGAGGTCTGAGACATGGGACGCATCTCCCTAGAGCCTGACAGGGTGTCTGCCCGGGGAGGTGGAGGCTGTGGTGCGGGCTGTGTGCTGTGTGTGCCTGTGTGTGCATATAGGTGTGCATATAGGTGTGTGCATATAGGTATGTATGTGTGCATATAGGTACGTATCTTCATGTGCATACAGGTAACATATGTGCACGGTGTGGATGTGTAGCTTGTGGATGGCATGCGTGTACGTGCCTGTGTACACGCGTGCGATGTGCGGGCCTCACTGGCATCCAGTGGTCGTGGCACTGGGCTCATCACAGGCTGGCTGTGAGTTTCAGCCCCCAGAACACAGCCAAGAATACAAAAGGGCTGGGGTTTGCCCCCACCTTGGGTGCCTAGGGTCAGAGAGATGCACCCCCCACCCCTGCCCAAGGTCAGGCAGGACCCAGGCGTGAGAATTAAGGAAGGAGGAGGCGCAGGACAGCAGCTGCGGTACCCCGTCCCAGAGGCTCGTCCTCACAGCTACCTGCACTTGGCGTGACCATGCCCATCGCAGCGCTCACCCCATCCACGTCATGCTGCGTGGCCGCCCATGGCTCTCTGCAGCCGCACCTTCCACACGGGCCTCCGTGCGCTGTGCTCTCATTCCGTCGTTTCAGGACTTTCTGCCGAGCAGGGTTTGATGCGTGTGCTGAGGGAGATTCTGTTTCCCTGGAGGGATTTGCAGGCTCTGCACTTCTTTCTGCTTGTGGCGCTTTGTGCCTGCATTGGAGGGTTAGCTGTCACATGTCGCCTTCTGGGTGGTGTGCGGGGAAATCATTGTGTACTTGGGCCCCATTCAACCTAATTCTGCCTCATTCTGTGGCTTGATGAAGGAGCTTGAGGCGGCCGCCTGTGTCCTGCCGGCAGAGGTGGCTGTCATCTTGCCGTACGTGCTGAGGTGACTGCTGTGCTGCTGTGTGACTGAGGGACACAGGATGATCCTGGGGCCGGCTGGGGCTGGGGGCCACTGGGCCACCCCCGTGGCATCGCTTGGCTTGGAAACTTTGAGCACGGGGTCCTTCCCCCGCATCGTGGGGCGTCGGTATAAAAGGAGGCGCAGGAAGCGCTCTGAGAGGAAAGGTAATGAGCTCAGCTTGCACTTGCATGTGTAAGGCGCTGCACTTTGCACGCGGCACAGGAGCGTTTCTGGGGTGGACTGCTCTGTGGCTCGATCTTAGTGGCACTGGTTGGGTTTTGTTTCCCTGTGAAAGCACCTCTTTTTTCTGCTGGCATTGTGTGGAATTTAGACTGGGGCCGTCTTACCCAGGAAGATTTGAAAGCATGTCTGTAGGCACGTGCAAAATTTTTTTAGCCTCAAAGTCCGAAACACACCTTTGGACAGATGTTTGTGTAGTGTTAGAAGTTTGTAGCTTTGGGCATGGAAAGGGTTTTTCTCTAGAGGTGGGTGATTTATAATGAAGATCTTCTGCTGTCACTCTTCATTAGTGACTTTTCTACACTGAATCTGCTCTTGATGCTGGGAAGAAAATGCTTCCCTTTTAAAAGAGCAGAGGGCAAATGCCTCACGCCCAACCCCTGGGGTAGTTTCAGCTCTTCATGCAGCTCGATGTCGTGAGGCATGAAAATGTACACATTTCCCCCTTAAAACCAGATTCAAAAGCTGTCTGTAACTATAAAAACTACATACCATTGCTTTTGGGAGCCGAGGATTCCTATAAACGCTGTGGACGATTGTTTTCTTCATGCCATCTGGAATAACAAGACAGGTCCGGTGAAAAGATGCTTCTAGCCAGGGAACAGCTGGACGTGTGGCCATGGCTCACTGCCTCTGCCCCTGCCCACCCAGACGTCACCTTAGTGCTGTCACCCGGTAGGACTAGGGGATGACCCGTACCGTGACAGGCTCTCTGGGATATTCTGCAGCAGGAGATGGTCCTCACTTCAAGAAAAAAAAAATGAGCCACGGTTTCCAGCGTAGCTTCCTAAAAAGAGGAAAAAGAGATTAATTTTGGAGTCAGCAGCCTTGGAAACAGCTGACTATAACAAAGAGGAGGGTCCCCAGTGGACTGTGTCTGAGGGTAGGGGTGTCACGGGGCACTGGAGATGGTCCTCACTTCAGGAACAAAAAATGAGCCACGGTTTCCAGCGTAGCTTCCTAAAAAGAGGAAAAAGAGATTAATTTTGGAGTCAGCAGCCTTGGAAACGGCTGACTATAACAAAGAGGAGGGTCCCCAGTGGACTGTGTCTGAGGGTAGGGGTGTCACGGGGCACTGGAGATGGTCCTCACTTCAGGAACAAAAAATGAGCCACGGTTTCCAGCGTAGCTTCCTAAAAAGAGGAAGAAGAGATTAATTTTGGGGTCAGCAGCCTTGGAAACGGCTGACTATAACAAAGAGGAGGGTCCCCAGTGGACTGTGTCTGAGGGTAGGGGCGTCACGGGGCACTGGAGATGGTCCTCACTTCAGGAAAAAAAAATGAGGCACGGTTTCCAGCGTAGCTTCCTAAAAAGAGGAAGAAGAGATTAATTTCGGAGTCAGCAGCCTTGGAATCGGCTGACTATAACAAAGAGGAGGGTCCCCAGTGGACTGTGTCTGAGGGTAGGGGCGTCACGGGGCACTGTGCCTGCGGAGCTGTGTGTCCAGGACAAAAGGCCTGTCCCTGAGGGCAGGCAGCGTCTTCGATGCGGCTCTGACAGTCCCCCTCAGCTCGGAGCCATCTGTCACTAGGCTCTCGCCTCAGGAGGGTGGGACGTGGTAAAGACTCGCAGTGGGAAAACACAGCTCGAGCTACAGGGCCTCTCATCCAGGAGCCCAGGTTTAGAAGTGCCACCGCTTTCTCCTCAGACTTCGCCACTCTACATTTGAGCTGGGAAAATAGAGAGAAGCCCCAGGAATCGTTCTGTCCCCCTGCCTCCGGCTGCCCCTCCGGCCCGCAGCGCCCTCTTCCTGCAGCTCCGAGCCATGCTCCGCAGCAGGGAGAGTCCTGCGTGCTGAGGAGTGGAGTGCGCGAGGGGTGGCATTAGTCCACTCACTAGGGGACTGTGGTCCCCGCTCACTGCTCTGTGAGAGGCTCTGTGTGAACGTTATGAAGTAGCGTAACCATGCACTGGCGCTCTGGACGTCTTAAAACACGCCCTGTCTTTGAAACTAATAAAATGCCTTCCAGAATTATGGAGCTTGAGCTGGGTGTGGTGGCGCACGCCTGTAGTCCCAGCGGCTCAGGAGGCAGAGGCAGAAGGATCACAAGTAAGAGACTAGAGGCATCTGCGTAGTTTAGCGAGACCCTGTCTCAAAAAGTAAAAAGGAAAATGGACTGGGAGTACAGCTCAATGGTCCAGCACTTGCAAAGCATGCAAACGCGGGCTCTGGGTTCAACCCCCAGTACCAGAAAAAATTCATGGAGCTTATTAAGAATGGTCGTCTCATTTACACAGAATTGGCAAAATTTTATAAGATGGGAGGCAGGGTTTTTTGTGTGATTTTAAGGTGCTGTAGGTCGTCTGTATTGAATTGTGTTGTTTCTAAGAGTGAGGTGACGCCTGCCATTTACATTTTGATTCCTTATTGAAACAGTGTGGTGGCAGGCTGCTCATCTAGTGGGCGTGGCAGCAGTACAGGTCCACTGGATTCTCTTGCTCCTGAGCTCCCCACCATGGCTGCTGCCTCCTGTGGGCCAGCCACTGACCGTGGCCTGCGTGTGTGTGTGTGGGGGGGGCAGTTCACTCATCAGAAACCACAGTGGAAGAGAATGACTGCAGGTTCAGTGCTGACCAGGACTTCTACCCGGCAGATGGATACTGTGGTCCAAGGCTTGAGGGAGTTCTGCAGCGTGGTCAGACCGTGAGAGCACAGTCAGACCCCACTCAGAGCACTCCCTGTTCCCGGCCAGTCCCCACACCGCATTGCCGTGGGGATGGGCAAACACAGGTACCCTTTCCCCATCCCCTCGCCTCCCTGTGTGAGGAAGGTCCCACGTCTCCACACTGAGGGCTTTCCCACTGAGTTTTTCATTTGCCCCAGGTGTGAGAACCCCCTGGTCTGTGCCCAGACCTTCTGTACACATGTGAGGGCCACTGTCATCCGGGCACTGACTCTGACCTGTGCTTTGATCTGAGGCCAGCCTCCCCACGGCCCTGTCTGTAGGGTGGAGGGGAATAGGGCTGGGACCTTCGTGAGAAGGGAGATCCAGACCAGGAGAGGTACGCACTCTCTGAGTGCCGCTGGAAGATGGCCCTGAGACCCAGAGCTGTCTTCCCTGCAGAGCGCAGGGTGCAGCGGTCATGGGGCGACCCAGGCAGCACCTAGGGCACAAGAGTCTGTTGCGCAGCCTCCTCTCCTGGTCTCAGCTGTGACCTTGCAGACAGAGAACCTGCCTGTGAGGTGCAGAGCATGGTGACCACTAGAGGGGTGGAGTGGGGTGGCATTCGTCCATGCATCTGCGCATCTACCCATCCGTCTTCTATCCATCTGTTCATCTATCCATCTATCCACCCACCCATCCATCTACTCACTCACCCACCCATCCATCCATCCATCCATCCATCCACCCATCCATTCATCCATCCACCCTTACATCCACCCATTCATCTATCCATCCATCCATCCATCCACCCATCCATCCATCCATTCATCCATCTACCCTGATCCACCCCTCTGTCCATCTTCCACCCACCTACCCACCCATCTGTCATCCATCCACGTCTTTCCATCATCCATCTACCCATTGATCTTCAGACCCACTTTCCCACTCATCATCCATCCATTCATCTTCACATCCACCTATCCATCATCAACCCACATATCCACCCATCCACCCTTACATCCACCCATTCATCTATCCATCCACCCACCCACATATCCACCCCCCACCTATCCATCATCCATCTGTATACCCATCTATCATCCATCCATCATCCATTATCCACCCATCTACCTATCCATCTACCTATCCATAACTCATTGTCTACCCACCCATCCATCATCCATCTAGCCATCCATCATCCATTATCCTTCACCCATCTATCATCCATCCACCTATCCGTCATCCATTATCCACCCACCATCCAGCCATCCATCATCCATTATCCTTCACCCATCTATCATCCATCCACCCATCCATCATCCATCCATCCACTCACTCATCCATCATCTGTCCACCCATCCATCATCCGTCCACCCATCCATCATCCATCCATCCACTCACCCATCCATCATCCAACCACCCATCCATCATTGACACACAGCCATCATCCATCCACGCATCCATCATCAACCCACACATCCATCATCTATCCATACATCTATCCATCATCCATCTATTCATCTCCCCCATATATCCACCCATCCATCATCCATCCTTTCACTCATCCATCCATCATCCATCCACCCAGCAATTCATTATCCATCCACCTACCTACCCATCCATCCATCCATCCATCCACCCATCTATCCATCTACCCATCTTCCACCCACCCACCCGCCCACCTCTCCACCCAATAAGTACTCATTAGAAACTTATGCTGGCTTAGCACCAGGGACTGTGGCATTCGCAGCATAGTGCGGGTAGCAGTGGGCCAGTAGCGGAGTGACAACTCTAGTTTGCTCTGGAATGGGTCACCTGAAATCCTGTCGGGTGGCTGGGTGGGGGTGGGGGATGTTTGTATGATTTGTTGCTGCTGTGCTGTGTGTATAAGCAAGAGGGATGTCCCCAGGCTCTGGGGAGAGTGGACACTGCTTCAGGAATGCCTGCCAGGAGAGAGGCCCACGTATGGAAAGCTGCTGCCCCCCAGCGAACAGAAGCAGTGTGGACAGAAAGCTCAGGCTGTGTAGAACCGGGTGTGATAGACATGGACTGCCTCTCGATGCACTTGTACTGATGGGCTCTGAGGCGCACGGGAGGGCCCTGCTGCCAGCGCAGGAGCCCCTGTAGTCTCAGCGTGCCCTCCAAGCACACGCAGAGCATTCCAGCCAACAGCCGAAGTGGACGTGTGCAGTGGTACTTGAAATGCTTTGGAAATTGGATCCAGAGCAAATCTCAACAGTGGCAACTCTTTGTGTAATTGTAAGGGCTGATACTGAAAATACAGTGCACGTGGCTGTCCTTTTTCCTTTGATTCTAGAAGATATGCCATGACCTTTGAATAGGCGGGAGTTTAACTTGACCTTGTAGGCTGAGATGCATGGGCAGTCCCACTCAGGTGTCCTTCCCGTGGACCCCCATGGAAGACACCGTGGTGTGACGGAAAGTGTCTCGTGAAGGCTTCTGTCCTCCCAGGGTGGACTCTGGCCAGGAGTGTTATCTGTTGCTTTGCTCTCATGCTGCAGGACACATGTCGCTTTCTGAAGGTAGCTGTTGTGCAGGCACGCCCTGTCATGGAGCGGGGAAAGGGCGTGCGGTCCCGGGCGGGTCCCTGGGCACAAGCTCAGGTGTCCACGTGTGCTGGCAGTGGGGCCCCAGGGATGAGGATGACAGGGCAGCAGCCACGGAAGACGTGTGCCTGTGGCCTCTGGGTCTTGATTTCATGCAAACTCGCGGCACTTACTGTGCTGATTTATGCTGGGCTCCCTCCCTCACGGCTGCCCCGCACCTCTGCCACCTCTGCCGTAACAATCGTGGTGTTAGAGACGCTCCCGGGAGCTCCGTCCTGTTGAATCATCTCAGTGGGAAGAAGAGTTCATTAATTATGAGCACAACATTTTAGGCTCCATGTGTCCAGGATCCTCACCTACTAAAAATCTTTCCAGATATGACTAACTTATAGCACTATAGGGTTTTTTTTGGTCATAACCCAAATAGACTTTCATTTTTTGCCTAATCATTTGGTTATGGTCAGTGCTCTGCCTAGAGAGATTTTGCTGGATTCGGCCTTTACTCCTGTGTTGATTTCCACAAACTGAACTCTGGTTTCTAATCCCGTTTTGGTCACTGTGCTGCTAAGTACAAGATCCACTGTAGATGTGCAGGAGAGATCACAGAAAGGAAGTTGATCCAGGAACCGAATATATTTCTGCGGGAATTATTTTAAGCCCGTGTTCTAAAGATCTGGAGATCACTTAGCAAGCATGGTTGACCTGCATCTGCTGGCCGTGGTCAGCACTGTCCAGTGTTCCTTTGTGATCAGTTTTTGTTGTGTCAGGTGACACAAGGGACCTGAGTCACCGAGAACAGCAGTACCGCCCAGGGGTGTTCAGCAGCCTGCCTGGGGGCTGTGCTGGAGGGGGACTGGCTGTGTGCAGGCGCTGTGCTGGTGCCAAGCCATGAGGAGCCACTGGCTCAGCCCACTGGAAGATGTGAGTGCTGCCAATCAAACCTGTCCTGAGAGCCTGAGGGCCTGGCCAGGGTCAGGGCTAGAAGTGGGCCAGGCCCAGCCTCGACTCTCCCCCTGTTCCCCGCTGCCTACCCAACATCCTACAGACCTCAGGCTGATCATTGGCATCCAGTGAGAGTGGCTCAGCCAGGCATTTATGTCCCATAGCAGCAGCAGAATCGTGCCTTGGTTACCCCAAGCAGGTGCCCCCCACACCCACTAACTCATTTGAAGCCTTTTCACTCACAAACCCTTCCAGTGTGAGGACTTAGGGGTGCAGGAGGGTGCTGTCGCTGCTGCTCAGTGATGGAGACACCAGGAGGGTACCCACCGTTGCTCACCCTGGGAGGCATCCTGCGGGGTGCTGCGGAGGCTGAGCCCCCCAGCCACCCTTGCAGGGCTCACAGGCTGCTGGCTTGTCACGTGCTGTGGAGCAGGCACCAGCTCTGCACGAGGAGTTGGGGTCTGCCCCAGGGAGTCGCTGACTCTGGGCCTTCAGGGGGTGGTACCCACTGCTCCACCGGGACAGGGAGGTCACGTGGTCCTTGCCACGGTGGAACTTCCTGTGTGCCCCCTCTGCAGAGGGAAGTCACGCATGCGGGGCCGGGGGCGGGGGAGCGTCCCCAGTCAGGGGAAGCCTTGGGCTGTTGGAACTCTAGTTCTCACCACGGTTGTCCTGTTGGAGTGGGGCCACTGGCCCAGCTGCCACAGGGTCCTCCCAGGGCACCTGGTGGTCTTGTGACCCCAGCTGGTGCTCAGCTCCCCAGCCCCGGCGGCTGGCCTCATGCAGTGGATGTGGCTGTGCCTGGCCAGTCAGCAGCTAATCCACAAGCAGACAAGTGGCCATCCAGCTGGCACGTGTCAGTGGAAATTACAAACTAGGAATAATCGATAGAAGTCCACATTGTCACCTTGGGTAGAGACTGTGTGTGGCCCTGAGTTAGAGTGGCTGGCGTTCAGGAAAGTGGACACCATCCAAGGCGCAGCGCAGCGTCCAGGAATTCCCTGTGTGCCGGGAACCGGACAGTTTCCTCTCGGGAAACAACCGCAGCAGCCAAGAGAAGACAAGGAGGCTGGGAACCTAGCTGCCCTGACAGGGCCGTGCAAGCCAGGAGTGCACCGTGTGCCCAGCACAGCCGTGCTGCAGGGTGTCGGGGGAAAGCCAAGGACAGCGCCATTCCTTCAGCCCTCTCGGGCACAAGCGGGAGTGGGCGCTGGCAGAGGCAGAGAGCCTGAGCCTGCCCAGTCCTCATTGGCCTTGCCGCCCACCGGAAGGGCAGGCCGTAGGCGGGGAGACAGACAACCTGCAGGCTATAGACAGTCAACATGTGCACAGAGTGGGCGGAGCTCGGATGAGATGCTGAGCAACTGGCGAGTGAGCTGGGACTGAAGCGGAGAGGAGGGGAGCCCCGCAGTGGTCGGGGGTGGAGAGCACTGCAGATCCCTGAATGGGAGATGTTGGTGTCTAGGTGGTGCATGCCTGTAATCCCAGCGGTCCGGGAGGCAGAGGCAGGAGAATCGCAAGTTGGAGACCGGAGGCAGTCTGCGTAATTTAGCGAGACCCTGTCTCAAAAAAGTTAACAAACAGTGGGCTGGGGGTGCAGCTCAGTGGTCCAGCACTTGCAGAGCATGCAAGCACGAGGCCCTGGATTCAACCCCCAGGACAAAAAAAAAAAAACTGGCGGCCAGGGTGGAAGGTGCCGAGACACCAGAGAAAGAAACAGATGATCAGGACTGGGCAGAGCGCCGTTTATTGGGGGCTCACAGACAGAAGCATGGTCAGGGCAGTGGGGGGGCAATGCATCCCCACATCGTGGGTCAGAAGGAGGGGCTCATTCAGTGCTCAGGACAAAGATGGCTTCTGTCCAGACCGGAACGAACCTGGTTTGTGTCAGGCCAATATCAGAGGCGCCAGCACATTCCCAGTGCTGACGGTGCCAGGGTCCGCTCCTAAAGCTCCGTGTTTCCTCCAGTGGAAAATGATGCAGGGAAGCAGGCCAGGCCACTCAGGACTAGAGATGGCCACGGCAGGCCAGCGAGGAGGTCGGGTGGAGGCCGGCACGGGCATGGGGAGGCACCAGCCACCGTCACGGCGATGCATGAGCTCATGGCACGTGTGAGAGGACCACTGTGGCTGCTGTGCGGGGAGGGTTCACCGGGTCACGGGGGCCGAGCAGCCCCAGGGGGAGCTGACAGCGGCCTCTGAGCCTGACTCTGGGAGAGGAGCCAGGCTCTGGGAGCTATGGAGTGAGAGGAAGGAAGGATCGAGGTGGGCTCTAGGTATCTGCTACACACTGCACGGGAACAGGTGGGACCCTTGAGGTGACAAGACACACAGGCACAATTGCTGCCCAGGTGAGCACTTTGTTCAAGGTCCCCTGGGGAGCGCAGGCTGGCCAGGGCCACCCCTGCCAGCCTCTTCCCTAGCATTGCCCCTGCCAGGGCCAAGCCACCCGTGCCTAACCACAGCCCACGCCATTGGTACGTGGCCTACCTGCCCGTGGCTGCCTGTGCCAGCTGTACGTGATCTGGCCTGACACTTGGCTCTGAATGAGGTGGCGGGCACTAGCCCCCACCTGGGTGTGTTGCCAGGGTCCCTCCCACACTTTCCCCAGTGTTAGTGGCCAGTACGGGTCATCCTAGCCAGACGGCCGCGGAGGACGCTTTCTGCTGCCATCCTCAGTGTGCTTTCCTGTCCCCATCCTGTGGGCCTCTCTCGTCCACACTGCCCACTTAGCACAGTGAAGGCTGTGCTCTGCTGCGCTTCTCTGCATTTCCCCACTTTGCATTGTACCAGAGAAACATGTTCGCTAAAAGCTACGGACAAATCTCACTTGCTGATGCCGTCTATGGTACTCAATGCGTACAGAACTACCAGACGTTAACCGAACAGGGGGTTGCATGGGTAATTTCCTGGAAAGAACAGTACCTTACTGTAAAATATTATCAATTAAATATTTTTGAAACCCTCAGTGGTATTATTTTGTTCAGACGGTGTGGAAAGCAAAATACACATCATGAAATAACTTGCATCTTTTGATACACAGTGGCTGGAGTTTAGCTCAGTTGCTAGAGTGCTGCTCTGCACTGAGGTCCTGGGTTTGATCCCCAGCACCACAAAAACAGAAGGACATGGCAGCCCATTCTGGAAACACCCCAAAACAATCAGCCATTGAAAATCCTATGAATAGCAAAGAAGCACTGACATAGTGCCGGGCGTGACACAGTGTTGGGGAATTGGTTTATTCTGTTCTGCACAGGGTCACTACGCATCAAACTCAATGGCACCCAATGACAACCACAGCAATCTGACAGCCTGTTGAATTTCAGATTGTTTCCTTCAGATGGCAGGAGAGGTTTATTCGTCAGTAATAATTTTAATTAAAGAATCAAGTCATCATCCATTTTTTTTTTTGGTTAAGGCTGTAAAATTATCCTAAACTTCAGCTCACTCTTTGGTTTACAGTAAAGAATCAACACAAATGATCTCTGCTTTAAAACTTCTGTTTTTAAATTTGCAGTTCATAGCTCTTTAATATAAAATTCATTAAAGTCATATAGGACATGTAAAACTTTTCTCAGAAAGAGTCCTTTCTTGAAGGAAAAAGATTAAATCCCATAATAATTGTTAGTGATTTTAATCACTTTTTCCACTTAGCCATTTTTAAATCTATAAACATTTAGTGGACTCAAAGAGCATTTTCACCAGCAAAACAGAATGCTCGAGCTCTGATACATCTTTGATATAAGTAAGTCATATCCTTCCTATTTTATTCCAGAATCTCTCTTTTCATTAAGAGGAGGGAGGGAAGGAAGGAGGTGGGCCTACAGCCTCTCTCTGCCTTGGGGAGTGAAGAACTTGATTATTTACATAAGTTGTTAATACTTTTTACAACATACACATCTATAAAAAAGGTATAAGTAGTAGTAAGAACCATTTGCTCCCTACCTAATTTAAAAAAATAAACATTGCCAATTTCATCCACATATTTGAAAAGATAATGCAGAGCCTCAGTGGGGCCAGCTTGGCCTTTCCCCTGTGGTCACCACATCCAGTTGTGGTCATTAAAAAACACATTCAGACGTCCTTAATTTAACACAGTGTTTCTGCAAGTGTTCTGCTCTGATTCTGGGCTTTTCATCCACCACTGGATCTCCTCTGAGCCACATCTTCTCAAGTACTGGGCTCAAGAGTCCAGCCAATTGTGCTCACCTTTGTGGGGCATGCACCTCCTGGCCCAGCCCAGATGTTCAGATGGGAGGCGCTGCCAAGCACACATATCTTAATCACAAGTCGCTTGGGAACCTTGGCTGAGGGGCATGGACTCCTGCAGCCCTCAGGGAACGTGGCGAGAGGAGAAAGGGAGAAAGGAGAAGCCTCGGGTGCTTTTGCCTTGTGGGGGACTGAAAGCAGCTCTTTATTCTCTCTCTGACAAGGGCAGAGAGAAACCCAAACAAGTTTTGTGGGGTCCCTTCTTCGGGTGCCACCTCTATGTGGGGCGAGCGGGAGAAAGGAAAAAGCCTGTCTCTCTCTCTGCCCTGAGAAGGGTGGGGAGGAACCCAAACAAGTGTTAACCGCTCTTTCTGCTGCCTCAGGGGCAGCTGTGGCTCTTCTGCCTCTGGCACTGGGACCAGAGACTGTCCTCAGCTTCTGTCCCCAGACGCTGGGCGAAGGGACTGTCTTCAGCTTGCTTGTAGTCCTTGAGAGTGCCATCTAGTTGTCCTGGTCTCAGTGGTCATGAGGAGAGATGCTTCCGTGTTGCTGGTCGAATCCAGGGAGTTCTTTCTTCATCCGTGGTCAGATGGAGAGAGTTCCCAGCCGGAAGCTGGCAGCCAGCAGCATCACCAGCAGCAGCCCATCACCAGCCACCTCCCATGGAGAGCAAGCTCTGTTTTTATAGCCTGTGGGTAACTGACTGCCTTAACTGCCACAAGATAACAATCAGGTGGGGGCACGTGGGGCTAGGTGCAACCAGTTTAGGAGTGACATTCAAATAGAGAGTGAAACCAGATGTCACTCCTTTGGTAGTCAAGGGGAGATCCTTGATTACCCAATCGGGGCCAAGATGAGGGTTGGATAATTCCCTACACACCTTGCCTATTAACTCCTCTAGTTCAGCGTTCATGATTATTCAAAGCTTTTCTTTTTCCACACTAACCTTAGAAGTGACTTTTTACGTCCCTTGAAGAGGCAAAGTTGGAATAGGAGTGGGAACCTGGTTGAACTAGTTGAAAGCAATTCTCAGCCAGTCTCCACCCACCTCCCAAATTTAGCTTACCTCTTCCTGCTGCAGGAGACATCTTCAAGAATTAGGAGATTTCTTTGGATATTGCTATTAAATAAAGGGTTTTTTTTTTGATTGGCCAATCCTAGAATTTTATTCCATATCGGGTTTTAGATGAGTTTTAATTCTTATTTGTAGTTCAGGCCCTAAGAGGTTCTTTTCAAGAGACGAGAAATGTGGCTATGCAAAATGCCATGCAGGGCTTGCATTTGCTCTTTTGCTTTGTTTTATAACCTTTGGCACAAGGGTTGGCATTTGTAGATGCTGGAAACCCTGGCTTCTGCCCTGCAAGAGATTTCCAGCTCCCATTCTTACCACATAGGTATCCACCCGCCATCACGCACAGCATGGCTATTTTCTACTGTGAGACATTTTCCATGTCCTTTTTAGAATTTCAGTGTGTAAGCACAGGACCACAGGCAAGCTGTGCAGACCACGTGACCTCGCCAGGCCTGAGCTCTCCTGACCGCAGAACTTGCTTTCCTTGTCATTGTAACGTTTTATCCTTCCCAGTCCCAGACACAAGGGAAGGCAGTCTTCCCAAGCACACTGGTTTTTGATTTATTCTGTATAAGAACTGAATTAGCCTAATGATATGCCTCTTGCCTCCCCCCCCCGCCCCCGGTACTGGGGGTTGAACCTAGGGCCTTGCGCCTGCATGCTCTGCAAGTGCTGGACCACTGAGCTGCACCCCCGGCCCATTCTTTTCACTTTTTGAGACAGGGTCTTGATAAGTTACGCAGACTGGCTCTGGTTTCGAACCTGCGATCCTCCCGCCTCCGCCTCCCGAGCCGCTGGGATTACAGGCGTGTGCCACCGCGCCCAGCACTCTTTTGCCTGTTTTTGAATTAAACTTTATTTGGGGTTAAGGTCGATTCCTGTGTAGGGAGACATAGTGCCTATCTGGACTTTAGTCTCCATTTCTCTGGGGAAAATGCCCCACAGTGCCATTGCTAGGTCATATGGGGGTTGCACATTGTTTTTAAGAAACTGCCAGGTGCAGTGGCGCATGCCTATAATCCCAGCAGCTGGGGACGCGGAGGCAGGAGGATCGCAAGTTCGAGACCAGAGGCAGTCTGTGTAACTTAGTGAGACCCTGTCTCAAAAAGTAAAAAAATGGGCTGGAGGCGCAGCTCAGTGGTCCAGCACTTGCAGAGCATGCAGGCACGAGGCCCTGGGTTCAACCCCCAGTACCGCAAAAAAAAAAAAAAAAAAAAAAAAAAAGAAACCGCCAGACTGCTTTGCCTTTGGTTTCCTTTACATTCCATTTCCATTTCGTGCCTCATACCCCCACCAGCAGGCATGAAGTGCAGCTTCTCGCACCTTCAGCAGCGCCTGGCTGCCCGTTCTCACGGGAGCCGTTCCCTCCGGGGTGCAGCAGAACCTCTAACTGCCCTTCCCTCAAGCTGGAGAGGTCGGGCATCTCTATGCATGCTCGTTCCCGTGGGTGCCGCTTGTACGGTCAAGCGTCTCTTGTCTGTTGCCCACTTTCTAACTGGAGAGTTTTTTATTTGCTGTTGAGTCTCGAGAGTTTCTGTTTGACGTATGTGTGGTTCTCAGGCAGCTTCTGCCAGTCTTTGCCCTTTAACAGTCTTCTGCAGAGCCTGTGTCTATTTGTGATGAAAGCCAGTTTATGGAGTCTCCCTTTCCTGGGTCACACTTGTGCTGTCAAGTCTAAGAACCCTTTGCCCAGCCCTGGGTCCCAAGGATTTTCTCCTAAGGGTTTTTTGAAGTTTTGTCCTTTTGTGTTTTACATGTAAGGCCATGATCCATTGCAAGGCGATTTTTGGATGCATTGTGGGGCGGGTTAGATTTTAACAATTCCACACATTTTAGGCCCGTTGGTGAGGCGTTCTTAGGAGGCACAGAAGCGTGAGTGAAATGCTGTGGAATGTTGGTTCTCATTACGTGGCTTCCTTCTGTAAACTGACCCACAGTCTTCTCAAGACAGAGACGAGATGGCAGACAAATCGGAGTCCTGTTGAGCTGCATGGCCTGCTGTTGTGACATGGCTGCAGGCAACCCAGTGGGGAGGTGGCCTCCTGTCCCTGGTTCAGACGTCCTCAGGGCCTCCTGCTCCCTGCGTGGAGCATGACGTCCTGGGCACTGGCTCTGGGTCCCCTCTGCTGTGACCCCTTCCCTGCCCTTCACCCTCTCTCCACACAGGAGCTGAGTCAGGTCCCTCAGTGGTTCAGCACACGATAGGAGGAGGTGGAAGGGCCTAAGCACGTCCCATCCAGAACGGCAGACTCAGTGTTCTTATTTCACGATTTTTGCCTTTAATTTGCAGCGATGCCGTGATCGTTCCACAGAACAGACGTACCTCGTTCACCCCGAGACAGGCTCAGTAAATGGTGTTTTCTTGCTGTCTTTCAGACAGAAGTGGTCTCCGCCAGTCAAGAACCCCTCAGAAGTGTTTTGCCATGGACATAGAAGATGAAGAGAACATGAGTAAGATCTAGGCCTATCCTGTCGTATCGAATAGCTCATTTGCCGTTAAGATCTCAGAGTTCTGTACATTTGGCTAACGAGACCAGTTTGTGTTCCCTATGGTGTGGCTCTTGGCAGCGCTGTGCGTTTCGTTTTTGTACGCTCTGTACACCAAGTGTGGTATTAACGGTGGATACTTTCCCCAAGCCACTCGCCCAGACGTTTCATTCCTTATTGTTGTCAGGGGGCTGCCCTTTTTATTCCAGAAACACGCCTGTAGGTGCCTATCTCATCAGGCTGTGTGGCCTCATGCAAAGCCGTGTCACAGTGTTCATAATAAAGCTCTGAACTTTACCTGTGGGAACAGAAGACATCGTTCGGGATTGACGTAAACACTGGTTGGTTTGGGATGACATGCAAATCATTCCCTCCCACATACGGTTGGCAGCCTCTGAAGACCAGGGTGAGACTCGAGGCCGGTGGGGATAGAACTCACCCTGGGCCCCTGTCTCCACACCATCCCATCGAGGGCTGGGGTCGGAGGGTCTCAGGTGCACCCGCCGCTCCTCCTCAGGGTGGTGCTGTTGGCAGAGTCCAGGATCGTGCTTCTCACTTCCGCCTGACCCTCAGCCCCAGAGAGCGGTGCGTCCACGTGAGGTCCACGCGCACCCACGGACAGGGCCGAGCAGGGGAAGTCACGTGGAAGACATCGCTTTTCCAGCTAATGTGTACTATCTGTCTTGGGGGAAACGTGCAGCTCCACCTGCCCGGTCCCATTTCCCAGGGAATGTTAGGGTCATTAAACCCCAGCTCAGCACATTGCCATGGCTCTGCACACGGTCCCCAGCGGGGCTGCGGACCCGCCCTTGCCTGACACCAGAACCCAGCAGCACCGCAAGCTGTGTCTGTACTGCAGCACCACAGGGCTTGTGTCGTGGGGCTGTGGGGGCGTGGGAGGGGGACCGTGCAGGTCTCTGCCACCAAGGTCAGTGTGGGCTGCCTGAGGCCACGTCCCGAGGCCAGCCGTGGGTGCCCACGGCATGTCAGAGGTGCTATTTGGAGACAGCGCCCTTTGCGATCGGCCCCTGCTGCCAGCGCTCCCTGTGCTGCGGTGCTGTTCCTTCGACTGCTTTCCCACCAGTCCTGTCTGGAGATATTTTCAGGACCCCAGTGGGCAGTGCCCCTCACCATTTCCCATTCTGCCTCACCTGTCAATGGGGGGAATCAGCACACTGCTTATTTCAGACAGCAGTGCCCACCCCGTGCCGTCTCCGTGGTCCCTCTGAGGGGTGTGGGGATGTGTCCCCAGAGCCACCCACTGGGACTGTGGACTGCTGTCCATGGCTCTGGTCATACCCACACTGAGCTCCTGGCAACCTAACCATGAGAAAGTCTTCTAGGATAATTTTCCTGGAAAGATAAGCTGGTGCATAACACAGAAATGCCAGGCCTACACTTTCCCTCACTCTGAAAGCAGTGAAAAGTTTTATTGTGATTCCTTCACATTTCTGAAATGCAGTAGCACACAGTAGAAAGTGTGTGCTTCAGAAAAGCTGTGCATGGGTCTCTGTCTGAGTATTCTATCATCCTTTGCTTCACAGCGTTTTTAACAAACAGAATATGAGCAGTACCTCCACGCTTGCAAAATGAATGAGAATTGAGAATCGGTTGTGAACTATTACAGAAAGTGTATTTTTCTCTAATCTCAAGACCATTTGTCAATCCGGTTCTGATTATTGTTATTTCTGAAAGGGAAACGTTTGGTTCTTTCAGAGGTTACGAATGTTCGGTTAAATGCATGTTGGAATACATTTATAATGGTTTGAATTTCTATGCTGATAACTCTGTCTAGCAATGACTTTGTACTGCGAATAATGTCTACTATGTGATGTTCTTGTTCCCTTGACTAATCTCTCCATCTTTGTTTTTACCTCTTTAACCTTTTGTTCCCTGAGCACCGAAAGGAGTAACCTACCGGCCTTTTGCTGGAGGATGTTATAAATGAAAATTTAGTGTCAATTCCGTCAACTTTGTTAGCTGGGAGAAGTGGTGTGTGCATCGGGGGAGTCCAGGGGAAGAGGTGCCTGTTATTTCTCCGCCATAGCACATTACCAGTTTCCCCATGGGCTGTGTTTATCCAGGGTTGTCCCTGCCATCTCAGCTGAGTAACAGTGGCTCTGGTCATTCGCTGTCCTTAACCCCAAAGACCGGCAGCTGAGGACCAGGACTTAAACCTGCCCATGGGTCACACTGATGAACACATCCATGTGTTGAGTTTGCTTAGCATAAAGGGAATCTGCCTGTACGTCATGTAGCGGAAATAGACCCTAAGGCCGCCATATTGGGGCATGTGCTCACAAGCTTAAGAATATTTTGGTTAATTAAGCTTTACTGTGGATTTTTGGAAGCTAGTAGAGGAGGTCTTTAAATATATTCACGTTGACAACATTGCAAAGTGCTGAGTTCATGAGATGGGCCCGCAAAACTAATTGATAAAGAAAGGAATTCTCTTATTTTCTTTTTTAGAACACTTAATAAACTTGAGGTAAACACTTTTTTATTCCCTCTTTTTTTTAATATTTTTTTTCTGTTTTTGAGACAGGGTCTCACCATATAGCCCAAGCTATCCTCAAACTTAGGGGCTGGGATTTAGCTCAGTTGGTAGAGCACCCCTCTCCAGTCTCTGAGGTCCTGATTTTGATTCCCAGCACCACAAAAAAGTGGGAGAAGGATGTGGCAATCCACTCCCAAGGCAATCCTGAGAACAATCAGCCTTTGAAAACCCTATCAGGGTCGCTATGAGTCAGATATGACTCGACAGCACCTAACAACAACAAGTCCCAAAATATAATGACAACTCTTAAATGAATATTAGAAATAAAGACATATCCTTCAAAAATAATTTCTAAAACATCATAATACTTCATGTAATCCCACTGGCAGTTTTCTGTGATCAATTCATAAACTAAATCAAGTAATCACATACCAGAATGTTGCTTAGATATTTTAAACCTAAAAAACTAACTTCTGAATGTGTATTTTCAAATAGTGCCTTGTCTTCTGAGAGATGCTGCAGTTTAAAACCAATAGACAGAGTGGGGTGAATGACCTTGGAAAGGAGGGGCAGGCTGAGACAGAATGCGCATCTGTCTGTGTACTAAGGACTAAGTGGCCATTTTGTTAGACTCAATGGTGTGAAGTCTTTCTGGATTAATTTACCATCCAACCTTTTGTTAAGCTTAAATGTAATCCTTCTGGATGATTCAGAATATTCTCAGTAGAAAAAGAATGATTTAAAGTTTTTACCTTTGAATGCAGAAGCAGTTGGTTAACTAGAAGAGGTAGAAACCATTAGTCAACAAAATCTCTAATTGCTCATTTCAGCTGGGGCCGATAGGTCTTTGGTCAGATGCAGTTCCTCACGTTCGCACCAAGGAAGGCAATGCATACGCACACATCACTTACCCAGTTACAAAGAGATAAAGGAATCTATAAATTTTGCATTTACAAGATCCTGCAACGAAGGCGTTGTAAGTTACTCTTTCTGGGCACCGCAGGTTCCAGCAGCGCTGACGTTAAGGAAAACCGCAATCTGGACAACGTGCCCGCCAGGGATGGCAGCGCCCTCGGGCCTGGCGAGGGCACGCAGCTCTCCAATGGGGGTGGTGGTGGCCCCAGCAGGAAGCGGCCCCTGGAGGAGGGCAGCAATGGCCACTCCAAGTACCGCCTGAAGAAGCGGAGGAAGATGCCAGGGCCCGTTCTGCCCAAGAACGCCCTGATGCAGCTGAACGAGATCAAGCCCGGCCTGCAGTACACGCTGCTGTCCCAGACGGGGCCGGTGCACGCGCCGCTGTTCGTCATGTCTGTGGAGGTGAACGGGCAGGTCTTCGAGGGCTCGGGCCCCACCAAGAAGAAGGCGAAACTCCACGCCGCCGAGAAGGCCCTGAGGTCCTTCGTGCAGTTTCCCAACGCCTCCGAGGCCCACCTGGCCATGGGGAGGACCCTGTCGGCGAACACAGACTTCACGTCCGACCAGGCCGACTTCCCCGACACGCTCTTCAACGGCTTCGAGACCCCGGACAAGTCGGAGCCGCCCTTCTACGTGGGCTCCAACGGGGACGACTCCTTCAGCTCCAGCGGGGACCTCAGCCTGTCGGCCTCGCCCGTGCCCGCCAGCCTCGCGCAGCCGCCCCTGCCCGTGCCCCCGCCGTTCCCGCCCCCGAGTGGGAAGAACCCCGTGATGATCCTGAACGAGCTGCGCCCGGGACTGAAGTACGACTTCCTCTCGGAGAGCGGGGAGAGCCACGCCAAGAGCTTCGTCATGTCCGTCGTGGTGGACGGGCAGTTCTTCGAGGGCTCCGGGAGGAACAAGAAGCTTGCCAAGGCCCGGGCCGCGCAGTCAGCCCTGGCCGCCGTCTTCAACCTGCACTTGGACCAGACGCCGTCTCGCCAGCCCGTGCCCAGCGAGGGGCTTCAGCTGCACCTGCCGCAGGTGAGGAGAGGTGTGTGTTTCCACGCAGGTGGGCGTTGTCTCAGGAACGCGTGTGGTCAGCCTGTGGTTACCACGGTTGCTCTGGTTCTCGTCTACCTCGCCGAGTTCCCTGGAGCAGGGGTCAGCGCCACTGCTGGCCGCAGGGCCGCCTGCTGTCTGTTTCCATGGCCAGGTGGGCACTGAAGCCCGTGCGTCCTCCCATCGCATGCTGGGGCTAGAAGGGGACCAAGTGGAGACACCTGAGCCCTACCACGTGGGCGTGGCTTCCGTGGCATGCGCAGTCCCCTTGCCCCTTGGCCCTCCCCCATAGGGGCCCTCGGCCCACGGTAAGCTTTTATCAGCAGTAGGGAGAGTAGCCAACACAGTGCCACTGCTGGCCACGGGGCCGCCTGCTCCCTATTTCCATGGTCAGGTGGGCACTGAAGCCCATGTGTCCTCCCACTGCATGCTGGGGCCAGAAGAGGACTGGGCGGAAACACCTGAGCCCCGCCACGTGGATGTGGCTTCCGTGGTGTGCACAGTCCCCTTGCCTCTTGGCCATCCCCCATAGGGGCCCTCGGCCCATGGTAAGCTTTTATTAGCAGTAGGGAGAGCAGCCAGCACCCCGGAGCAGTGTCTGCACCTCAGGGGTGTTTTCCTGGAATCGTGGCGGGTGGGACTCTCACGCTCGATCTGGGGCTGCGGGCCAGCCCACAGCTGGAAACCCAAGCCAGGGTCAGGGCGTGGGGCTTGGCACCCGTGTACCTGGCCGTTAGCGGCCTTCCCAAGGCGAGAAGCCCAGAGCAGTGGGAAGCACGTGCCAGAGGGAGCGGCCTTCCACCAGTGCCCTGGATCCTGCCCGCTGCTGGGTCCTGGGTGTCGTCCCTGGGTCCCCCCGACCCCGTGCCAGCTGGGCCCGGGCACCCACTCTTGAGGTTTGTCCATTGCAGGGTAACATCAGAGTGAAGAAGGGGGTTTCGGGGTGGTGTGCGTGGCAGAGGCAGAGTGAGGGGAAGGAGTGTTGCACCCTCAGGGAGCCCCAGGGCTCTGTCTGGCTTCTCTTCTTGGAAACCCCAGATTCTGCTAGCCTGTTGTAAACACTACCCTTCTGACTCTCCCTTGTGTGGGTTCCTTTCGTTGGTGTCCTTCAGTGTGGAGGTCACACTCAGTAGATTTGCCAAGAGTAAGTGAAGGCTGCCAATGTGGAAACTGGAGGCGGTGCCTCCTCCTAGGCCCCAAGCGTGGCCACTTCTCTTTTGCCTGTGACGCAGTTAGAGCTGTCTCCTGCGGCTGGAGTCTGAGGCGACCACCGCTCTCAGTTTCAACACAGAGAAACTTGTTCAGCTTTGCCGAAGGCAACCAAATATGGCATCGGTTAAAGTAATCCACCCAGAGCATTTTGCTGATTTTCTTTTTACAAACCAAACGCTTGCTCCCCTTTTAACTCCTTCTTAACATTCCTCAAGAATCACAAGTCCATTTGTAAGTCTACAAACCTGTGGCATTGGGTCTCAAGTGATTTTGTATTTGTTACAACATTTTACCCTGAGTTCAACATACCGCCTGCTGTGACTTCTCCACAGAGTGGCAGCCAGAGCCGTGGGACCATTTCAGATGCGGTGGGCAACATCTTCTCGAAGCAAGTCATCCCTTAGGGTGGCGACTTTCTGTTTGTTTTGGAAGAATGTTGTTAAGGGCCAGGCTGGGGACATGAGATTGGCCAGTGGCCGTGTGATTGTCAGACAAGTGTGGGATTGCTGGGACATAGTTCAGACTTGGCTCTTAACCCTCAATGGCTGCATTGCTGGGCCTGGAAGTTTCAGAGTGTACATTCCAAGGGGAGGTGGGCCTTGCTGCTCTCCTGGAGTAACCCTCCGGGGACTGGTGCCAAGTGTCCCTGGTCTTAGGACTTCCTGTCTTCCTGGTAGTCAGGGCATGAGAGGAGTTATAAAATCTAACAGCATTGGCTGCCCGATGACTGCAGCACTTGGCCACAGTGGCTTGGCCACACCTCGTCCCTAAACCCAGCCATGAGGGGGGCTGTGGGGCTGAGCAGGCTGGGCTTGGCTTCTGGGAGCATGCTGCATTTGTTATATGTATCCTCCGAATTCAGAGGAAGTCACCTGCTGAACCACACAGAATGAGGCCAGTGGCGCCTTTCCAGGGATATGCAAACCACCCGTGCGCCTCGGATACCCGCGTCTCACAGCGCACATCAATGCAGGCGCTTGGGCTCAGGTCTGAGGTCGCTTCGCTCCGAATGCACGGACGAGCGCCTGCCCTTACGTGAAGTGGAAGTG
The DNA here is from genome assembly GCA_007922755.1 of Pedetes capensis. NCBI lineage: Eukaryota > Metazoa > Chordata > Mammalia > Rodentia > Pedetidae > Pedetes > Pedetes capensis. The sequence goes on along the minus strand of VMDO01000420.1, from coordinate 49,036 downwards.
TGCCTCTCCCCTGGCCTCTCGGTCACCACTTACCGTTCCTCTGCTGTGTAAATTCCAGCGCGTCGTCCCTTACCCTGGCCCCAGTTGCTTGTGCTTGCTGTGCTTCTGGCTGCTCCTCCCTCCTGCCTGTACTCGCCAGGTCTCAGGGGCTCCCCTGAGGGAGCTTTGTTGGTGTTCAGGGGAGAGCGGGTTCTTTCCTTGTTGATGGTCGTGGCGGGGGGAGCATTCTTTCCTCACCAAAGGTCCTGGCGAGAGAGTGGGAAAGCTGTTTCCTCATTGGTGGTCCGGCGAGAATGGGGTCTTTCCTTGTTGGTGGTTGAAGATCCGGGCCAAAAAGGTTGAGCTGTTTCCTTGCCAATGGTCCAGGGGAGAGGAAGGCCAAAAGGTCTTGCTTAGCCGATGGTCTGGGTGAGATGGCCTTGGCCCTGGCTCCTGGTCTGTGCTCCACCCATCCTGTCTTGAACACTACCCTTGAGGCTCCTTGTTGTCTGCTGGTCTGGGATAGGAGGAAGACACCTACCAGCCATATCTTCTCCAAGCTAGTCATCCCCTAGGGTGGCGACTTTCTGTTTGTTTCGGAATAATGTTGTTAAGGGTCAGGCTGGGGACGTGAGATTGGCCAGTGGCCGTGTGATTGCCGACAAGTGTGAGATTGATGGGACATAGCTCAGAGTTGGCTCTTAACCCTCCCTTCTCGCAGGCACCATTCCTGAAGCACGGTGGGCTCATTATTACCGAGATAAAGCTTAAACCACAAAAGTGAGCCTCCAGCCAAGCCTAACAGATGCGTTTGCCTCCAAGACCTGGGATTCAGTGTCCCCAGCACCCCCTGCAACACCTCCCCTTGCAGGTACTAGCTTATGCATCTTAACACCACTCCATCTGAGCAGAAGGGCCTCACAAACCTCAAGGCAGTGCCAGCTGCGCGAGGAGCTGAGCCCCCCGTGTGTGCCCAGGTGCGGGGTGACTGAGAGGCATCCGTTGTGCCTCTGAGGATGAAGATCTGCGCGAAGCTCAGTCAGCCTTCATTCGGTCACATCTCCCAGCTGCTCTTTTCTCTTACATCCTGCTGTGTGCTTCCGGCTTTGCAGCCCCGGGGCTGACAGAGCCTTGTGCCAGGAGCGGGGTGAAGAGGGCACTCTGCAAATCTGTCACCAAAGGAGATGCAGCACAGAGACGCACAGAGGGGCATGGGGCGGGTGGCAGGGTACAGGCAGGTGGCCCAAGGAGCACTTGTGCTTCTCCGTGGCTGGGTTTCCCTGTGTAGGGCAGGCATGTATGTGTGAGCATTGGAGAGGGGGCACCTTGCGGGCCTCAGGCCTTATGGGGGCTGGCTCCTGCCCTCAACGCAGAGGGCTCCCAGACAGAGCCCTGGGTGTGTGTGCTTCCAAAGAGTGTTTTGGAGGGGTGTGCACACGTACACACACACAAGCCTGTGCACACATACATATGAACACACACATGTGGATACCCATGCACACATGATCACACATGAATATGCACATGCATTAGTGTGCCGTGTACATGGGTGCTCACGTGTGCATATGTGTATACATGCACATGTGCGCATGCACAAGCCTTGCACACATACGTACGAACACACATGTGAATACCCACACACGTGAACATGTACGTGTGCGCACACATGAATACACACACGCATGCATGTGCCTTGTACACGGGTGCTCACGTGTGTGCCTATGTGTACACATGGTACACATGCGCACACACATGCTTGTCTGTCGGATTTACCTGTGTGTTTTTCCGGAGTGGAAGCCGCCTGTGAGAGTCCCCGTGAGAGACAGCACACGTTGACACGGAGGGAGCGAGCCGCCCCGGGCACGCACCAGCCCTGACTCTGGTCTCTGCTCCTCACTCAGGTGTTGGCAGATGCTGTTTCCCGCCTGGTTCTGGGTAAGTTCAGTGACCTGACCGACAACTTCTCCTCTCCTCATGCGCGCAGAAAAGTGCTCGCGGGAGTCGTTATGACCACAGGTAAGCACGCCGGCGCTGTGGTTACCCCGCCTCCTCTCCTGTTTGACAAACGTGAGATGCTCTCAGTCTGGAAAGGCCCTGGGACACCTACAGGAAATTGTTTATTATTCTCTTTACCCTCACGGTGCTTGCCATAGGCAAGTGTGGGAACTGCCCTTTGTATTTTCCCCGTGGGGCTGGGGGTGTAGCTCAGTGGTAGAGCACATGCTTAACGGGCAGGCAGCCTTGAGTTCAATGCTCTGCGTGAAAAAAAGAAAAATCAAACCAAACCAAAGCAAAACCCTTTTCTCTTTAAATGTCCAACTTTTTAACCTAAATCTGCCTTCCTTTGGAGAAATCATACGGTATTAACAGTTGGCTCCTCTTGTCTTCATTAATGGGAGAAGGATGTGGCAGTCCACTCCCGAAGCAATCTCAAAACAATGAGCCGTCGAAAACCCCATGAGGGTCTCTACAAGGCAGACACGACTCGACGGCACCAGCAACAGCAACAACATCTTCATCGTGCGAATGGCCTCAATCTGCTCTGGAAGCAGCTTCTGCTGAAGCCTGGACCTGTCTGTTCCGTCAGTGTCACTACTGCCAGATTGGTGTGCCTTCTACTGGCGGTGGAGATCTATCAGGATCAGAAATCTATGGAAAAAAGGCGTAATCCAGGATGGCACCGAGCCTGTTAAGTTTGCCTAGAAGTTCCCAGCAGCAGGAGGCATCCCTAGCATCCGCTCCATCTTCAGAGCGAGGATGCTCAGCCACGCCACTGTGGTGACTCCAGGGAACAGGATCTGCATCGTTGGCCAATACCCAGATCCCCGGGGCTGGGCAGAGCCCAGGGAGTGGACCCATTCCTGCAGGGCCTATGTGCTCTCCTCATCTGCTCAGCTCAGCCCAGACAGGCTGGAGAGGGGCAGATACTGTGGGAAGTGCCAACGCCGGCCAGCCCGGGAGAAACTCTGGCTCTCCGTGCAGGTGACCGTGTCATCCTATTCTCCCACGATGCTCACCTCTGTCGGGCTATGGGGAGGATGTGAGGCTGAAATCCTTAATGCGGTGCCCCGGAAACACGACTTCTGTTGCACCAGCCAGTGCTTCTTGCCAAGACCTGCTCACTTCACAGCGAGAGGTGTATCAGACGGTCGGTCAGCCCGGCCCCTATTGTGTCCAGCATTTGTTACCTGTGTCCACGTTTCTTCCTCTGACTCTTTTGCCATCATCTTCACGCTGCCTGGATCTAAGCCCCTCAACCACTAGCGAAGGAGCTCTCTGGCAAGGTTCTGTGCCCCACCCGGAGGAGTGAGGTTCAGTGAGGCTTCCGTCCAGTTATTCAGCCACTGCAGACAAGGCCTGAGATGGTTCATCTTGATCATCAGTTTGGTTGCATTGAGAAGTACCTGTTGTTGTTGTTCTGATTGTTGTTAGGTGCTGCCAAGTCAGGGTCTGATTCATAGCGACCCTACGTGCAAGAGGCGGAACACTGTTATCGGTGCTTCACTGCTATTCATAAAGTTTTCAATGGCGGATTGATTTTTGGGAGTGGGTTGCCAGGTCCTTCTCCCAAGCCTACAGCACCTGGTGTTCCCAGGTGGTCTCCCATCCAAGTACTAACCAGGCCCCAACCCTGCTTAGCTTCTGAGATCTGACAGAATTGGGCACCACAGTGGTATGGCTGCAGGCCCGAGAAGTACCTAGGAGATTAATAAAGCACTCCTCTGGGTACATCTGTGAGGTGTTAAAGAGAGCTTACCTACGGGGGAGACTTGCCCTGAATGTGGGTGGAGGGAAATAGCTGAAAGCCACCCTGATATGAGCTGTGTCACACGCTCCCTAGTGCAATTGACTGGACCTCTGAAACCATGAGCCATGATAAATAATTCCTCTGTTTAAGCTGATTTCTCAGAAATTTGCTACAGTGGCGAAAAGCCTCACGAACACAGAAAATTATTACTAGTCTAGAAGTGGGATTGTTGCTGTGATTGCCTGAACATGTGGTTCAGAAGACTTTGGGACTGGGTGTCCGTGTGAGTGTCGGGGGAGTTTGGAAGAATTTGGAGATGCAGGCTAGAGAAGCCCTGGAATGCTGTAAGCAGAGCTTACCGGGTGATCCTGGTAGGCGCTCAGAAGACCAGAATGCTGGTCGGAATGTAGACAGAAAAGCCTGTGCCATGGGTTTCCAGCATGGGAATGAGGACATTATTGGGAATTGTACCAGAGGCCATCTGTATTACATTGTGTCAAAGAACTCGTCTACACTGTGTATCCTTGAGACTTTGTAAGAGGCAGAGTTTAAAGGAGGCAGACTAATTGATCTGGCGGAAGAAATTTTAAGGCAGCCCAGCTTTCAGGCGGTGGCATGGTTATTGCCAGTTGCTTTTAGCTAGGTTTATAGTGAAAATTGTGAGGAAAAAGCATGGCAAGAAGGGTTGAAACACTTGAAGCTTGCCCAGAAAAGAAGAATATTGTGATGATGAACTTTGGTTGTCCACTTGGTTGAATTAAGAAATGCCTAGGAGACTGGTGAAGTACACCTCTGGGTATGTCCGTGATGGCATTTCTACAGACAATCAGATGGAAAGATGAACCCTTGGTGGGTTTGTAATATGACAGCATTACGGGCCGGTAGTGAAAGATAGGAGGTGGGGCCCAAACAGAGGAAGTAAGTTTCTAGGGCCTGTCCTTGGGGCCTGTGTCTGCCCTGACCTCTTCCAGTATTCAGCTTTACTCTGCCTGCTGTCTGCCAGAAGTGAGGGCCAGCCTCCGCCACATGCTCGCATTACCATGATACCTCGCATTCCTTGGTGTGGGGCCAAGGAATCACAGGCTGAACGCTCTGAAACCATGGGGAAAATAAATAATTCCTCCTATTAGTCATTTCTGTCCGTTACTTCGTCACAGCAAGGAAAAAAGTGACTAATACAAACCTATAACGTTGGGATCAGGGAAAGCATGGCTGCTGAAGAGATTGGGGCCCTTAAAAAGAAGCCAGGTGCTTTGCACTGGGACAGCAAGGCAGATACCTTCAGGGCATCTCAGGAACCGCTCAGACCCTACACACTGTAGTATCTGGGGTGTAAAGGCTTTAACTCGCTTGAAAGACTTTTCTTTCAAAAGAGAGCTCTGGGACACCTGGGCAAGAGCTTCACCAGGTTTAGCACCTGCTGCAGTCCAGATGCAGCCTAGGATCCAGGGGTTCCCGAAGGCAAGTGGGGAGTCTGCAATGGGAGACAGAGACACAGCAACTCAGAGGCAGTGTGACTCTGTTCCATTTATTGCTCAGATAGCTCAGCTTTTTATACAAAACTGAGATTCAGTAAGCCTCAGACAAGGTAATAGGTAACATCAAAGTTTTTTCAATAGAACAATAGATCATATCATCATGGAGGGTCAGGTGGTTATCAGGGTGCAGGATGAATCCTGAGATAAATCATGTTTACTTCAAAGAGATAAACCAAGACAACCTGAGCACCTACACATCCTATGTCTAAATCATTAACTATTCTAACTTTTATGTGGGAATTAGGGGCAGTTAACTATTACCTGTGTGTCACCCCACTGAGTCTGTTGTATGAGAAATGGGTGCTTTAATTTATCAGATTGATTTGTTTACTGGAGGGCTGTTGGTACAAAGGCTTTAGTTTGTGTTGACTCGAGTTTATGCTGTTGGAAGTCATTCAAGAATTTTCCCATTGTTAAGCCTGCTAGGGAGGTTTCTCAACTCCCAATCTGAATCAGCACTGCTTATAGAGCCAGAAGATTATATATGTACATAAGAAAAGACGAGGCTCCAAGTTCCTTCCCATGAAGAGATCTTCTTTTAGAGGTGCTCTTTCCCCTTTTGGTAGACTTTCCCTCCGAGGCTAGAGGTACTCTTCCCCTTTCAGTAGACTTTCCCTCCAAGGCTAGAGGTACTCTTCCCCTTTCGGTAGACTTTCCCTCCGAGGCTAGAGGTACTCTTCCCCTTTCGGTAGACTTTCCCTCCGATGCCTTTTTAAAGGTACCTTTCCTCGTGTGGGGACTCCATCTACCCATCATGAGTGGATCTAGATGTGGCAAGCACTCAGACTCTCAGACATCCTTACAGCTGTGGTCCAAGGGGGCCTGGCTACTGCTTGAGCGGGTGGCAGACATTGGTGTCATCCATGTGATGCTAGTTTTGCAGGCATGCAAAATACAAAACTTACTGAATCATGGAGGCCTCCATCCAGATTCAAAGGATCTGGGAGGTCAGACAACATGTGTCAGAGTTGGAGTCCCTGCAAGCAGCCCCTGAGAGGACAGCGTGTGGAGCTGCAATAGAGATGCCAGACTGTTGGAGATGCTGGGCGTGTGGAACATCTGCCAAGGAAACCTGCAGGCGAGGAGTGGAGCCAGCCCAAGAGAAGGGCCATGTGGTCTACAACAAGCAAGGCCGTAGGAGCAGGGCTGGCCAAGTTCACTGGAGCTCACACCTTAGGATACCATGTGGCCCAGATGCCTGGCGTAGAGCTACAGGATTTCAGTTCACCCCACTATGGTCTGATCTTGCTTTGGTCTCATCCCTTCTTTCTGTCCCCCCATCTCTCCTTTCAGGAATGACAATGTGCACTCTGTGCCATTGTATGTTGGGGGCATGTAAATTAATTTTTGATGTTACAGGGGCTCACAACCAAAAAGCTCTTCTCAAATCTCAGAGGAAGCGCCAGGCGCTGTAATCCCAGTGACTCAGGAGGTGGAGACAGGAGGATCACAAGTTTGAGAACAGAGGCAATCTACATAACTTAGCAAGATCCTGTCTCAAAAAGTAAAAGAAAAATGAGCTGGTGCACAGCTCAGTAGTCCAGCACTTGCAAAGCAGGCAGGCGCAAGGCCATGGGTTCAACCCCCAGTACTGAAAAAAAAAATAAATCTCAGAGATTTGAGACTTAAACTTTTGAACACAGTCGGAACTGTTAAGACCGTGGAGACTCTTGGGTATGGACTGAGTGTACTTTGGAATCTGAGATGAACGTGAGCCTTCGGAGCACTATGGGTGGCATAGTATGGTTTGAGGAGACAGCATATGGGTGTGGAGTTGACAAGGAGTGGACTTTGATGGTCAGTCTTGATTATTAAGTTGACAGGATGAGCTGGGCAAGGTGGCACATGCCTAGAATCCCAGCGACTCAGGGAGGCAGAAACAGGAGGATCACAAGTTCAAGGCCAGAGGTGGCCGGTGTAACTTAGCAAGACCCTGACTCAAATTTAAAAAAAAAATAAATAAATGGGCTAGGGGTGCAGCCCAATGGTAGAGCACTTGCAAAGTAAGTGCAAGGCCCTGGTTTGGCCCCCAAGTATAGAGAGAGAGACAGAGAGAGACACAGAGAGAGAGAGATAGAGAGAGAGAGAACATGAATGAGCACAGAGTGCTCAAGAGATTAGTAAGTCACACCCCTGGGTGTGTCAGAAGAGTGTTTCCAGAGAGGATCAAGCAAGAGAGAAGATGCACCTGAATGTGGGTGGCACCACCCCATAGGCTGGGGCCTGTACGGAATGAAAGGGGCAAGGAGAGCCCCCAGGCACAGGCGTGCTCTCTCCGCTTCCTGGCCACCGTGGGCGAGCTGCTGTGCTCCACACGCCCTCCCGCCATGGTGGACTGAACCCTCTAAGACCGTGAGCCAACATGGATCATCCCTCCTCAGTTGTCCCCTCAGATATTCTGTCAGAGCAACGAGAAAGTCACTGACACAAAGCCAGTCGCTGCCCAGGAGCCACCTGCATCTCCCTGTGACCATTTCCTCAGAGCCAAAATGCGCACATGAAACCCATACCTCACAGCACTGGGCTGTGGATTCCACCGTGGGGCCGGTTCAAGTGGAGACTCTCACGGATTGAACGGCCTTGGTCACGTCATCAGCTCCTGTGCACTGCAGTTTCTTCATCCGCAAATGGGAGCAACAGCATCTTCCTCCAAGGAAGTTGTGGATGCAGGGGGGTGGCTTACCACCAGGCCTGGCGCGGTCCTGCCCCATGACGTGTGCTACTCATCTGCTGTAGTGAGAGCAGCATGCTTTCAGGCCGTATCCAAGCCACCTTTGTTTTTGCAGTGCTGAGGATGGAACCCAGAGCTCATGCACGCAGGACAAGTGCTGGTTCTACCACCGAGCTGCACCCCAGCCCCACCTCGTCTTTGTACCACATGTGGTCAATGGTCTGTCTCACGAGGTTGGCTCCATAGTTGTCCCTTCCTGGAACGTCACACTGCTTACACTTCCCCAGGGTGTTACATGTGACAGCTCCCTAGTGCAAACGCGGGGTAATGATTCTGCTCCCCTTCTTCATGCCCCAGGGGCCGTAAGCCTTTCCTCTTGACCTTTGTCGTGCTTTGTGTTTGACTTCAGAGGCCAATCATCAGGCGAGGTAGTACTTTCCCGTAGGGCAGGGTGAGTGTTGAAGAAAGACTTGCATTCCAGGGGAAATGGCTGCCTGAAGTTTGGAGTCTGCACCACGGGTTAGGAATGCAGCCTCCCAGAGGTGGTGCAGAGCAAGACCTCAGGAAGGGCTTGTCTGCAGGTGTGAGTCTGCGGCTAGGAGTCAGATGGTAGGAAGGTGTGTGGAGGCGAGCCCAATGTTCTGCTGGCCCCTGGATGGTCCAGTTGCTGGGAGCTCGTGGCAGACAGGCCAGTCCTTCTGTGAGTCACACAAGTCTCTCTCCTGTCTTTCAGGCACAGATGTCAAAGACGCCAAGGTGATAAGCGTTTCCACAGGGACAAAATGTATCAATGGTGAATACATGAGTGACCGCGGCCTTGCGCTAAATGACTGCCACGCAGAGATAATCTCGCGAAGGTCCCTGCTCAGGTTTCTCTATGCACAGCTTGAGCTTTACTTAAAGTAAGTTTAGGAGTAAGCAAGTAAAGGGAGCATTTTAAAAAATATTTTCCCTCAGAAAACATTGCAGACCCTCTCCTTGTTTCTATGAGCACCGAGAAATTCTCGAAGTAGTAACTATCAGTAATGCTATGACTGGGTCTTGTTCTCCCATGGTGCTCGCTGGGTCCCATTCTCCTGTGATGCTCAGTTTTGAAATACAGTTGACTAAATTATAAACACGTACACATGCGTGAATACCTGCACACAGAGGCAGACACAGAAACAGAGCATGGCCATACATTTCAAGCCAATGTGTAAGACCATGTGATTTTGTTTTATGCGGCATGTATTTAAATAAGACCTTCCTAAACTATCCAACAAAGATGGTTATTTTCCTTCTAATCACTGCTCCTGGTCAGAGCTGACCTGTACCTGTTTTTGATGACAAGGCCGTTAATTCCACGGTCTTTCTGCCTCAGTGTCATGCCTGAGAAGTAACAGTCACTCACTGCCAATGACACGTTCATCACTGCATGAAGCTGAACCATTGACTGCCGTAAACGTGTGCAACAAAAACTCCAGTTCAGCTCACCTTTCCCCTACTGAAAATATCGGCCTATGAAGGCCACTTTAAACTACCAGAGACTAGATGTTGACTATACAATGGTTCTAAATGTCCATTTGCACCTTTTTCCATTGCAGTAGCAAAGAGGATCAGAAAAGGTCAATCTTCCAGAGGTCAGAGCGGGGCGGGTTCCGACTGAAGGACACCGTGCAGTTCCATCTGTACATCAGTACCTCACCCTGCGGCGACGCCAGGATATTCTCGCCCCATGAGCCAGTGCTGGAGGGTAGGAGGCCAGAGTCTCAGCCACTGACCCCTCCTCAGGGCACTCACCCTTACGTAGTGACAGGCAAAGAGCGTGCACCCACTCAGTATCCTCCTCCTACTTTTTTTTTTTTTTTTTTAAGCCCTGGGCGAGAAGCTGATAGCAGGCTCTTTAAAAGCATGGATTCTTTCTTCTCAGTGAATAAATAGCTTAATTAGTCAATTTTAATGAATTAAACATGCTGATTCTATAAGAAAGAAAAGTGCTCATTCTGATTAGCCAAGTAATGAGAATTGAGTGAGGTATTAGATCAGAATTGTATCTGTATTGAATTTATCTCCGAATCAGAAGACTGCGGTTCTCCGTATTCCCGATGGATTATAAATGACTAGATGAGTGATTCAAGCCTGAGGCTACTCTTCAGCCGCAGGCGAGACCACTGTGGTCATCACACTCTCTTTGGTCCTCTGCAGGCCGCGTCAGTGCTTCTCTGTAGCAGTTTGTACTCACATCCCTTCTCCCAGGATTAAGCCTTATTTCCGGTAGAATATTCAATTACATCATTTCCCTTGATATGAAAGCAGTAGATACTTTCTCTATGGAACATTGCTAAATATTCTTAAAATGTGAGAAAGAAAATTAAAATCACCCGTATTCATATAACCCAGTGCTGGTCACTGTGGTTATCTGTGCACACTTCCCATGGATCTATTTGTGCATCTTTTTTTACATTTATTTTTGAAAGTGAAAACTCGTTGTTGTTGTTAGGAGCCATCGAGTTGGGACTGACTCACAGCGACCCTCATAGGGTTTTCAATGGCTGATTGTTTCGGAATTGCTTTGCGAGTGGATTGCAACTCTACCAGCCCAGCTAAACCCCAGCCGCTTTAGAAAAATACAAGGGTTAAAATGTAACAGTACTCAAGGAACCATCACCCAGAATTACCAAATCTTAGCATTTTGTCATATTTGCTTCCACTCATTGTTAAAGGCAGAACAAAATCACTTCAGCCAAAATGTAAACCACTTTTCTCCCAAGCCCTCAGGAGACCACTTTCATGAATGTGGTTGGTATTGTGTCCTTTCTGTTCAACTTTATAAACTTGTATTGCATATATATTTTGTATATGTAGCATATACACTTACACGAATATGTTGTTGTTGTTGTTAGGAACCCTCAAGTTGGGTCTGACTCATAGCTACCCTGTGTACAACAAATCAAGCACTCCCAACACTGTGCCGTGCCCAGCACTATGTCAGTGCTTCCCTGCCATTCATAGGGTTTTCACAGCTGATTGTTTCAGGAGTGGGCTGCCTACAGCCGTCTCCCAAGCCTACAGCACCTGGTGTTCCCAGGCAGTCTCCCATCCAAGTACTAACCAGGCCCAACCCTGCTTAGCTTCCAAGGTTGGGCGGGATTGGAGGCAGGGGGCTGTGGCCGCAGGCTCCCCTGAACGTGTTAGGGTGTGCTTGCTCCGCTTTTCAATAGGTGAATGGTTTGCTGCCTGTGGGCTCTGAACCCTCTCTTTCTCGTAGAACCAGCAGATAGACATCCAAATCGTAAAGCTCGGGGACAGCTGCGGACAAAAATAGAGTCTGGCGAGGGGACGATCCCTGTGCGCTCAAACGCCAGCATCCAAACGTGGGACGGGGTGCTGCAGGGGGAGAGGCTGCTCACCATGTCCTGCAGTGACAAGATAGCCCGGTAAGGCCCGAGGGCCCGGCAGTCCCCTGGCTGCACACACGAGCCTTTGAGCTCTTTTCCAGCTTCCCTTCTTCCAAAGCTTGTGGGTTTTGACCCCACGTCCCATGAGGGTGTGCCAGGAGTTCTCTGAAGGGTGAAGGGTCTAAACAGTTCCTCCAGGGGCCGCCTGCAAGGGAGTTGACACGAGCATAGGTGTGCACACACCCTTTCTCCTCACGCCGGATGGGTCCTGTGCCAGAGTCGTCAGAGGGTTGAGGGACCCTTGCCTCACACGATGGTGCGGAAGCCCAATCAGCATTCTTGTGACCCCTGAGAAGACCACACATGCCTCGTTCAGATGTCCGCAAGCCTTCCGCATTGGTTTTCTTTAACGGGTCTTCTCAGGAAGCCCCAAGTGATGGAACTGGATCCATCGTACACTTTGGGCCACCCTCCCCAAGCATAGGTGTTGACTGAGTATCCCCTATCCAAAATGCTGGGGACCCAAAGTGTTTCAGATTTTGGAGATTTTGAGTTTTGTAACACTTGCATAGGATGTACTGAGTGAGCGTCCTTAATCTGAAAATCTTAAATGCAAATGCTCCGAAATCTGAAACGTTCTCTGCCAGTGCTCACCGTGATACACTGACTTATTATGCATCCTCCAGCCTACCCTTCCTATGCTCTGTGTTGTGTGTGCGTGTGTGTGTTCCTAGGAAAACACTCAGCAGTTGGCAGTGTGTGAGCCTTTATGTTCATGCGTATGTTGGTAATCGTAGAAATGATATTATGCTATAAATTCTATGCTGTTTCTCATATTTTCACTTAGCCCTGTGGTTTTATTACTATGGGTCATTGCTTCAGGTGTTTGTAAATACTCCAACATAGTCTTGGGCCATTTTCCTCATGATGAACAATTGAGATTCCTTTGACTCCCTTTACCTGTGCCCCTGATGGTCTTTCAACACAGCTTACCACAGACCTTTGCTACAGCTTCTTGGGGTGTAGATCCAGAAGTTACACACATGTAAGTTCACAGAGAAGCCTGCAGTTGTACCACCCATCCGATCCCATCAGATCTCAGAAGCTAAGTAGGGTCAGGACCCGTTAGTACTTGGATGGGAACAACAGGTCCTGTAGGCTTGGGAGAAGGACCCGGCAACCCACTCCCAAAAATCAATCAGCCATTGAAAACCCCTCGAACAGCAGAGAAGCGCTGACAGTACTGTTTTGCCTGTTGTAGGCAGGGCCCCTAAGAGTTGGGCACCAACTTGATCCCTTGGTAGTCCGAGAGCATGTTGTTGAATTCCCACGTATCTGAATGTGCCAGTTTCCTTCTGCTATTGATTTATAGTTTTACTTTATTGTGATAGAATAAGATCTTATGTGATTTCATTTTTATTGAATTTGTTAAGACTTGTTCTGTGGTCTGTTCTGGAGAATGTTCTACATGCACTTTGGAAGCATATGTATTCTGCTGTTCCTGGGTAGTGTTCTGTGTGTGTCAGGAACAATGGGTCTATGATGTTGTTCAAGTCCATTGTCTCTATTTTGGTCTTCTGATTATTCCATCTGTAGTGTGTTGAAACTTCCTGTTAGTTTGTGTTGTTTTCTGTTTCTTCCTTTAATTCTGGAAAAGTTTGCTTATATGTTTAGTTGATCTGATGTTTACTGCATAAGTATTTAAATAACAATATCTTCTGGGTGAACTAACCCTTTATCATTATGTAATGCCCTTCTTCATCTCTCATAGAGAATTTTTATTTAAAGTCTATTTTTCTTCTAGTAGTATAATTATTCTTGCTCTCGTTTGGTTACCTTTCACCTGAGAAACCTCTTTCCATTTTTCACTTTTAGCCTATGTGTGTCTTTTGGTCTTACTGTTGTTAGGTGCCGTTGAGTCGTGTCCAACTCATAACAACCCTCACAGGATTTTCAATGGCTGATTGTTTCAGGATTGCTTTAGGAGTGGATTGCCACATCCTTCTGCCATGTTTGTGGTGCTGGGAATCGAACCCAGGACCTCAGAGACTGCAGAGTGGTGCTCTACCAACCGAGCTAAATCCCAGCCCCTTTGGTTTTATAGACAACATGTAGTTGACCCTTCTGTTAGTCAGTTTGTGCATCACTGTGGCAAAATACCTGACAGAAACAACTTAAGGGGGAAAGATTTATTGCGGCTCATGGTTCAGAGGATTTCAGTCCACAGAGGAAGGGCAGGCATGGTGATTGATGGGGGCGGCGGTGGCAGAGCGCTCACATCAAGGTGATCAGGAAACAGAGCGAGCTTACTGCAGGTAGGTCCAATCTGTGGGCCATGTGCATCCCAGGACAGCTAGTGATGTCACCTCACAAAATTTTTTAACATCATGATTTTTAGCATTTACTTTCTTTGCGACCCCCCCCCTTATTATGTATACACCTGTACTATATTGTATACGTGCAACCGAAGACAATTCTTCTTTACTTGATGTGGCCCAGACTCTGGAAGGGGGCCACCCCTGGCTTATTAGAGCTGGGGGGTTGGATAAAGTTCCCAGTCCTGTCCCAGTGACACTTCTCTGTACACTGTGTCCTGCCTCCGAAAGTTCCACAGCCTCCCAGGACACTGCCACCACCCAGGGACGAGGCGTTCAAACACATGGCCTTTGGGGGACACTTTAGATTCACGATAACAGTCCTGCTGTTCTTGTAATCCATTCATTGATCTTTGTCTTTTGATTGAGGGAATTAACCTATTAACATTTAAAGTCATTAAGGAATTGGAAAGACTTAGCGCTGCCATTTTGTTATTTTCTGTCTGGCTTATAGTTTTGGGGGGTTGTTTTGTTTTTCTCACTCTTACTCTCTTACTGCCTCTCTGTTTCTTGGATGGTTTATATTGATAGGAAATGATTTTCATTTCCTTTTATGTATTACCTACAGATATTTCCTATCCTGTCTGTCCAGCACCCGCAGGATCAGCAGACGCAAAAAGGATTACTCCATACCATGAGTTAGTGTCAGAGAGACTGAGTTGGGGGCTGGTGCCTTTGGGCGCCCTGCCCCCTAGTGAGTGTCTCAAGCTCTTTTTATTAGGTTCTGATCATAACATTAAGCATTCTTATGAGTTAGGGGGAAAGTGGGTTAAAGTATATTTTCTTGTGAGATAGGGAAGGGTTATTTATTATTTATGTTAGCATGTTCTGCTCACTGCACGTAGACAGAGCTGCACCATGTCTGCATGTAGGCAGGATCTATTCCCAAGGTCACAGAAATAATAGAAGGGGGCTTTTAGGCCTAGAGATCTTCCAAGGGTCGAAGCCATGCCTGGCAAGCAGCTAGAGCCTTCCGCATCAGCTTTTCCTTAGATTTTCTCCAGCCATCCAACCATGCCTGCTGTTAGAATTCCCTTTGTGGTTTCTGTTAGAGGAAACCCAGTGTTGGAGGCACAGACACTAGAGAATACTCTAACCTGCTGGGAACAAGCGGGCAGCACCGCATTTGATGGGGCAACCGGGCCAAGCTGAGCCAGGTTAGGGGTTTTTCAGAGCCGTGGAGCCTTGGTGGGAAGTATAGGTGGAAGCAGTTTCCCTTGGAAAAGGCAGGGGTGAGGTGTATGTTTTTGGACAGTTGGCATCTGGCTCTTGGTATTAAAGACATTCTGACCTTGGGGGCCAATTTCTTTAGCTCAGCCACCTGGTCTCTTGGTGCCATTTTAACCTTGGAGCATTGTCTGGGGGCCCTTTATTCTCAGTCAGTTGTCACTGTTATTGTATAAAACATCTTAAAATTATAGCATTCTATTTTGAACTGATAATTTCAATTATATATAAAAACTCTGCTCCCTTATAATTTCACTCATCATACTTTGTCAGTGATATCACAAAGTAGGTCTTTATATAGTGTATACCCACTTATATAGATCTACCTTATAATTTTTTAATGTTTTGTTATTTAAATTCTGCTAACCAAAATTACTATAGTACAGGGTACTATATTTGTCCACGTTTCTTCCTTTATGTTTTGTTGTTATTGTCGTTGTTGTTGTTGTTGTTGTTAGGTGACATGGAGTCATATCTGACTCCTAGCGACCTTCATAGGGTTTTCAATGGCTGATTGTTTCAGGATTGCCTCAGGAATGGATTGCCACATCCTTCTCCCATTTTTGTGGTGCTGGGAATCGAACCCAGGACCTGAGACTGCAGAGCGGCGCTCTACCAACTGAGCTAAATCCCAGCCCCTTCTACCTTTGTAGGAGAGCCTTACGTTTACACAGAGCTTTTATGCTGCTATCTACTGTGCTGTTATTTCAGTTTGAAGGACACTCTGTAGAATTTCATGTAAGTTGTAGTGGTGATGAGGTCTGCCCACTTGTGTTTATCTGGGAAAGTTTTAATTTCTCCTTCATTTTCGAAAGGCAGTTTTCCAGATAAAGCGTTCTTGGTTGATTTTTTTTCTTTCATCATTGGAAATATATCATCCCACCCCTTTCTGGTTTGCTAAGTTTCCACTGGGAAATCCATTCATTAGATTAAAGAAGCTCCCTTGTATGTGACCACTGACTTTTCTCTTGCTGCCTTTAACATTCTGTTTGTTTTGACCGTAGTGAGTTTGATTGAAATGTGACTCGTGGTTGTTCTCCTTGGATTTATCCTAATTTCAGCTCTTTGAGCTTCAATCTCTACGGTCTGTTATTTTCTAGGACTGGGGAAGCTTTTAGACATTATTTCTTTAAATAACCTATTCCCATCCGCTCTTCTCCTTCTGGGATTCTTAGAATGCGTGTATTGTTCTGCTCAGTAGTGTCTGTGAGTCCTGTAGGCTCTTTTCTTCATTCTTTTTTCTATTTGGTCTTCTTACTCAATGATTTTAAATGACCTGTCTTCAAGTTAACTGATTCTTTCTTCTGCCTGATTAAGTCCTCTGTTGTGCTCTGTAGTGAATTTTTCAGTTCATTTAGTGTCTTTTTTCAGCTCCACGATCTCTGTTCTGTTCATTCATATAGTTCCCTTTCTTGATAGTCTCATTGTTCCCATGCACGGTCTTTTGATATTGTTTAATATTGTGTGTTCTCTTTTAGCCTAATGATCATCTTTATGTCAGTTATTTAAAATTGTCAGGCCACTTATAGATTGAAGGTCAGGTTTTAAAATTTTACTTTTGGACCTTTGAGCCATGTTTCTGTTTTTTGTGTGTGTGTGGCTTGTAATTTTTTATTTACTTAATTAATTTTGTCAGGATTTAAGCATTTAGAAAAAAATGTACTTTTCTTCGTCTTCGTATGCTGGCTCTGTGCAGAGGAGGTCCTTCCCAGTTGGCTTGGCTGTTTCTGATGTCTTGATCCCCGGGTATCTGCCCACAGAGCTATAGCCCTCACCTTCTGCTTGCCTCTGCTTTCAGCAGCTTCCAGACTCTGATGCCAGTCCATCACTGCTGAGCCAGGCATACAGAAGCCAGTTCTTTGGATGCACTTCCGATAAGGCCCAGCGTTGCTGTGTGACCCCCCCCCCCATCCCATCTCTGTTCTGGGATGGTTTCAGTAGTGGGCTGCCAGTCCTTTTCCTGTTTCAGTGTGCTGGGGATGGAACCCAGGGCCTCAGACCCTATAGCACCTGGTATTCCCAGGTGGCCTCCTATCCAAAGACTAACCAGACCTGGCCCTGCTTTGCTTCCGAGATCTGATGAGATTGGACACCGGGATGGTATAGCTGTAGACACAAATTACGTCGGTCTGCCATTTTCCTAAAATTTAATACTATTCTTATCTGATTTCGGAGTCGGGGTTATTCAAGCCTTGTCCAGCGAGGTTTCCTCCTTGTGCCTCTGGCTGAAGTTCTCGTGTGAGTGTGCGGAGCCCCGCCTCAGGCTTGTGTGGTTATTGTCATCCTCGCGGTTGTCAGCCGTTTCACCATGAAAAGGATCCGGATGGTAGCTACGGTCTCGGGCCCTTTCCTGGTTACTAGTTTCTTAAATTTTGGTTTCGTCTAGAGCTGAGGTTGAGCTTTCCCATTACTCTGGAAGCTTATCGAGCATTAGAGGATTGGCAGCTCCTTTGAAATGCACCAGTTGATCGATCATGGATGCAGGCAGAGAAGGGCGGGGCTTGTGATTGCAAAGCAGGTTGATGGTAGAAGAGAACAAAGGGCAGAGAGAGGAGTGCTGGAACTCACTGCCGTACCTCGGCAGGTCCTGGAGCCACACTTCCAGAGACAGGCTGTGGGACGGAGTTGTTGTTGTCAGGTGCCGTTGAGTCGTGTCCGACTCATAGCAACCCTTATAGGGTTTTCAATGGCTGACTGTTTTGGGATTGCCTCGGAAGTGGGTTGCCATGTCCTTCTCCCGTTTTTGTGGTGCTGGGAATCGAACTCCAGACCAGAGACTGCAGCGCAGCGCTCTACCAACTGAGCTACATCCCAGCCCTGCGGGAAGGAGGGACTGCAATGAAGTGGACTGTGTTGCAAAGGTGGCCTCAGCAGTGCCTCATCTAGTTCCTCCCGCCAGGGGACTCGCCACTGTCCCATCCAGAGCCAGTGACTGTGAGCTTGTCCTGCAGCTCAGACCAGGGGAGCCTGGCCAGAGCAAAGCGGTGCCAGGGCTGGGTCTGTCCTTTGCTGGCTGGACGGCTCCCCCTTCCTGCCTCTTAGCAGCTGCCCTCACCCATGATAGCTGCTCCACCCAGAAGGCATCTTCTTCTTCTTCTTTTTAAATCTCTCTTTATTAGTAAATGATGCTGGGGTATAGAGTAATACAATATTGGCTTTTTCCATCCTTTATATCACTTCTGGCAATACTTTCATCAACCCACAAGGTTTACGGACCCTTACGGCTAATATATAATAAAAGCAAATTCATATTTGGGTTAAATTACATCCCCTTCTTTTTCTTTTTTTTTTTTTTGTGGTACTGGGGGTTGAACCCAGGGCCTCGCGCCTGCATGCTCTGCAAGTGCTGGACCACTGAGCTGCACCACCAGCCCATTTTTTTTACTTTTTGAGACAGGGTCTCGCTAAGCTACACAGACTGCCTCTGGTCTCGAACTTGCGATCCTCCCGCCTCCGCCTCCCGAGCCGCTGGGATGACAGGCGTGCGCCACCGCGCCCGGCCACATCCCCTTATTTTTCTAATGTACTCATGAGGGTGCACTGTGTACACTGAGATCCTCCTCTCCCCCTCATCCCACCTCCCCATCCCACTTCCCACAACCTTTGCTTCTGTCTGCTGGTCCCTCCCTCCTCCTTTCTGCTCTTTATATTGTCCCTTCTTTGCTACGTTTAATTGTACATTTTTAATGTATCAGTTTATGTATAGGGTTTTTCTTCCTTTCAATATGATTCGGCTCCCACCTATGAGTGAGAACACACGGTATTGCTCTTTTTGAGCTTGTGTCTGTTCACTGAAGATGATGTTCTCCAGTTCCAACCATTTTGCTGCAATGATATTATTTCATTTTTTATTGCTGAGTAGTATTCCACTGCATATATGTACCATAGTTTTTTTTATCCATTCTTCTGTTGATGAGCACCTTGGTTGGTTGCAAATCCAACCTTTGAATAGGATGTTTCCTCCTTATAATTTTGATTCAACTCCCACATATGAGTGAGAATATGTGGTGTTTCTCTTTCTGAGTTTGCGTTCGTTCCCTTAAAATAATTTCCTCTAATTCCATCCATTTTGCTGCAAATGACCTTATTTCATTTTTCTTGGTTGCTGAGTAGTATTCCATTGTGTATATGTACCATAGTTTTTTATCCATTCTTCTGTTGAAGGGCACTTTGGTTGATTCCATATTCTTGCTATTGTGAAAAGTGCTGCATTGAACATGGAGGTGCAGGTGTCTCTGTGGTATGACGACTCGTCTCCCTTTGGGTATATTCCCAGTAGTGGTATAGCTGGGTCATGTGGCAGTTCTATTTTCAGTTTTCTGAGGTACCTCCATGTTGATATCCAAAGTGGTTGACCCAATTTCCAGTCCCACCAGCAGTGTAAGAGGGCTCCTTTTTCTCCACAACCTCGCCAGCACTTGTTATTGTTTGTTTGTTTGATCTTGGCCATTCTTACTGGAGTGAGGTGGAATCTCAGAGTTGTTTGGATTTTCATTTCCCTAATGGGGAGGGATACTGAGCATTTTTTCCTGTGCTTCATGGCTTTATGAACTTCCTCATTTGAGAGCTGTCTGTTCAGTTCCTTTGCCCACTTATGCATTGGATTATTTGTTGTCTTGGGAATTGCTTTCTTGAGTTCTCTGTAAATTCTAGAAATTAGTCCTCTCATCAGATGTGTAGGATGCGAGGATTTTCTCCTGTTCGATGGGCTCTTCGTTAACTCTGTTGATTGTTTCCTTTGCTGTACAGAAACTTTTTAATTTCATGTGATCCCATTGTTTATTCCTGGTGCAATTCAGGAGGCATCTTCCGTCCTCAGGGCCTCCACGTTGCTAGAGATGCCAGCTGCCCGAGCATCTGGCCTCAGGCCCAAGCACAGGGAGGCCAAACACACCGACCTCCCTTCAGCTCAGCTCACCTGCAGTGCAAGCGCGGGATGCTGCCCGCCGGGGAGGGTGCGGGGGCAGCCGGGCTTGCGAGTTACCTCCTAGAATAGAATCGCTGCCCGGGTGCCGAGGAGGAAGGGGCAGGCCTGCCTGTGGCTGGGCAGCACCGGCTTCCCACACAGCCCTTGAGAGCACGCTCCGGACCCTGGCGGGCTGAGGGCGAGGAGCAGCTTCAGGTGCTGTGCTTCTCCACCCAGGCAGGCGCACAGAGAAGGCCTGGGGTGACAAGGTGTGCCGGAAAGGGACTGAGTGTGACGGAAATACAATTTCCACCCTGTCCACCAGCCCCTCACACACAGTGGAAAAGAAAAGCTGCTTTCTGGACAGGGGCAGCCGACTCTCCTCACTAACAAAGTGTTAGAATGAAGAGCCCGGTTTGCACGTGCCTCCCTCTGCTCCGAGGCACAAGGCCCGGATTTGAAGGGCCAGCGGGGTGAGGGGTGCTCTCCCTCCGGCTGGAGGGGTGGTTCCACATGCGTGTGAGAGTGGGGACTCGGGGCCCACGCCCTCAAGATCTATGCCTTTTATTTTGTGCTTATGATACATTGTCTTGAGGAATACCACAGACAAGTGATAGAAATGGGGACAAGAGAGAGCGTGGGAGAAAGTGACGCGGACTGTATTAAAATGCAACACTTGATGTATGCCAGTAACAACAGACAATACAAGTTACGTTTGCCCTCATCATAGACACGTTGCTACTGTAACTCCACTTGGAAAAGCAACACATGGATAGCACCTCCTAAAATATGTGTGCGTTTTTTTTTCCGCCCCCTGGCGTATTCCTAGAAGAGACAACTGTAGGTGGCCAGCACATGGCTGGATGACTGGAAAACTGCGGTCCAGGAATGGCGTAGGCGGCCAAGATGATGCCAGTTGGCTATGGCTGTGTGCCTGCCCTGGGGGAAAGGACGGCCTCCTGTGAGGCCACTCTGGAGAGCTGGGGGACAGCGGCTGGGCAGGGCCAGCCTGTCCTCTCACAGAAGGGTACCATGGTGTCCCATAGGCGGGGAGCGAGGGCCATGGTAGGCTGGGGGTGGGGAGGTAGGTACAGTGCTGTAGCTAGAGGTCACCAAGGTGTCCTTCTGTTTGTGAGAGAAGGAGTTGTTGTTGTTAGGTGCCGTCAAGTTGTGTCCGACTCATAGCGACCCTCATAGGGTTTTCAATGGCTGATTGCTTCAGGATTGCCTCAGGAGTGGATTGTCACATCCTTCTCCCATTTTTGTGGTGCTGGGAATTGAACTCGGGACCTCATAGACTGCAGAACGGCGCTCTACCAACTGAGCTACATCCCAGCCCTGTGGGAAAGAGGGGCTGCAATGAAGTTGTTAGGTGCCGTCGGCTGGCAGGGTGACTAGCCGTGAAGACAGCCCACAGGGCTGTCTGTAGGGCAGTGAGAGGCTCACGTGAGGTCAGAGCTGTGAAGAGGCCTGAGAGTCTCCATCCTGGTGATGGTGGCCTCTGTGTCCTTGGCTGCATGGGGCTGTGGGAATGGACGAGATCATCCAAATGAGGAGAGGTGGCTTCCTTGTCAGGGCAGGAGGGGAGGGGGCAGCTCCGCAGGTGGGAAGGCGGCTTCTGGGGAGGTGTGGTCCGGGCTCCCGAGAGGCTCCTCTTGCACAGTGCTGTGTGCTGCATATACAGCTTTCGCTGGCTGCTGTCAGTGGGGAGGGGGAGGGGATCTGAGAGAGGCTGCCAGCCTGGGCCAGAGCTGTAGGGGCTGTGGGTGGGGTCAGCACCCGGCCATGGCTGTGTGTGGCCAGCACAGGTCCTTCGTGCGCGCCGTCTCTCAGGGCCAGGGCCAGCCCTGCACCGGGTCTGGGGGCAGATCAAACAACATTCCTGTGAATCCCGTCCTCAAAGAATGACCCAAGGATACCAAAACAGAAAAGGCCGTGCACAGGCGCCCTGGGCCCAACGCAGCAGCCCTGACAGCCCTCGGTGAGCTGAGTCCTCCTGGCACAGCGTGCCCGGGCTCCTCACCTGGTCCCTGGCATGGGTGGCCCCGTGTGACACAGGCAGGCATCTCCGGAGGCGTCATGGCTTCGGGCTGTGTGGGGCTTTGCTTGGTGGGGGCTTTGCTGTGGGGAGGCTGACCGCGCCGTCACCCCTTGCGCCACCCAGCGTGGCCTATGGTCCTGGGAAAGTGGGTGCCACTGTTCTTTGTCAGGCTGGCAGGCGGGAGCACTGGCCTGGGCAGAGCTCTAGATGCTCCTGGGGCCTCCTAGAAGCTTGCGCTCAAATTAATGATGCCTAACGGATGCAAGCTGACTCAGGATCACAACTCTGAAATGTACCTGGGGACCTAGTTCTGCCTAAACCGCGCAGGTGTCCAGTCTGCGTAAGAAAGAGGCCCTGAGGCTGCCGGGAGCTGAATCCTTTCAACTTCTTTCCACCCCAGGGAAAACTTGTTTTAATGCCGGGTGCAGTAGTGCACACCTATAATTCCAATGGCTCGGGAGGCAGAGGCAGGAGGATCGCAAGTTCGAGACCAGAGGCAGTCTGCGTAACTTAGTGAGACTCTGTCTCAAAAAGTAAAAAATGGGCTCCCCAGTGTGTGGCCTGAGCATGCAGGCGCAAGGCCCTGGGTCCAACCCTTAGTACCACCAAAAAAAAAAAAAAAAAACTTGTTTTAAGTGCTGTTTTGGAGGGTGAAAGGTGTGAGCCTAGGAATCACAGGGTCATCCTTTCGGCCCAGATTTACGGATCTTCTCCATGTGCAGATGAGTGCTAGTGCCAGGGTGGGCCAGGGACTCGGGCAGACAAGAAGCCCACCTCTGGGAATGGGGGGCGTGTCACACAGGTTGGCAGTGGAAGTCGCCTGAGGGACTGTGCAAGGGGCCCCGCTGAGGGGACATTTGTGCAGCTGTGGCCACGGGCATCCGTAGGTTTCTTCTGAGGATGAAGCAGCAGCAGGGCGGTCCAGGAGGCCTGGAGCCTGGGCAGGAGGCCTTACAGGCAGGCGTCTGACAAGTGCCCCATGCTGCTGGGGGCGAGAGGGTTGTGTACAGGACGAGGCTGGGCTGGCTGCCTTCACAGGGGCCTGGGGGCTGCCGCAGGGAGGGACTGGGGCCAGAGCCCCTCGCTCCTTGGGAGGGGGTGGGATGCTGAGTGCGGAGGCCGTGTCATGGGCCCAGGTCTAGCAGGGGTGGTAGCCAGGAGTGAGGCCCGGCACTCCCCTGAAATTGAGTCCTGTGGGATTTGCTGCCGGTTACCGCAGCAGGGAGTTGAGGGTGACCCCAGCGTGTGGCCTGAGCGGTGGCGTCCTGTTCTGAGCTCTGACCTAGAGGCTCCCCCCGCTGCGTTCCAGAGCGGGGCCAGAGCCTATGCAGACACACCCTGGCCACCCCTGATGGCTGGGCAAGAGCAAGGTCCAGCCTGGGCCTAGCCCTGCTCCGCTTCTCACCTGGGACCCTGATGTGGCCAGCGTCTGCCCTGCTTCCGGGTCCCGCTGCCACTTGCGCGGCTCCTCGCCTCTGCCCTGCGCCGCTGCCAGGTCCCTCCCCTCCTGCTCCTTCCCTGCACTGTGCTGCCCACTCTCTGACTGGCACTGCCCGCTCTCTGACTGGCACTGCCCGCTTTCTGACTGGCACTGCCGCTCAGCTCCCTCAGACACGCACCACGCAGGATGGAGCCGCTGCCTTGCCGCAAGCCCTCTGGGAGCGCCCTGTCCAGCAGCTCCAGCCCCTAGGTCAGCTCTGCACTCCTGCCTGACTGCCAACCCCGCCGCCCCCGTGGTCACCCCCATCTGTCCTGTCCTGTCAAGGGATGTGCACTCCTCCTGCAGCTCCCCACCCTGTTGGGTCTGAGCTTCAGGGTCACCAGCTGCTGTCCCCGCAGCCTTGCCCCTCTCTGCACAGGCCTGGGTCCTTCCTCCCGAGCTGATCTTACCTCCGTTACCGGTTCTTCCCTTATTCATTCGCCTCTGTGCCGCTTTCCCAGTTCGCACCTGGGCTGCGTCTTCTCTCGTCCCTCCCCGTGTGCTCAGTGTCCAGCCACATGTGACGTGCATGGTGGGCGCTTGGTGTGGGCAGGGCCGAGGAGGGCGGGCGATGGGGGCTGTGGGTGTGGTGGAGCAGGATTACCACTGAGGTGTTGGTGGCCCGTGCCGGGTCCTGTACGGTCACCACCATGGTCCCCCAGCTGGCAGGGGAGGGCAGGGAGGCAGGCTGGCTCGGAGGGGCCAAGGCACAGCACACAGCTGAGTCGGAGGAGTAGAGGGGGACACTGCGTTCTGAGGGGCTCCCGGGAGGCTGATGGTCTTACTAGTTGTTGTTGTTAGGTGCCATTGAATCGGTGTCCAACTCATAGCAACCTTGCATACAACAGGCAAAACACTGTTGTCAGTGCTTCTCTGCTATTCATAGGGTTTTCAATGGCCAATTGTTTTTTGGGGGAGTTGGTTGCCTGGTCCTTCTCCCAGTCTTGCTAGAGTAAGAGCGTAAACAGACTCTCTCTTGAGATGTGCCCCAAGCGTTTCACAAGAGACGCGTGGTTCCTTGACACCTTTATACAGAACAGTCTATGGTAAAGCACAGTGGCAAGAAGTCACGTCAGAGCTGAAGGTCACCCCGAATAGCCCTTTCCGGTGGAGATTTTAAGTGCTGACGCAGGCGGCCACTCCGCTCCCCGACCCCGCGCCCCTGACCCCCGAGATTCCTTCCCCCCGTGCCCTGCCCCCACTGAGACCCGCTCCCTTCTCCCCACAGCTGGAACGTGGTGGGCATCCAGGGCTCCCTGCTCAGCATCTTCGTGGAGCCCATCTACTTCTCCAGCATCATCCTGGGCAGCCTGTACCACGGGGACCACCTCTCCAGGGCCATGTACCAGCGCATCTCCAACATCGAGGACCTGCCGCCGCTCTACACGCTCAACAAGCCCCTGCTCAGCGGCAAGTACCCCGCCCGTCACCCCCGCCCTCGGCGCCCTGAGCTCACGGCGCCCGCGCCCCCAGGTCACCTCCCCTGAGGGCCCCCGGGAGGCAGCAGAGTCAGTAAGAGGATGGGCGAGGCCTCGCCGAGCGTGGGAGAGATGGAGGCAGGCCCGGTGACCCTGTCTCAAAAAGTAAAAAAATGGGCTGCGGGTGCAGCTCAGTGGTCCAGCACTTGCAGAGCATGCAGGCGCGAGGCCCTTCACCGCAGTGGACCTCACCATGTGTGGGAGAGATGGCGCCGGGCCCGGTCCCCCTGTGCTTTCTTTCTCCGTGTGCCACACTCATTCAGCCTCAGCAGCAGAGGCCGCAAAGACGGCAGAAGCACTGGCTTCACCAGACGTAGCAGGCTGGGGCTTAATGAATGTCCATCCACAGGTGGAGCCACCCGGGCTGCCCTCCCGGGGGTGAGCAGCCACTGAACGCCGAGCGTGGCAACTACGCCGGCCCAGGCAGGGCAGCGTCATGGTGTGGCCTCCCGCCCTTAAAGGTTGATTACTGGCTTCTCTTCTTTTTTTTAGAATCTCAGTGGTTAACAGTAAAGGAGCTTTTGAACTCAAGGGTCCTCCCTTGTAAGCCAACCCTTATTTGAAAAGACACAGTTAAGGTATTTTTACCCTTTTGTAAACACCATTGTACTTACTTTTTATAAGCCCGAAACTAAAACCATAACCCTAAACTAAAGCACGCTTCTTACGGTGTGTGTGTGTGTTCTGCCTTGTTTTAGTTCTTGGCTACTAGCATGTCTTTAACTGAGAGAAAGCAGTGTGTTTTATTTGAGAGCATGTCTGTCATAGCACACAAAGTCAAGCAGGGATAGGGAAAGACAGGAGTTGTCTCTGATCAAATTTTATAGTTCTCAGCCAGGCGTGGTGGCGCACACCCTGTAATCCCAGCAGCTTGGGAGGCGGAGGCAGGAGGATCGCAAGTTTGAGACCAGAGGCAGTCTTTGAAACTTAGTGAGACCCTGTCTCAAAAAGTAAAAAAATGGGGTGGGGGCGCAGCTCAGTGGCCTAGCACTTGCAAAGCATGCAGGCGCGAGGATCTGGGTTCAACCCCCACTACTGGAAAAAAAAATTACAGTTCTGTAGCCCCAGCCATTCTTCAAAAGAAACAGAAGTGACTGAGCAAACTCAGTGGATGTAGGGGTTAGTTGAACTCAGAGTATCAGTGTCCTGTGGAGTATGGTGTTGTGTATTAGTGCGTGCATCTCTCATGAGTCAGAAAGGGGTTTGCCCTCTTTTCTCCCTGTGTGGTACATCTGAGGGAAGAATGCGTTGTTAGTTGTTGCTGTGACAAAACACCGGAGGATAGGTACTTTATAAAGAAAAGAGGTTTACTGAGCTCATGGTTCTGGAGCCCGAAGGTCCAGGACCAGGCCGGCCCATCTGCTTAGCTTCTGGTGAGAGCCTCACAAGGGATGGGAAGGCATGACAAGGGAGGGAGAGCAGGCGGAGATCTCGGGAGAGACAGGACACCGTGGAGCAAAGCAGAGATCGGGCTCACTCCTTTAGAACAGCTTTCTCTCACAGAGTCACCTCTGGGGGCAGCACCCCAGTGACCTAGCCCCCTCCCTCGGCCCCACCTGTGAAAGTCCCTCAACCTCACCACGCTGAGGACCAAGCCTCCAGCACAAGAGCTTCTGCAGGAGACGCCCCCGTCATGTCCAGGCCACAGCAAGTACTTGGTTCCGGCTGTCAGCATCTTTCACATGCAGATGCTTAAAACACCGCTCATGACATACGGACACGAGAGAGTCTCGCCCCACAACAGGTTTCCATCAGGATCCTGCTAGATAGAACTAGCTAAGCAGCAGCTCAGCCAAACTAGAAATTGAACTGAGGGATCCTTTCTCTAAAGAGAATCTCAGATCTCCAGCCGGGTGCGGTGGCGCACGCCTGTAATCCCAGTGGCTCGGGAGGCGGAGGCAGGAGGATCACAAGTTCAAGACAGGCAGACTGCGTAATTTAACAAGACCCTGTCTCAAAAAATGGGCTGAGGGTGCCGCTCAGTGGTCCAGCACTTGCAGAGCATGCAGGCGCGAGGCCCTGGGTTCAAACTCCAGTACCGCCAAAAAAAAAAAAAGAAAGAAAGAAAAGAAAAGAAATTGACAGACATACGACACAGGGCTAAACTCACGAAGACCCAGCTACGTAAAACTGAAGCCAGTCAGGATCAGAATGGGGCCAGAGGCTGCTGCTTCAGCTTGGTTTCTAGTCTCTGTGAAGGCACTTCCCGGAGGTGCCCTGCGGGCCTGGCCGCGAGGCCGTGTGCTCTCCTCCTCGCAGTGGGCAGCTGGAGGCATGTGCAGCCTTCTCAGCTACTCCTCCCCAGTAGCAGCGGGTCTGGCACTTGCACGGTTCAGGGCAATCCCGGCCTCTGGCTACAGCCCCAGGTCTCCTGAGTCTGAGCCTGTCGACTGGCCCAGACTAAGTCCGAGGCTTAGGAAGAACACAAGAGAAAAGGCCGCGGTATTGACTGTGCCTGTGTCAGGCAGACTGCGCTTGGGCCAGTGGGCCAGGCTCCCTTTGGTCCTAATTTTAATGCCAGTAATGTCACAAAATATGAACAGCGTTGGTGGACAAGTCCTAAAGGGTCCAGCCCGTGTTTGGGGGAGGACAGTGTAGGACCCAGAGGAGGCAGCAGCACCTGGCTCCCCATGGGGAATAGCAGTAGCTCACCCTGGCAGGGCTCAAGGTGCCAGGAGGAGCCCATGGGTGCCCCTTCTCTCTGTGCCTTCAGCTCAAAGGTTGCCTTTAGTAAAACTGGCTGGGCTCAGTGGTGCACACCTGTCATCTCAGCGACTTGGGAAGCAGAGGCAGAAAGGCCACAGGTTCGAGGCCAGAGACGGCCTTCATAATTTAGTGAGGCCCTGTCTCAAAATACAGCATCAAAAACCATGCTGGGAGTGTGGCCTAGCGTTAGAGCGCCTGCAAAGTATGTGCGAGGCCCTGGGTTCAGTCCCTCAGCACTGCCAAAAAAAAAAAAAAAAAATTAATAAGAAAGTCAGATTGAAGGCCCCAAAGGTGCTCGGTTCCCAGTTTAAAGGACAGGTTGTGGTGGGCCCCGAGACTCAGGCTCCTTCCCTCCCGTGTTGGGTGTCTTTGTGAGGCCACGAGGTGGGTGCCGTGCACGTGCCTTGACCATTTCTTGTTAGCAGAATAAAAGGGGGCTGGGAGTTAGCTCAGTGGGTAGAGCGCTGCTCTGCAGTCTCTGACGTCCTGGGTTCAATTCCCAGCACCGCAAAAATGGGAGAAGGGCCTGGCAATCCACTCCCAAGGCAATCCCGAAACGGTCAGCCATTGAAAACCCTATAAGGGTTTCTATGAGTCGGATACCGACTTGAAGGCACCTAACAACAATAACAACAGAATAAAAGTACTTTCAGTCAAGATTGTAAACCATGCATTTTCCTTAATCCACTAATAAGGAACTAATTTCTATAACATGAACCCATAGTAACCCCAAATCTATTACTGATCACCATTTTATATAATTCATTTCTTATCACCCTACATATGAAGAGCCTGCAGCCATACCACTGTGGCATCCGATCCCATCAGATCTTGGAAGCTCAGCAGGGTCAGGCTTGGTTAGTACTTGGATGGGAGACTGCCTGGGAACACTGGGTGCTGCAGGCTTGGGAGAAGGACTCGGCAACCCACTCCCAAAAAATAAATCAGCCATTGGAAACCCTATGAATAGCAGAGAAGCAGTAACAATACTGTTTCACCTGTTGTACATGGAGTCACTATGAGTCAGACACCAACTCAACGGCACCTAACAACAACAACACATGGAGATGCTATCGGAAGTATCTTTAAGGTGGAAATAAGAAAAAGTGTCAATCCCAGCACTTCTTGTTTTTCAGTTGCTCATTATTAGGCCAATTCCCAGTTCCTCTGTATTCTTGCTTTAAAAGTTGTGACTCAGCACACTTCATTTACAGCAACTGGGGACTCTCATTACCAGCCAAGTCGTTCCTCCTTTATTGGTTTCTCCACCACCACCTGTGATCGACTCATTACCCTAGTTTTCGCTTTGCAGCCTCAAAGATAAACAGCTCACGAATGTCAGTCCCCACGATGCACCCACCCCGGGGACTGTGGAAATGCACTCTAGCAAGCATTTAGGGGCCTTCTGCCCTAGAAAACACAGAGTTGGTATTAGAACCAGGCTAGCTGTTTCTTTTTGCCTTATTTGCTCCATCTTTGCTGAAGATGATACTTTATTTAGCATAAATTTTTTTATTTTTTTATTTTTTTGTGCTGTACTGGTGGTTGAACCCAAGGCCTCGTGCTTGCATGCTCTGCAAGTGCTGGACCACTGACCTGCACCCCTAGCCCATTGTTTTACTTTTTTGAGACAGCGTCTCGCCAAATTATGCAGACTGCCTCTGGTCTCGAACTTGCAACCCTCCTGCTTCCACCTCCCAAACCGCTGGGATTATAGGTGTGCACCACCGCTCCCAGCTCTTTTTTTTTTTTTTTTTTTTTTAACATTTGAGACAGCGTTTCGCTAAGTTATGCAGACTGCCTCTGGTCTCAAATTTGTGATCCTCCTGCCTCCGCCTCCCGAGCCGCTGGGATTACAAGTGTGCACCACTGCACCTGGCTCATAAAATATTTTTAAAAATTGTACTTTCAGGGTCTTTTTTAATTGACCTGTTAGCTTTAGTGCAAAGTGTTGCAGTTATAGGGATTAAGAGTCATTTAGCAATGATCCTTTGTTGTGGCTTTGTCACAGTTGTTGTTGTTGTTGTTGTTAGGTGCCATCCAGTTGGTATTCGACTCATAGCGACCCTCGTAGGGTTTTCAATGGCTGACTGTTTCGGGATTGCCTTGGGAGTGGATTGCCAGGCCCTTCTCCCATTTTTGCGGTGCTGGGAATTGAACTTGGGACGTCAGAGACTGCAGAGCAGTGCTCTACCAACTGAGCTAAATCCCAGCCCTTTGTAACTTATTTGCACAGGAAGATGGCATCAGCCACCTGTTCATGAACGATCCCCTTCCGTTACAGTCAGAGACCCCCGCCAATTGCACCTAAGTGAACACTCACCCCTCCACCCCTCAGAAAAGAAACCGTGCCAACACGGTTAGCTCAGCAGTTGGACAGCTCAGTTACAAACTTATGGAGGGGCAGGTCCAGCCTGGACTTGAGGATCCATCAGAGAGCACTGAGAGGGTGCTTCCAACACGCACCCCGAGAAGCTGGATGGGCTTGAAAACCCACGGCCCTGAACGAGCACCCGGGCCTTGGTTCTTTTTCTGAACGTTTTCCTGCACATAGCTCAGGAGCTCCCGCAGCTCTTAGAAAGCTTATTGTGCTCAGTGCACAGCCTGGTTCTCTTGGCAGGGGTTTTACCCTCTCTGTGTGGTACTAGGGGTTTGGGCCCATGGCCTCTTAACATACTTTTCAAGTGCTCTGCCATGGAGCTGCACCCCTGGCCTATTTTATTTATTTATTTATTTATTTATTTATTTATTTATTTATTTATTTATTTTCTGGTACTGGGGGTTGGGCCCAGGGTCTCCCACCTGCGTGCTCTGCAAGTGCTGGACCACTGAGCTGCACCCCCAGCCCAATTTTTTTACTTTTTTTTTTGAGACAGGGTCTCGCTAAGTTACACAGACTGCCTCTAGTCTTGAACTTGGGATCCTCCTGCCTCCGCCTCCCGAGCTGCTGGGATTACAGGCGTGCACCACCACACCCGGCTTTATTATTCGTTATTTTTGATCAGGGTCTCACTAGTTACATAGGCTGCCCCTGGCCTCAAACTCATGACCCTCCTGCCTCCACCTCTTGAATCACTGGGCTGGCAGGCATGTGCCATGGCTCCTAGATGAGAGTCTTATCCTTAGCCTCTCTGTTTGCAGCTATGCCAGCAGCCACTGGGTAACACTGTGGGCTCTTCCGGTGGCACCACGATGATATCTGCGAGGCGTAGCTTCTGAACTGCACCTACCCCTTCCAAGTCCAACATCACCTTCCTTGTAGATTCACACGTGTGAGACAAAACTTGATGTTTTCTGAAAGGCCTCGGCAACCTCTGTGGGCTGCCTGTCCTCTTTCTCTTTGTGTTCATCATTTTGGTGAATTACTGAAAGAGGGCGGTTGTGCCCCAAGGCGGAAGTTCATTTTAACAGATGAGACGTCTGCTTGACATAGCACCACTTTTGTGAGACATTCCTCCACTCTCTCCGGAACTGCCTTGGCAACACTTCAGAAATCGGCTGGCACACACATGGAGGGCTGTGTGTCCTTCTGAACTTGTGTCTTCCATTGATCTGCGCGTCTGCTTGGAGGCCAGGGTCACACTGTAATGATTGCTGCTGTCATTAATTATAAGCTTTGAGATCAGGTAAAATTAGTCTTCCAATTTTGTACCTCTTTCTTTTTTCTTTCTTTCTTTTCTTTTTTCTTTTTTTCTTTCTTTTTTTTTTTTTTTTTTTTTTTTTTTTTTTTTTTTTTTTTTTTTTTTTTTTTTTTTTTTTTTTTTTTTTTTTTTTTTTTTTTTTTTTTTTTTTTTGCAGTACTGAGGGTTGAACCCAGGGCCTCGCGCTTGCATGCTCTGCAAGTGCTGGACCACTGAGCTGCACCCCAAGCCCATTTTTTTTTACTTTTTTTGAGACGCAGTCTCACCAAATTATGCAGACTGCCACTGGTCTCCAACTTGGCAATCCTCCTGCCTCTGCTTCCCGAGTCGCTGGGATTACAGGCATTGCCACTGTGCCCAGCTTGTACCTCCCTTTCAAAGAAGGACCCAGGCTACTTACATCCTCTCTGGGTTTCCACAACAGGTTCATAACACACTTAACGGGGTCTATACAAATCCTCCTTGGATTCTGATTGGGAATCCTGTGAGTGCTGTGTCAGGCAGCTGTGTGGCTATGACAGAGTACCTGCCACAACAACTTACCAGCGGAGGATGGAGTTTAGCTCACGGTTTCAGCTCACGGTTTCAGAGGCTCTCAGTGCAGGGTGGTGGGGAGCGCAGGCTGAGGAGGGGGCGGGGCCATAAGGAGAGCAGGCCGAGGAGGGGGTGGGGCTATAGGGAGAGCAGGGCAAGGAGCTGGTGGGGCCATGGGGAGGACTTTCCCCATAACAGGGAATAGATAGACTGCGCCCTGAACCGGGAACCTGGGTCAGACCTTGAGAGGCCCGCCCCTGTGACCTACTTCTGCCAGCCACGTCCCACCTCCCACAACAGTGCCACATGCTGAGGACCAGGCACTCAAGCATGAGCTTTGGGGTCCGTTTTATGTTCAAACCATTGCAAGTATGCAGATAAATTTGGGGAGAACCAACAAGCTAATGATTTTTGTTTGTTTGTTTGTTTGTTTGTTTGTTTGTTTTGCAGTACTGGGGGTTGGACCCAGGGCCTCGCCCCTCCATGCTCTGCAAGTGCTGGACCACTGAGCTGCATCCCCAGCCCAGTTTTTTACTTTGTTGAGACAGGGTCTTGCTAAGTTACCCATACTGCCTCTGGTCTCGAACTTGCGATCCTCCTGCCTCTGCCTCCTGAGCCGCTGGGCGGTTAATGGTTTTGAATGTTCCAGCTGAGGAAGTCAGCGTTTCTCCATTGATTCACGTGGCCTTCCACTTCCCTCAGTAGTGTTCGTGTCAATAGTGTATAGATCTTACACATCTTTTGTCAGGGTCTCTAAATGTTTCTTGTTCCTGGTGCCATTTTAAGTGCTACACTTCTGTTGAGATTTCCAGTTGTTCACTGCTAACCTGTAGAAATGTAAGTTCTGCCTGTTTTTTAATGGAACCATTGGATTTTGTTTATGGGGGTACATTGGTCAGGTTTCACTTCTTCCTCTGTGATTTAGGGGTCTTCCTCTGTGATTTAGGCAAAGCCTTAACACACACGTTCATCAGCTTTCAGTATATAAGCAGGTGCCATTTAGCCTTCATACAATCAATACGGCAAAAGTGCTCTGTGTCCTTCTCATAAACGCTGCACTGACCGAGCACCAAGTGGTGAAACCTTGTTCATCTCAGCCCAGGGAGTACACAGTGTGCCGGCCTTTGCTCCTACTCACGCAGTTATGGATACAGTGCAGCATTGCACTTTGTGCACAATGGCTTTTTCCATGTGCAGGGAAAGAAAGCTCAGTATATATCTCTGAAACTGTGTTGGCAAAGCCTGGCAAGATGACATATCCTTCCCATTTGAGAAATAAGTGTTCCTCACACCTCCCTTCAACACATCTTCTCTAGTTTTTCCTTTACAAACACATTGGCTTTACACTTTACCCCATTGAACTGAATGGGGAAAAGCTGTGTCAGACTGTTTGAGGGAATCCCTGTGATGAGCGTGCCAATGTTGGGGAAATCCTGCTACACTCTGTGCAGAAAGTCTTCAGGCAGAAAACCTTCTCCCCTGCATTGCAGTTCACGAAGTACAGTGACTTTCACCTTGGCGTACAATGGCTTTTCCCACTTTAGTCGAAAAATGCCCACGTGTGTATCACTGAAACCCCGTATTGTCCAAGGCTGGCAACGTGCAGTATTGTTCAACTACGAGAGATAACTCTTCCCCGCAAAGGCTTAACACTCACGATCTTTCACTTCTGTTGCACTTGATAGGCCCTTCCCATCTTGTGCTGAGTAGAAGGCGTGACAATAGACACCTTTGTCTTTTGTGTGATCTTAGGGAAAGGAATTAAATCTTTCCCCACTGAATGTGATGTCAGCTGTGTGTTTCATGCATGCCTTTATCAACTGAAGAAAGTTTCTAGTCCTAGTTTGCTAAGGATATTTAATCACAAGTATTAGATGTAGTCAAAGATTTCTCTTCTCTGAGATGGTCATTGGTCATTTCTTAGCTTATTAATATGGCAACATTGAGTTTTTTTAAATATTAAGACCACTTTGCATTCCTCAGATACCCCTTAAGTGTTTTTTTTTTTTACTCTTTTTATATATTGTTGGACTCACATTGCTAAAATTTTCTTCAAAGCCTTTGTGTCAATGGTATATCGACCTGCAGGAATTTTGGCCTATAGTGTTCTGTTAATGTCTACGTCAAGAAAAAAACGAGTTGAGATGCATTTCTTCCCCTTCAGTTTTCTATAAGAGTTGATTTAGGCCGGGCGCGGAGGCGCATGCCTGTAATCCCAGCGGCTCAGGAGGCGGAGGCAGGAGGATCCCAAGTTCGAGACCAGAGGCAGTCTGTGTAACTTAGCGAGACCCTGTCTCAAAAAAAGTGAAACAAAAAATGGGCTGGGGGTGCAGCTCAGTGGTCCAGCACTTGCAAAGCATGCAGGCGCGAGGCCCTGGGTTCAACCCCCAATACCACAAAAAAAAAAAAAAAAAAAAAAAGAGTTGATTTAGGTTAGCATTAGTGTTTCCTAAAATGCTTGGTAGAATTCACCAGTGAAACCATTTGGGCCTGAAGGTATCCTTATGAGGAAAATATCTGCCTACAAATTACATTTCTATAGT
Source organism: Pedetes capensis (assembly GCA_007922755.1). NCBI lineage: Eukaryota > Metazoa > Chordata > Mammalia > Rodentia > Pedetidae > Pedetes > Pedetes capensis. The sequence goes on along the minus strand of VMDO01000420.1, from coordinate 14,792 downwards.
AGATATAGGGCCATTGATGTTATTTTATTTCTTGAGTAAGCTTGATAATTTATGCTTTTCAGGAAGTTTGTGTATTCTACCAAATATTTTCAAGTCTAATCCTTACCCTTTCAACTGTTTTAGTGCGCTACAAAATGAGATGCAGATTAGAATCACGTTATTCTAATCTAATCCACACACTATTCTAATCTGCATCTGATTTTGTACCCCTCTAAAACTATTGAAAGAGTACAGATTAGATTTGAGAATGTATGGTAATTTGTCAACTTTGTTATTGTAAAAGTGCTTGTATTATTTCTCTGTGATCTTTTTAGTATCCATGTTATCTCTAGTGTTGTTGTTGTTGTTGTTAGGTGCCGTCGAGTCGGTATCCGACTCATAGCGACCCTCACAGGGTTTTCAATGGCATGATCTTTTATTCTGTAGTGATTAGGAATTAGTGATTTTCAACTTCTTCCTTTTCTTTCCTATCAATCTAGCTAGAGGTTTATTAATTCTATGAATCATCTCTAAGAACAAACTTTTGGCTTTGTTGATTTTTTTCCTGTTATTTTCTCTCTTATATTTCAGTGATTTCTACTTTAATCTTTCCTTTTTTCTGTTTATGTTTTGATAGCTCTTCTGATTTTTTAAGATGCTAGCTGAGGTCATTGTTTTTGAGACTTTACTGCTTTTGAAGCATTTATTTGATACATTATTTTCATTTTCAAAATATCTTATTTCAAATTCTTATTTAAAAGTATCTTGACCCATGGATTTTTTACTAATTTACTGTTTAGTTTCAAAATATGGGGGAGTGAGGGAGATATAGAAATCTTTCTGTTAGTGGTTTTTAATTGTGTTTCATTTTATGACTTGGGTCCCTTTAAATTAAGAATCATTTTACAGACCAGAATATGATCTATCTTTAAGTCTTCTATGAAACCATGAATAGAATGTATATCTGGATTTTTTTTTTTTTTTTTTTTTTTTTTTTTTTTTTTTTTTTTACTTTTTGAGACAGGGTCTCACTAAATTATGCAGACTGTCTCAGATCTCAAACTTGCGATCCTCCTGCCTCCACCTCCCGAGCTGCTGGGATTACAAATGTGTGCCACTGCTCCCAGCAGCACAATATATCTTTTTAATGTCTTTTTATTTTAAGCTATTTTATATTAAAAATATCCTTCTTGTAGACAGCATATGTAGGGTAGGGATCTTCCCTCACCCACACATACCAATTCCAAAGTCTCTGCCTTTTCACTAAGGTGTTTGAAACATTTATATTTATTGTGATTGTAGATATTGTTATGTATAAAGCTATTGTTTTACTACTTATTTTCTGTTTGTTTCATATGTTATTTGTTCCCCTTTCCCACTTTTTCTTACTTTTGCATTAATTGTGTTTTATGATTCCATGTTTTTTTATTGGACATTTTTAATGTACACCTTAATGTGATTCATTCTGACATGCTTTTCATTGTGGCATTTCCATATATGCATTTTGATGTACATTATTCATATGGGTGCCCCCTTACCCTCTTGTATGCTTCCACCTCCCACCCTCCCCATCTAAGTCTTCTCTATCATTTACTTGGTAATATTTTTCTATATGTTCCAGTCTGTTTAAGATAGAAATTTTTCCTGTAGCGAACTTTGTTATTATCTTGTCAGAACAATTGCATGCATTTTCGAGACCATTTATATTGACACCATTCTTAGCTTTTTTTTTCCGTTTTATTTTGATCCAACCTTTGAATAGGATGTTTCCTCCTTATAATTTTGATTCAACTCCCACATATGAGTGAGAATATGTGGTGTTTCTCTTTCTGAGTTTGTGTTCGTTCCCTTAAAATAATTTCCTCTAATTCCATCCATTTTGCTGCAAATGACCTTATTTCATTTTTCTTGGTTGCTGAGTAGTATTCCATCGTGTATATGTACCATAGTTTTTTATCCATTCTTCTGTTGAAGGGCACTTTGGTTGATTCCATATCCTTGCTATTGTGAAAAGTACTGCATTGAACATGGAGATGCAGGCGTCTAGGTGGTATGATGACCCATCTTCCTTTGGGTAAATTCCCAGGAGTGTTATAGCTGGGTCATACGGTAGATCTATTTTCAGTTTTTTAAGATATCTCCATATTGATTTCCACAGTGGCTGGACCAATTTACAGCTCCACCAACAATGTAATAGTGTTCCTTTTTCACCACAACCTCGCCAGCATTTGTTGTTATTTGTTTTGTTGATCTTGGCCATTCTTACTGGTGTAAGGTGAAATCTCAGAGTTGTCTTAATTTGCATTTCCCTAATGGCTAGGGATGTTGAGCATTTTTTCATGTGTTTTATGGCTTTATGGACCTCTTCATTTGAGAACTGTCTACTCAGTTCCTTTGCCCATTTGTGTATTGGGTTATTTGTTTTTTGGGGAGTTTTTTTCTTGAGTTCTTTATAAATTCTAATAATTAGACCTTTATCTGATGTATAAAATGTGAAGACTTTTTTCCCATTCTGTGGGGGTTTCCTTGACTCTGTTAATTGTTTCTTTTGCTGTGCAGAAGCTTTTTAATTTCATGTGATCCCATTTATCTATTCTTGTTGCAATTTCTTGAGCAATTGGAGTCCTATTAAGGAAATACTTTCCTATGCCTATATGATGGAGTGTATTGCCTATCTTGCCTTCTATAAGTTTTAAAGTCTCTGGTTTTATGTTGAGATCTTTTATCCATTTTGAGTTAACTCTCGTGTATATTGAGAGATGTGGGTCCACTTTCATTTTTCTGCATGTGGATGGCCATGTTTCCCAACACCATTTGTTGAAAAGGCTGTCCTTTTTCCAGTTTACTTGCTTTGCTCCTTTGTCGAAAATAAGGTGGCTATAGGTGTGTTGAGGTATATCTGGGTCTTCTATTCTGTTCCAGATGTCTTCGGGCCTATTTTTGTGCCAGTACCAAGCTGTTTTTGCAAACACTGCCCTGTAATATAGTTTGAAGTCAGGGATTGTGATTCCACCTGCATTAGACTTGCAGCTTAAAAGTGTTTTGGCTATATGTGGTCTTTTGTGCTTCCATTTGAATTTTTGGATCATTTTTTCTATTTCTGTAAAGTCAGTCTGTGGAATTTTAATGGGTATTGCATTAAATCTATAGATTGCTTTTGGCAGGATAGCCATTTTTACTATATTAATTCTCCCTATCCAGGAGCAGGGGAGGTCTTTCCATTTTTCAGTGTCCTCTGCTATTTCTTTCTTTAATGTTTTGAAATTTTCCTTGTAGAGATCTGAAGGGTCTTTGGTTAGATTGATTCCAAGGTA
>VMDO01000420.1:0-11399 GCA_007922755.1 Pedetes capensis | reverse complement strand
TTTCCTGTTTGGAATTGGTGTAAAGAAAAGCTATTGATTTTTGTGTGTTAATTTTGTAGCCTGCCACTTTGCTCAAGGAGTTAATTAGATCCAGAAGTTTTCTGGTTGAGGTTTTGGGGTCTTTCAGGTACAAGATCATATCATCTGCAAATAAGGGTAATTTGACCTCTTCCTTGCCAATCTGTATCCCTTTGATTTCTTTCTCTTGTCTGATTGCCTTGGCCAGGACTTCAATTACTATGTTAAATAGAATAGTAGAGAGAGAACATCCTTGTCTTGTTCCAGATCTAAGAGGAAATGGTTTCAGTTTTTCTCCATTTAATATAATGTTGGCTGTAGGTTTGTCATAAATGGCTTTTATGAAATTAAGGTATTTGGCTGTTATACCTATCCAGTGTTTTTATCATGAAAAGGTGTTGAACTTTGTTGAAGGCCTTTTCAGCATACGATTCCATTTTTAAGTCCTTTTTGGCTTTTGAGATGTAACTTCTTGGTTTTTGCTAACATGGTATAGTTTTTTAAGCGTTTTTTAGTATACATCCTTAGCTTACCGCAGTCTACCTTCAAGTGATATTTTACTACTTCACATATAGAAGAACTGTACAGTAGACACTTCCATTTCTTCTCCCCAGCCTTTGTGTTATAGTTGCCACATACATGGTATTTAGCTTTTACATATATTAGCTTTTCCATATGTTAAAATTTTACATATAGCTTTTACATATATTAAAAATCTCACATTATTGTTTTTGTTTCAAAAGTCAATTCAGTTTTAAATAGATTTAACTAATAAAGGGGAGAAGTCTGTTGCCCATAGGTACTGTTTCCAGAGCCCTTCATTCCTTAGGACGTATCTATTCATATTGCTATCCATTTGCCATCACTTTTTTCTTTCACTGAAGGACCGTCTTTTGTATTGCTTACAGTGCAAGTCTTCTGATGAATTATCTCAGCTTTACTATGTCTGAAAAAATCCGTACTCTGATTTCATTTCTGAAGCACATTTTTCTAGCAAGTGTGTTTTTTGTGGGCTGGCAGAGGGTATTTTCTTTTCCGCACGTGGAAGATGCCGCTCCATGCTTTCTTATCTGCGTTGTTTTCTAGAAGAAGCCTGCTGTCCTCCTGTCTCTGATCCTCCGCATGGGTCTTTTTCTCTGACTTTGTTTAAGACTTTCTCTGTATGCTAACGTGGAACAGTCTCTTATCATGTGCGTGGTGTAATTTTGTGTTTCTTGCCTCTGGGCTTTGTCAAAATTTGTAGATCTCTCGAGTTTGTTGTTTCATCAAGTATGAAAAAAATTATTCATCTTTCTTCAGATATATTTTTCATTTTCAAAATATCTTATTTTAAATTCTTATTTCAAAATATCTTGACCCATGGATTTTTTTACTAATTTACTGTTTAGTTTCAAAATATTAGGAGGGAGGGAGATATAGAAATCTTTCTGTTAGTGGTTTTTAATTGTGTTTCATTTTATGACTTGGGTCCCTTTAAATTAGACTCATTTTACAGACCAGAATATGATCTATCTTTAATTCTTCTATGAAAACATGAATAGAATGTATGTGTTTGTTTGTTTGTTTGTTTGTTTGTTTGTTGTGGTACTGGTGGTTGAACCCAGGGCCTCACGTTTGCATGCTTTGCGAGTGCTGGACCACTGGGCTGCACCTTCCAGCCACCATCCCCTGACCCTCTCAGGAGCTCTTCCCAGCCTTGGGAACGAGGCTTGCTCTGGAAGTCCTCCTGAGATGGGCAGGGGTGCCCTTTGTGGTCTCTGGGTTCCCTCTCTGCGTTTTCTTCCCTCTGCCACTCTCCCCTCTGGACTCTGACTGCCGTGGTAGCCTTGGTGTCCCAACTCAGGACCTGCCATGCCCTGCTGTGGTGCCTCCCTCTGAACCCAGCCTGGTATAAGCTGTGGTTTTGGTTTTAATATTCTCTTAAAAGAGGAGGATTGCTAGTGAAGGCCAGTGAAGAACGCGGTGATGGGTAGAAGTGAGAGAGGGCTGTCCTGGTGGAGGCCAGTGGGCTGGCAGCACCATGTCCGGGTCTAGAATACCCAGACCAGCTCATGGTCCAAGCACGTTCTGGAGACGCCTGTCTGCAGCTGTTTGGTGTGATGTCTGTAGCGTCCGTGTGACGTGAACTGTGGACCTGGGCACACAGACGCCATATCTGCTTTCCCTTCCCATGAGCCAGTGTCTTCTTAGAAGTTCCTACCCTGCACACGAGCCCACGGATAGTCAAGTTAGTGTGGACGCAGCGAGAAGACATGCGAGCCCCCGTGGTGAGAATGAGTGCCACACGTGTGAAGCCACGTGGCCTAGGTACCTGGCCTCTCGGTGGCAAGGCCGTGAGTGGCAAGGGAGCAGAGAGCAGGCGGTGCACACCGGGGAGCAGCCCGCCCTGCGCGGCTGTGCAGAGCCCAAGCCAGCCCAGCGTGGCTCGCCCATCCCTGCAGACCACAAGGTCTCTAATTCTGTGGCCCCTGGGCAGGAAGTCTGTGGCTTCAGGTTTCTGCCAGCCTCTGCCTGCTGCCCCTGGCAGACAAGTGCGTGCCTATACTTCAGATCTCACTTCTTGGCTCTGCCCCAGTCCTGGGCCACAGTGGGGGCGTGGCACTACTGCCAGTGGCAGCTGTGTGCTGGGCCACAGTGGCAGCCGTGTGCTGGGCCATGGCAGGGATGTGGCACTACTGCCAGTGGCAGCTGTGTGTTGGGCCACGGTGGGGGCGTGGCACCACTCCCAGTGACAGCTGTGCTGGGCCACAGTAGGGGTGTGGTGCTACTCCCAATGGCAGCGTGTGCTGGGCCGCGTGTCCTCCCTCCCCGGTGTGAACAAGGGCCTCACGTCACCTCCCGTGTCTGCTCTGTGTCAGGCATCAGCAACGCAGAGGCGCGGCAGCCGGGGAAGGCACCCAACTTCAGTGTCAACTGGACGGTCGGCGACTGCGCCCTCGAGGTCATCAACGCCACCACGGGGAAGGACGAGTTGGGCCGCGCGTCCCGCCTGTGTAAGCACGCGTTGTACTGTCGCTGGATGCGTGTGCACGGCAAGGTACTGAGGCGCCCTCGCCGGGCACGCCGGCTCACCTCCCCCAGCGTGTCTGTCCGCCCCCTGTCCCCGGTTCTCATCACCACGTCACCATCGCCGCCTCCCACCAAGACCCTCCGAAAGCCCGCGTGTCCCTTCAAACCCATTAGCTTTGGAGCGAGAGCCGTCTCGCGGGCGGCCTCCTCTTCTGCAAAGGCCGCAGCAGCCCCCGGGCGCCCAGGGAGGCGGCCCTCCCAGCACTGCCGCGTGGCGGTCCCTTCCACCTCTGAAGGGTTTGGAACCTGGTTGTTCGCCGAGGGGCTCTGTTCCCCCAAGGCAGCTGCGGGTAGCAAGGCAGTGGGTCCTAGGTTGTTGTTCATTCTGAGTCAAGTTTGTAGCACTCACTTGCCCAGAGACCAACGCGGAGCACTGGTGTGGGGCTCCAAAACCGCCCTGCTCCCGAGAGGGGCGTCCCAGCTGCCTCCGAGCCCTGCGGTGTGCCGTGGCGTCAGCCCGGCCTGCTGCTTCCGTAGTTTTGAGTGTGCGAAGGGCCTTGAGCTGGTTGGTTGCCAGAGGCCTGTTTCCAGAACCCAGGTCTGCGGCCAGCGGTGCAGCCTGAAGCCGATGCTCGGGGTGGGGAGGCCTGGGCTGTTCCGTGGGTGCTGTTCCTGACGGGCACCCCTTCCTCTGGTTGTCTCCCCTAATACCCCAGCTCCAAACGCCACCCCAGGCTGTCTTCACCTCTGGCTGCTCCGGCAGCCACCCTCTTTCACGTGTCTCTGTCGCCCTCCAGGTCCCCCCGCACCTGCTGCGCAGCAGGATCACCAAGCCCACCACCTACCACGAGTCCAAGCTGGCAGCCAAGGAGTACCAGGCCGCCAAGGCGCGCCTGTTCACGGCCTTCATCAAGGCAGGGCTGGGCGCCTGGGTGGAGAAGCCCACGGAGCAGGACCAGTTCTCCCTCACGCCCTGAGCCAGGCGGCCCGCAGCACGGGGCGCGGGGGCCGCAGCGCCAGCATCGCGCCCCAAAGCCTCTATTCTGAACTGGGGTGGGCGCGCACCTCGCGGAGGGCGTGTGGGGCCTGGGGGCCCCTGGGCGTCCAGCATCATCCCAGCGTCGCACACCCCGGCCGGAGTGGCAGGATGTGCGGGGTGCCTGGTGTCTCGTGTCTGACCGTGGGGCAGGTGCACAGTGCAGGGTGCTTCGGAGCACGCGGGGTCCGGCCCCACCGCCGGGCGCCTCCCTGCCACACGCTCCCCTCGCGAGTGACCCGGCGGCTGCATCCTGTCTCCGTCTACGTTAGAAACTTGAGTTCTACTGAGTAGGGCTTCCTTAAGTTTAGGAAAATAGAAATTACTCTGCGTGAGATTCTTGAATAAATAATTTATTCAGAGCTAGGAACGAGGTTTATAAAATAATAATGTCAGGTCACTTTTACGCCACATTATTTTAATTGCTGAAAAGCATTTATATACGGATGAGGGTGAGAAAGTAGGGTAGCGGGTAGAACCCCAGAGAGAATCACGCCCACCCCCACCCCACCCCCGTGGCTCCGCTCTCCATAGGTCCTTCGCAGTCAGGCCCACAAACAGCCCTCTTGGGGCCAACCCCAGCATGCTGTGGCGTGACCCTGGCACACACATTAGGCCTGCAGCAGCAATCCTGCGTCCTGCGGTCACGACCCCAGGGCCCCACCTCAGCTGCCTCTAGAAGCTTCCATGCTCCTGGTTAGGATCAAATCATGGAAAACTTTTCTTAGTTTACTTCTCAATAATAAAAGATACAATGTGTCCGGAGACCTGTGCTGGCCGTTCACTTGGGGTTTGTGACAGTGTTCAGCTTCTGTGGCCACAAGAGACAAGCAGGGCCGCTGCACCCGCCTGGGATCCACAGACAGGAAGGACCCCCTGCCCGGAGACCGCCTCGGGATGGAGGGAGAGTCAGCTCACAGGCACTTCCTCCAGAGCGCGCCTCGGGAGGCCTGTTTTAAGTGATTCTTCACGGCTCTATTAAAGGCGTTTGAGAATGGAAGCCTCCAGGCAGAAGCCCTGAGCCAGCTCGAGGCCGGCATGGTGCAGATGGGTGTCGGTGTTGGGACAGGCAGAGTGCAGGTGCTGTTGGCCTCTGGGGAGCGGGGTGAGGAGAGGTGCTGCTGGGCACCCTGTCCACAGGACCCCGCGTGGCCTCCTGGGCCTCCCACGCCCAGACCTGCCCCGGGCGCCCTTGCTTTCCCACTCAGGACCAGGGACAGGCTCGAGGGAGGTGCTGGTGGCCAGCCGGCTCGGCGAGCCCTCCTGGTCACCTGAGCTGCACTGAGGGGCTTGGGGCTGTGCGCAGAGATGGGCAGACCCACCCCACACCACACACCGGCCACAGCCGTCAGGGCAGTGACTTCGGGTCACCAAAGGGCACGCCCAGGTGTCGTGTCTGTCCTCTGTGGGAGCAGTCGGCCCCCTCCATCCTGCCCAACTCCCACCCCAACCTGGAGAGGTGATGCGGCCGCTCCCCGGGTGGGGCTGGTGTGTGGCTCTCCTGCAGCAGGAGGCTGGTGGGGACACTCAGAGGACAGGGGTTTCCTGCCGGCTGCCTTCCCTCCTGGCAAGGGTGGGCCCGTATGGGTGAAGGGTACCGGGTTTCTCAGCACGGAAGCCTGGTTGGGCCCTGCCCTCTGTGCGGGTTCCTGCACCCTCCAGGATGTGGGTCCGCGCACGCTGGCCTGTCTGTGACACACCTGAGGCCACCCGTTCACTCTCATCTCTCTACATTGTATTTTTTCTAATGGGGGCTGGGAAATGGACTTAATTTTTAAAAAATATGTGGATTTTAGATAAAAGGTCCAGCAAAAATATATCCTGTATACACTTAAAAACATCGGTATGTCTGGCTCTTGTCTGTCAGGTAATAGCTGAACAGCGGGACCCCCTCGGAGGAGCCTGTCCCTGCTTCACATGGGGGCGGTGGCTGCGTGCGGCCTTCGGGTTTGGCCTGTGCCCTGCTGAAAGGAGGAAGGCAGGGTTGGGGGCCCAGGGTGAGGAGGGGGGCAGCATGGGCGGAGCACCAGCTCCCCCTGCTCCTAGGATGGGCAGCTCAGGCAGCTCATATGCAGCCAGAAAAAAAGGAAACAGAACGGCCCCCTCCGTCAGGAGGCAAATGGGGCCCCTGAACGCTCGGGGTCCCCTCTCTGAAAGCGAGCTGGGCACGGCACCACGGCCGTCACTGCAGCACACACCCCAGATCCAGGCTTTAGAGACACCACAGAAAACCTGACACAACCAGGAACTTGGTTTTTTGAGAAAGATCTTAAACTCTGCGGACATGTTGACAAGGGCACTGGGAAGGTCTCCGTTCTGTGTAGTCAGCTGAACATGCCGGGTTAATTCTCCTAAGCCTCCGTCCTTCGGGTGAGGTCAGGTGCGGCTCTGCAGGGGCAGCTTCCACGGCGGGGGGGCAGCGTGTTTGTGGGAGCCAGGGCTCTCCCGGTGCCATGGAAGTCCACGGACGGTGGCAGGCGGGGTGGGTGCTGTGACCACACTGTGAGCCCCGGTCCCGGCTTGGGCGTGGTCTCAGGGGGTCAGTCTTCTCCCAGCCAGAAATGCAGCTTTGATTCTGAGTCTTTGTCTCTTGCCATCATTCCTATTTTGGAGGGTTGTTGTAATTAAAAGCAATCTTGTTGTGATGTGTGGGAGCCATTGCCTCACAGGCCTTGCTTTCTGTGGGGTTTGTTTTATTCCACCAAGTCCCTCCCTCCAGGCTGTCGTCCCTGCTCTCTGTGAAGCCCTCGTCCCCCCCAGCCATCCCCACACGCTTAGACACGGGGTCTTCTCAATACCAGAGTCAGCTCTGCCCACCTGGGACTTTAATCCAGCCAGAGACATAGGTGGCTGACTCATCTCTAAATCCTGTAAAATCAGGGAACCTCACGAAAGAGTCCTTTCTTCACCCCCAAACCACGTATGCGGAAAGACAGGTGGTTTGGGTTCCGTGTGTGCGGTTTACGTGTGTCCTTGTCCCCTGGCAGGCTATGTGACGGTCTTCCTGAGACGAAGGAGGTAGACACATTGCCCTGAGGCCGGGGGGCTCTTTGGCCCGTCCTCAGTGGAGTTCTGAGGTTCATGTGCTATCAGGGGTTGAGAGTAAGGAAACCTCGTCCCGACGGGCGGGGGTCGGACCAGCTGGTGACCTTCTTCTGCGGGGCATGCTCGCCTTTCCAATCCTTGTGAAATCCTTCCGTTTCCCCAGCGCTGGCTGCACTTCCTGTGGCCCTCTGGGGTCGAGTGTCAGGCTGCAGGAGCTCTTTCTGTGGCCACAGCATGAGCCAGCGGTGCGTGAGGAACTGACGGCCACGCCTCCGAATGGCAACACAAACGGTTCAAAGCACAGTCTGTGGGACGTTAGCTGAGTAGCCCCTGAAGGCCGTCAGCCTGTCCAGGCTCCAGGTCATATGCTTTTCCTGTGATTTTAGCATTGGACACTTTCTATGAATGTCATTCAGCCAAGGAACTTGTTGCAAAGATACAATCCGTGTTCTCCGTGTGTATATTTATGTATATACCACATGCTAGCGCCTGCATGAGCTTCCTGTCACACACGCAGCCGGAGCCGAGCATGAGTCGCACATAGACAAAGGATTTGAGATGTTCTCAATAAAGTCAGATGTTTCACTACTGCGGTGTCCAGGGCTGTCCTTTCCTCTTAACTTCTGTCTGTCCTGGCTCCTGGGACGGGACTGAGCCTAAAACCTGGGAAAGTGATTTGAAAGGTGTGGCCAGACCGGCATGCTGACTCCACCTGGTCTTGCCCCCTGCTGTGCGGCAGCTCAGTGGTGCTCAGGGATTTATCCGAATTGGGAGTCTCTCCACCCTGCTAGCCTGCAGCCACAGCCCTATGGCATCCGACCCCAGTCAGATCTTGCTGGGATCATTGGTATTGGCATGTGCCACCGCTCCCAGCCCAATGAAAAGTATTTTAAGTGCATGCCACTCAGTAGAAAGGAAGACAAAAAAACAAAGGAGGAAAAAAACCATAAAGTAGAGGAATTTAAAGCATGTATGTTGGTCTGGCCTGCAGCCATAGCCCTGTGGCATCAGATCTCGGAAGCTAAGCAGGGTGGGGCCTGGTTAGTACTTGGATGGGAGACCTCCTGGGAACACCAGGTGCTGTAGGCTTGGGAGAAGGACCTGGCAACCCACTCCCAAAAACCAATCCGCCATTGAAAACCCTATGAACAGCAGAGAAGCACTGACAATGGTGTTTTGCCTGTTGTACATAGGCTATGAGTCGGATACTGACTCGAAGGCACCTAACAACAACGACCACCACCCTGCTGCTTTTGGACCCCTGGATTCCGCACCCCTGGGGGAGGTGGGGAGGAGAATTACACAGCAGCCCCCTCTGGCATCTCCACCATAATGGGGTGATGACAAGACCGCATTACTGGCTGAGGTGTGTGAAGGTAACGTGGGTAGGAGAACCCGAGAATAACCTGGGCCCTCAGCAAGACAGCTGGACGGAAGGGGGATGGGGTGTCAAGTGCCATGGGACAACACGGTTACAGTGGAGGACTGTATTTCAGACTTCGATACCTTGGAAAGTTGGCTGTAAAGCGTTGTGTGTGTGTGAAAGGAGTTCAGACAGAAGGGACTCTGGGTGTGGTTGGTGGATGATAGGATTTAGGATGATTTTAGTTTTGTTTTCCTTCTTAAAGCTTTATCCATTCAGCTGATATTTCCATAATTAAATGAAAAACAAACTTAGAATAGTGTTCCGAAAGGTAGTAAGTGCCATTCAAGTAAAACAGCACCGTCAGAGACAATAGCGTGGTTCTCTGTTTCAGGACCAATAAGATGCTAAAAGCAATTCAATGGAGAACTGACTTGCTCTGCTAGCTGAAATACATTTGGCCTGTTATTAGCTTGTCTCAGGCAGAAAATAGTAGGGCCAAAATGGAAGTCAAAAGCTGGTGAGTGGTTCCTGCCTGGCCTTGGGAAGGCTGGGCACCTCGCCGACCTCCCAGACCCCTCTCCAGGTCTGCTGGCTGGCTTACCTAGTTTCGTGTCTCATGGGCAATTTGCCTTTCTACTCATTTCTCTTGTTTTCTGTAAAAGAATTGAATACTCTTAAATAATACATCAAATACATGAATGACAGTGTGCCAGCTGCGGGACTAGTTTTTAGCAACACAGACCTCCTCTTTCATAAATGCAAAGGAAACTTTGATCACAATGAGGGGAATCTGTGAGGGGAGGGCGGGGGATGTGGAACACTTGTCTTTCATGGAAGAGGCCTGGGCTCCACTCCCAACACTGTAAAATCAATCAATCAATAAAAATAAAGTATTAATAAAAGAATGAATGAGAGAGGGTTTTTAATTTTTTTTTTTTAATATTGAGACACTGTCAAGGCTAAGTTGTTCAGGCTGCTTCTGGCCTCCAATTCATGCTCCTCTGGCATCTGCCTCCCGAGTCACAGGCTTACAGATGTGCCTCATAGCCCAGCTGAGGGAGGGGTTTTAAATGACTTTGTTTAATGCTTAGCACTTGGGAGCAATAAACACATAGCCACAAGTCTTTTAACCTTCTTCCCAGTGCGTTACCTGAGCACTCACTACACTTTCATTGTTACAAATCGAGACTCGTTTTCTTTTAGAGATATATTATAAAATGGGTCAGTTAATTACATTAGCTCTGCAAGTTTAAAATCTTAACTTCATTGCCTTCAGTAATTTGTCCTCTGAGATGCGTACTATATTTCTCAGTGGTTTTCTGTTTTAATATTCCTGAGAAAGCATGCTAACGCTTTCATTTCCACTGAAAAAGTAGGTCAGACTTTTCCTGACAGAAGATAAGTCTCGTTTGGTTCACTGGTTTGACAACAGGGATTCGGTTTCGTGGACATTGGCTATAAATAGAATGAACTAAATCCGAAGCTCCATGGGTTCAGTGAAAATACATTTAAAATAAGGATGTAATAAAAGCATTTTATCAAAAACATTAAATTGGCAAAAAAAAAAGCACCGAGATTAACATTTCAATGTTCCCAATCTCCTCAGAATATATTAGACTCAATGAGTTGACATTCATGGATAAATGAGTCCCTTGATAAATTCAATGAGTCCCTTAGAAAGCATACCAGAAATGGAGAAAGACAGGGTAGCAAATCCTTTTGCCAGTCAAGTGGCTTCTAATCCCTTCTTTCAAAACACTTGAATAAAAACCCACTTGAGTTGACAGCTGATAGAGCTTTAAAACACTTCTCATGATTTTTTTTAGATCACCTGACTTGGGGGATATTACTTAGATGTGTTCAAAATACAATTGAGGGACATTCCTAAAATCCGTGTCCTTATCTTTTGTATTAATGCGGTTCCCTAACTGAAATAAAATGGAAGCTGAATCCTGTTTTATTGAGCAGACACCTCTGTGATCCTTGGATCGGGTGACCAATAGGCTGGAAAAACCCTGCTCAGCTCGTCATTGCTGTGAGGTGCTCTAGAGTCGAGTCTAACTCACAGCGACCCCCATAGGGTTTTCAATGGCAGATTGTTTTGGGAGTGGATTACCAGGTCCTTCTCCCTAGCCGGCAGCACCTGATGTTTCCAGGAGGTCTCCCAGCCAAGGACTAACCAGGTCAACCCTGCTTAGCTTCCGAGTTCAGGTGGGATCAGATGCTAGGGTATATGGCTGCAAATAACCCTCATTAAGAGGTGTGATTTCACTGGGTGAGGTGGCGCGCACCTGTAACCCTAGCGACCTGGGAAAATTGCGAGTCCAAGGCCAGAGGCAGCCTGCACAACTTAATGCCCTGTCTCAAAATAAGAAAGGGGCCAGGGGTGTGGCTCAGTGGCAGAGCACTTGCCTAACACACTCCACCTCCGGGATTGAACTCCCAGTGCTGCAAAAGGAAAAAAAGTAGGTGCAGTCTCAGTGCGATGCTGCTTTCCTGTGCGATAGTCACCCATCAGTTTGCAACATTAATGCTCCCGAAAAACTGTGACGTGGTGTGCTTGTAGAAGGAATCCAGGAGATCCTGGCAAATCCTTTTGCCCACAGTAAAGTTTAAATTTTGATTCACGAGTTGTGTTGGAGAGAACACTGGGTAGGCTCGGAAGACGTTCAGGGGTAAAAGCCCGTCACGCTGGGCGGGCACGCGTGGGGGCCAGGAAGCGGCTTCAGGGAGGAGGACAACCTTTGGGGGTCCACGTGCGGTGGGTGGGGGGATGGGGTGGAAGTGGGAGGTGGCCATCCTCAGGAGCCAGATGCCCGCACGGCCTCTTGGCCTCACAGATCTGGGTTCTCGTTCGCCTGGGGCCGCAGGTCCTGGGGTCTCGCCAGGAGAAGTGGGCGCGCCCGGCTGTGCTGGGGGGGAAGA
>VMDO01000419.1:300011-311717 GCA_007922755.1 Pedetes capensis | reverse complement strand
TCCATGACTTTTAGCTCAGTTATATGGGGAGGGGGGTTTCTTTATGTTGTTGTTCTTGTTGTCCGGTGCCATCGAGTCAGTATCCAACTCATAGCCACCCTACTTACAACCGGCGAAACACTTTGTCAGTGCTTCTCGGCTATTCATAGGGTTTTCAATGGCAGATTGATTTTTGGGAGTGGGTTGCCGGGTCCTTCTCCCAAGGGAAGGATCTTGTTGTTGTGAGGTGCTGTCGAGTTGTGTCCAACTCATAGCGACCCTCATAGGGTTTTCAATGGCTGATTGTTTCGGGATTGCTTCCAGAGTGGGTTGCCATGCCGTTCTCCCTGCTTGTGGTTCTGGGGACCAAACTTGGGTCCTCAGAGAGTGTAGCGCGACACTCTACCAACTGAGCTAAACCCAGCCAGGATTTCTTTATAGAACACTGTTTCCAGAGCACTAAAGGATGAGAGAGGGGTTCTTAATCTTTGCTGATCTCCAGGAGCACAATGCTGGGGTAAAATTCAACACTGTTGGTAAAAGGGTTTTTTTCATGTACAAATATTTTAAAAGGGGATAATATTAATATCAAATCACTATTCTGTTGAGACTCTTGCATTCATTTGGTGTTTTTTTTTTTTTTTTTTTTTTTGAGTCAGGGTCTCACTGTGTAGCCCAGGCTGGTCTGGAAGTTGTTATGTAGACCAGGTTGGCCTTGACCTTATGTTGACCTTCCTGCCTCAGCCTCCCAAATCCTAGGATTACAGGTATGCACCACCACACCTGGCTCTTGATATATTTTTAAGATGTCAAAATTTATAATATATCCTTTGCAGCTATTTAGACTTATGATAAAAACATTATCAAGCAAAATATTTGAGGTGCCAGGTATTCATCCTAGTAATGATGACCTCGGATTTGTATCCTGACTGTGGATAGCAGGGTCCCTACCCTGCTTCCTAAGGGAAGCCACAGAGCTCACCATCCCACTCCTGGAGTGAAATTATCTCCTTCTGCGGAACAGCCTCCCCACCCCCATCTCCTTTTTCAATCTGGAAGCACTTGAGACATAACACTTGATTGGTTTTGCATTCGCAAATCATGCACAAAGTGCTATTCTGCCTGCCATGTCTACCCATTTTGAGGGCTATGTGGGGTGCCATGGGAATCCCCATGGTTCTGGACCTGGAAGGAGAGGTTGATCTGGTCAATTTTTAGAGCAGAGGTGTGGTTCTAGACCAGCAGCATCAGCATTACCTGGGAATTTGGTAGGCCAGAAAATCACAGGGTGGAGCCCAGCAGCCTGTCCTCTTTTCTTCTCTTCTCCTTTTTATTTTATTTTATGTTATTATTATTTTTTTAGTTTTTTGCAGTACTGGGGATTGAACCCAGGGCCTCACACTTGCATGATTTGCAAGTGATGTACCGCTGAGCTGCACCCCCAGCCCATTTTTTTTACTTTTTGAGACAGGGTCTCACTAAATTACGCAGACTGCCTCTGGTCTGGAACTTCCCATCCTCCTGCCTCTGCCTCCTGAGTCCCTGGGATTACCGGCGGGCGCCACCATGCCTGCTTCCTCTTTTTAGCAGTGCTGGGGGTGGAAACCAGGGCCCCCCCCATGCTAGGCGATTGCTATACTCAGCCTGAAGTTTCTTCTCAGGCACCTGATGCTGGGCTCCTGAGTCCAGGGACCAGGAATAAACTCGCAAATAGCAAAGGCAAGGGGGAGCAAAGAAGCTTTCATCAAGGGGACAGACAGCCTTCGTGTGGGT
The DNA here is from genome assembly GCA_007922755.1 of Pedetes capensis. Lineage (NCBI taxonomy): Eukaryota > Metazoa > Chordata > Mammalia > Rodentia > Pedetidae > Pedetes > Pedetes capensis. The sequence goes on along the minus strand of VMDO01000419.1, from coordinate 309,965 downwards.
CTTTTATTGCAGATTCTTAGGGGCAGGGGTTAGGGGGCCAATTCTATTGTTTCTACCTTGATCTTAATGGATGAAGTGAGGTGACAGTCCTCTGGCAATGAGGTTTGCTTTCCTTGAAGCCTGTGTGGGTCTCATGGGAACTCAGGTAACCCAACTGGTCACCCTGCCTCAGTTGGCTCCTATTCCCATTTCCGTAATCTGAACTACAGCTACAGCCCCGCAATCTTTCTTCTAACAACAGTTAATAGCTATCCTGATGCAGGGTCATATTTAAGATCCATTGTGAGCTGGGTGCGGTGGCACATGGCTGTAATCCCAGTGACTCTGGAGGCAGCCGTAGGAGGATCACCAGTTAGAGGGCAGAGGCAGCCTATGTGACTTAGTGAGACTCTGTCTTAAAATAAAAGTAAAAAAATGGTCTGGGAGTGAGGTTCAATGGTAGAGTACTTGCAAAAGCATGTGTGAGGTCCTGAGTTCAAACCCCTAGTACTGAAAAAAAAGAAAAGAAAAGAAAAGAAAATCCATTGTTAGAGGATATGATGCTGATGAAATGCTAGGGGCCAAATGTAAATCATTTACTCATTTTATTCATGCAACTTCCCCTCTGAATAGCACTCAACCCAACAGTGGACTTTGGACCAAGACAATTGTGGCACCTTTATACTTCCCCTCCAATCTGGAGAATTTCCAGAATTCTTGTTGTTGGGTGCTCCGGAGTCGGTGTCTGACTCATAGTGACCCTACGTACAACACATGAAACACTATTGTCAGTACTTCTCTGCTATTCATGGAGTTTTCAATGATTGATTGTTTTCAGGGAGTGGGTTGCTGGATTCTTAGACCCAGGTTAATATCACTTGGCTAATTTTTTTTAATGAAAGATCAGAGAGATTTGTTCCAGGGTAATTTTATCCTCCACCATTGCTTTTTGCATTCTAGACTACAGTTTCTTCACATATAAAATGAATTCCTAAACTGGTAGTTCTTAGTCTCGACTAGACATACAGATCTTGGAAAATTACAGACATTTGGGTCACACGCCAATTTTGCGGACCTCCAGTGGAGCCTGAATTTAGAGATTTTCAATTTAGGCTCCCTGGTTTTGTTTGCAGGGAGACTGAGAACAGAGGCTGAGGGGCAGTTACCTAGATAGTCCAGCAGAGGGCGCGGCGTTCCTGAGTATCGGGAAACGTGACCGCTGCAGTTAAGATTTGAGGCTGGATCGGCCACAACCATGTTGATGCGGTTAAGATATGAGTGATACAGATGCCCTGACGCTTGAGTCAGAGATCCTTTGTGTTCTGAGCCTCCTAGAAAGTTCCTTAATAAGTTGTCTAAATAGTAAGTTGTCTACTCTGCTGAATTACTGAGAGGCAAGTCACAACCTCTCTGGTCCTTGGTTTCTGTGTTTTTAAAATGGAGAGGGATTTGGCCTATCTATATTCATACTCTCCTTGTTTATTGAGCAAGTGGAAATGCATTAGAACTGATCTGGAGAAGGGAAGCATCAGTATTTAAATGAGATAAAACTCCTACGTGAGAAGGGCCAGTAGTTTCCAGGCTGGTGAAGAGGACAACAAAGACCGTGAAAGAGCAGAGAGACCTAAATTGAGTGTACACCTGTGCCATTAAGTATCATGACAATTCCCTGGCCTAAGTGTCATCGCCATCTAACAAGGTAGATGTGTGATCAGTTCCATTTTATGATGGTGGCATCTGAGGCTCAGAGATGTTAAGTGACTGGTTCAACATCACACAGCAAGTATGTGGTGGAACCAGGATTGAAACTGGGGTGTGTATGACTTCAGAGCCAGCGCTCCCCCCACATCAGTAGAGGCCCTCATCCATATCTTAAATCAGAAGTGTACCCCACTTTCTTCTCCAGATGTTGGTTTCATGGAGCAGGGTCTTCCTACTTCCCTCTCCATACCAGCTGTGGATACTGAGGGCCCCCCTTGAGGAGATTCAACTCCCTCCTCTCCTGTCCCCAGTTGTGCCTGTCCTGGCCCTCACACCCTTCTCCCCCCACACCCCGTGAGGGGCAGATACCTGCTGAGAGACACCAATTTGCACACCTGGCAAGTGTGAATGAGATTTCTAATAGGATTGGTTGCCTGCAGGGTTAAAAGTTAGGAGGGACTGGAGAGGCTGGAAATAGGGAAGAGCAGCACCTGCTGGAAGGAGGGGAGGGAGCAGCAGGGGCAGCAACAGCAGGAAGTGAAGGGCTGACTTGGTTCAGAGAGGTTAAGCATCTTGTAGAAGGTCACACAGATAGCAAACATGAGAAGCTGGGTGAGCCTAACTAATGGGTCCTTTTCTAGTGTCCCCTCAAAGTGGACAACTCCCGATCCAATTTAAATTTGTAAGATGCTGTGGTGGTCTCTGGAAATAGGCCTGGAAGGAGATAGGGAGGAAGCTTGAGTTTGTTGCTTGAGAAATTTTTCTCCCCCAAGGAAGGGTCTCGCAATCAGGACACGGTATTCACCTTAGGGCAGGGCGGTCCCAAGCAGGGGCGTGGAGAAAGGTGACAAAATGCTTTTATTCTGGTCCCTACTTCTGTCCCAGTGGGGGGTGGCTGCTTTTTCTCTCCCACCCAGGAGCACCCAGGCAGGTGCTGGGGTCAAGAAGTTCCCTTCTCTCGGACTTCTTCCCCTCTGGCTTCATGAAAGGACCAGGCGGGCCAGGGCCAGGCAGCCGTCCACCTTGCTGCCCTGGGAGCCAAGCGCCTGGGCGACTCAGTCCCAAGCACTTGCCCTGGGGCCGGCACACTGCATCCTGGGGCTTCTCCCTCCCTGCACCTCAGTCAGGCCCAGCAGCTGCCCACAGCCCCCTCCCGGCACACACCAGCCTCTGTCCTTGATTCCAGGGGAGCCAGCCCGAGGAGCGCTCACCCGAGGGGGCTTGGATGGTCTCGGAGGTGTTTGCTAGGAAACACAGAAGGCACAGAGGAGAAACAGGCGCCCCCGCCCCCTGCACCCCGTGGCAGAGGCCAGCACCGTGCGGCAGACTGGGACTTGTTGTTGATGGCAGCAGACAACAACAAAATCACTAGTCTTCCAGACGGGGCGGCCGCTCCAGGGCCTCGGTGACCACTTCCGCTGGCCGGCTGGACGCTCCTGTAGGGAAGGCCCGCACCTATCCCCGCCCCTCTCTCCCATGACACAGTCCAGGTCTTCCCACAGCCGCCTCCCCATCTCAGAATCCCCCAGAGTCTCTGCTCGAGATGGGGGAGACATGATTTTCTCAGTTATTTGTCTTTTTTCTGGAGCGTTCTATTTCTCTATGATGAGCCCACTTCCCTCAATAATGGGGAAGTCTGATTTTTAAAGGGCAGCAGACAGGGAGCTCACTTCTTACCTTCTCTTCATGAATCACAAAGCATTGTATTAGCACGGAGAGGGGGGGGAAGAAAATGCAAGGTAGTGGTGACCCCCTGCACAGCACACCAGGCCCCACCTCCCCCTCCTGAAGGTCCTCATGACCCAGGGCTCCCCGAGCCACAGGCCAGAGTGAAGTCGGGGTAGTGGGGCTGGGGCAAGGCCAACAGAAAGGAAAGGAAGAGGGGGACAGGAGGGCGGGGCCCTGACCAGGGACTCTCCCGCAGTGGGGCTGGGCTCCCTCGTTAATTTTCTCCACAGCATGGCACTAACAGAGGAGGAGCAAGGAGAGACGAGGCCCCCACTGCCTGGGCCAGCCTCTAATTGCACGGGCAAGGCACATCCGCTCCTTAATTAGCAAAAGCCACAATATCCTGGCGGCTCAGAGAGCTGGGCCCTAATTGTATTTCTGCAGCAGCTGACAGATAATTACCCTTCCCTATTGGTGCTTTTAATTCTTTTGCTTTTAATTGCGAGCTGAGCTCTTCCTCTTCAGTCCACTCCTCCATCCTTTGGTTTGTTCTCTTCATCCCAAGTGGGGAAGGGCTTGCGGGAGATGGAGAAACTAGGGGGGATGGGGGAGAGGCTGGCAGTACCAGCCTGGAGGCCAAGGCCCCTCCAGCCATGGACCAGAAACAGGGCATTGTCCTGCCTGGGTCTGCCACAATGCCCAGTCCCTCTTCAGAGCACCCCCTGTGGGGTGCTGGTCTGCAACACCAAGCTGCAGGGAGCTAAGACCTCCCTCCCCAATCGGCCTGTCAAGGGCCGGAGTGATTCGCTGTCTTCCATTTCTTTTAAAATCAAAAACAGTAATCTGTGTCTCCTTGCAGTGGTTGGGAGGTGGCTAGTACACCATCCTTGGTGCCTTGCTTCAGAGACCAAGCCCTGATGGCAATACTAGAGGCAGGTCAGAGGTGTGAGCCTTAGGAGGAGGGGTTACGACGCTAGGTGCTTCTGGAAACAGAAGGCCTTTCCCAGGGAGCTTTTGAAAACTTCAGAACTGCTCAGAGGGGTCCCAAAGCCCTTTGGAGAGCCTCTTGGCAGCTCTCGGGACACTGCTTTGTAGGCCTGTCCTCATGAACAAGCTTGACTCTAAGGCCACCAACCAAGACACCAGCCTACTGTGAACTCACCCATGGAGCAGGGATTCCTGCCCTTTATCGTGCCCTGAATGCACAGCCTGGCCCATGATCCGACACCAGTGGCAAAGAGGCAGAGTCTCCAGACGCAGCAGGACTGAGACAAGTCCATCTTCACTGGCTGATGGTGGTCCTGGCTTTCTAAAATTCTCCAACTCTGGGCTCTATCTGGCTTGGAGAAGATGCACCTTGCAAAAAACGCTGCTATGGTCTCAGAGAAAGGTACCTCAGAAAAGGGACCTGCCCTTGAGCCCTTTAAGTCCCACTCCCCATTTCTAGATTCTTTCCTCTGAATGGAGAGCTGTCCCCTTAGCAACACTTGTTTCCATGGTTTCCTCCATGACAACGATTCCTAAACCCCTCCTCTCTTTGAGTTCCAGCCCGTAATGGGTGATAGGGATCCTCAGTGTTGCCACTCCATGTAACCATGGTAACAATTAATTGAGCCTTCATTTATCTTTTGTGAAGAGGGCAAGGGAATAGGAAGCTTTAGATTTGGAGGAGGAGGCAGAGGTGGGGGCGGGGCCAGGGCTAGAGCCATAGGTCTCATAAAAAGGAAGTTAAGGGACTGTCCCAATGTCCAGCAGTAGGACTTAGGTCAGGCACGTGTCGCATCTCTACTTTAAGCATGACTAAGGGCTAAGGAATCAGGTGCACAGACATAGCCCCAATACTGAAGATTAGCCCTGGACTCCTGGTCCCACTGAACTCTGGCACAGTTGGGACCCACAAAGGAGGTGGCCCTGGATGACAAGGTCATCATCAGCTATCTATCTCGTCCCATGAACCAAGAAAAGACTGACCAACAGACTCTGTACTTGCAGTCAGACTTCTTGCAGGCTGTCCTTGGAGGGTTTGTCCTGAAAGCGAAGCTCTTTGACTCCTTTTTCTTTTAGAGAAGTGGAAACCAATGCCAGCATTGCTGGGCTTTGTGAAGGAGAAAGAAAACAACAATAACAACAACAACAAAACAAGAAGCCAGACCTGCTCACTCCAGTGCCATGATGGCCTGGGGTCACCTCTAGTTCCTGGGATTCCCATCACCCACCCCTACAAGGTTCCTGGGAAGGGGCAGGTTTGCTCTTACACTGAATTAGAGAGCCATCATCTCCCACCAGCCAGCTTTATCTGCTTGTCACTGAGAAGTCAGGCCTAAAGGGCAGCTGTGAAGAACGAAAGTGGAAAGAGAAATGAGTAAAATTACTGCAGGACACCAAAGCGGAGCAGAGTGAATCCAAAAGCTGAAATACCTGCTCAGCACGAGTAATGCAGCTCCTCCTTCTTCTAGCTTTGCATCCTCCTTCCCCAAAGTTGTCAGCAAATCCCCAACATTGAGGGCCAATTCTGTAATTCTAGAGGAAACCAGAAAAACCCTTGGATCCTTGATGTCCTGATACCAATAACCTGCATTGACTTGGAAAGATCATCACGATGTACCATAAAATGGGAAAAAAAGAGCATAGAACAACGTACTGGGCAGATACATTCAAATAAGCTACAAATAGCTACAAAAAGACTACTTCACCCTGGCAAGCCAAAGGCAATCTGAATTAGCCAAAGTAAATGCCAGATCCTAGGTCCCAGAACTCTGAGTTCTATCCTTTGACACTGGATAGACAACTAAGACAGATTCAGTCATTCTAGGTATCCTGCTCACTCAGCTAGTCAGAAAAGGATAAATGGCATCTTCTTATTGGTTGACAAAACAATACACACCAACCAATGAGAGAACGGCTCCTCCTTTCTGGCCAATAAGATCTCATTTATCTTTTTGAAAGAAAACTAAACCCTTTGTTCATAAAGAAATGAGCAAAAAGAGAATATTACTATTGTTGTTGTTGTTGTTATTGTAGAAAACTTCTGTTGCTGTGGGACATTATTGATAGCTGCTCCAGAGAATTAAAGAAAAATGCTTCTTTGGGAAGAAAAGTACAAGAAGCAGACCAGCTGTCTAGTCTGGTCTAAAAGGAAGTTTCTATAGTAACATGGGAGAGAAAGGCATTTTGATGTAAATGATCCCCAAACTACATCTAGCCAGCCCACCATGGGCATTTTTGGCCTTAAATTTATATTGAAATTCTGACTTAAAAAATTTGTATTGGCAACGTGTGAAGGAAAAAGTTGAAGAAAAAGGGGAAGATGTTTGTGTTTGCTGATGAAGGATAAAGATAGATAAAGATAGAATGGTAACTGCCTGGAATGTGGAGATTTTCCTCAACCCCCATTTTATCAGAGATAACTTGATATTTAACATAAAGCTTTGTTTTGGGAATAAACAGTTCCTGGATCTTAATGAGATGTGTTCTAGATGAAATAATGCACAGAATACAGGTCATTCTAGTAACTTGCTAGACGTTTCCTCTTAAATCAGTCTGAGAATGTTACAGTTGCCTTTGGAAGATTATGGGTAAAATGATTTGCCACCCAGATGTTGCTAATGAACACAGGCAGGTGAGGCTGATGGGTGAAAAGTGGAGTCAATATTTGTCAATCCAGGGCAAGGGAAAAGATGACGGGGTTAGATGCTCCCAGGGCTGTTTGCTGGTTATGAGGGCAGTGCTGAGGAGGAAGAACAGAAAATGAATCCCGAAGAATCAAATGCAGGGGATACGAATGGCTGCTTTTTAAGGAAGACGTGTTTCTACCTACCTCTACTTTCTTTGAGGTCTTTGGGGATGAGACGATCTGGAATTCAGCCCCCTCGCCTGTGCAAGGGGTCTTTGTTGGGGAGGGAGGACCACCAAAGCGAGGAGAGAGCCTCTCTTGAAAGTAAATACCCTTGGACGACGTCCCTATCTCTCTAGTTCACTCATGAAGAGCAAACGTGTTCTTCTCGTTGAAAGGGGAAGGGAGGTAGATCAACTCCTCCAGTCTAAAGGGACAGATGAAGGATGGGGAGCCCAAACTGCAAACCCAGAAGAAATGGCAGGACAGGTTATGATGACTTCTCTGAAGTGGAGTGGAGTAGGGGTGGAAAGGGTTTTGCCTTGCTTGTGCCTTGACTTAAAAGGAAAATTTTACCTGCCAGAATTTCCTTGGCCAGGGGTGTGTGTGGGGGGATTGTATAGGAGCCCCAGTGACTCCCACCCAGCCCGGGGAAGGCAGGGGCTCACAAGAGACATTTTAAAGAATCAAAGTGCTCACAGATAATCCACTGCGGGAGCCTCTCCACTCACTGTAACCAGGGCAACAGGAAGCAGGGGCTGTGGCTGGTTGCCTGGTAACCATGGAGTGCCCTGGTCCGGTGCCTCCCTCTCTCCTCCTCCCCCACCCCCCCATTAGCCCTTTTGTGACAGCTTCTCCCCCTCCTCGGCTTTTTTCCTCCCTAGCAAAACGATCATCTCTGCTCCTCGTACAAAAGGCACTTTGGACTCCATTGGATTAAAAACAAAAAACAAAAAACAAAAACAAAAACACATACTTGGATGTTCCTTTGAGGCGGACTTCATCTGCTCCCAAGTGCTGGCACCCAGATAAAAATCGTGCTTCTTACCTCAACCCCAGTGTCCTCTCTCTCCAGCCCATGGCCTGTTCCTTCATTCATTCCCAGCAGAGCGCACGGAGATGGGGGGGGGGGAGAGATGCGCAAAGGACTTCAAGGTGGTGGTTTTTTCACAAGACACCAGGGTCTAAGGCTCTCCGCAGATCTTGCAGGCGCCTCCTCTCCCGCCACTCTGCCTGCTCTTGGAGCTAAGTTTTCCCACTGCTTACAGCGAAGAGGAGGTAGAAACCCGCCAGAAACCGACACCAAAACCCCCTGGAAAAAGAGGAAGATGAATCCCTCCTCCTTCAGCAAATCTCATCTCGCCTCCTCCGCGGAGGGTCTGCAGGATTGTGGGCAGGGGGCTGGGGGTCGAGGCGCGCGGGAACCTATCCAGAGCGCGCCGGGGACAGGGCGCTGTCCAGTTGTTGGTGCTGAAGCTAGAAGCTTGGGTTCGTCCGGGAATGGCTCGGAGGACATGCAACAGCTCGATTCTGACCTCGAGGCAGGGACTCCACTAGGTGGAAAGGCGAGGCTAGGCGGCATCTGCACCCGATGCACTTTTTCGGGAGGTGCGGCACCCCTGGGGCTCAATCCCCTGCACCCTCCATTCCCCTCCCCGGAGTAGTGGGATTATTTGCTGCAGTTGCAAAGCGTACAAGGGCCCGTTGCTGCGATCCTTACCCAGCTGCTTCTTCACACTTTGCACATTTTCCCCTTAGGTGCTGGGCTCTCCGGGTGTTCACAAGCGGAGTCTCTGGCCTCCTGGAGCGCAGATCTTGCGGGACGCGGAATCTGGCTGCTCTAGGGCATGCAACAGGTCTGCCGCACCTGCAATCGGAGAGGCGGCCGGCCCGGGAGGGTCGGTGACGGAGGGCTGGGGGCGGCTGTGTGGCCGCTTGTCTCGCCCCATGGAGCGAAGCAAACAGCTAGCCGGGTTGTGGCTTCGAGGGTGGGAGAAGGAGGCGCCCCCACACCTCGAGCTGCCGAGCCTCAGGTGCGATCGCTCAGCTGCCGGCTCTGGAGTCTCTCGCCCTGGCCTCCAGGCTGGTGCAGCGCACCGCTGCTGCTCCCCGGCCCTCCAGGGCAGCGCCGGGCTCTGCCTCAAGGCCCCGGCCCCAGCCGGCTGCTCTTGCGGTCCTGAGCCCTTGACCGGGGACGGGACGGGACGGGACGGGGCTGGGGTTTTACCTGGCACCGCTGGCCGCTCCCCACTTCTTTCTGGAAGAAAGTCTCTCTGCGCCCTCCGCTGCAGAGTGGGGAGGGGAGGGAGGCGGGTTTTGGGGTAGCTGCTCTGCGAGGAGCCCCGCGAGTGCCTGCCTCCCTTGGTCCGGATCCAGGCACCGCCGTCCTCCCGCGGCTCTCGTCTGCAGCGGGGCCCCAGGCAGCTGCTTTAAAGGCGACAGCGACCCACAGGTGGCCTGTCAGGGACACCGGCGTCCATGACGTCATCCGAAGGCGAGCTGAAAAAGGGAGTGGATGGGGTCACAGCACTGCACGTCCAAGTCCCCCGTGGCCATGGCAACCGCGCGCGGACGGGGTCCTCGTGCCCGGCGCACAGCCTGTTCCTCGCTCCTGCGGGGTCCAGAGCTCAGGTGCCGCAGGATCCCACATCGGTGCAGAGTCCAGGTGCGGAGTCCAGCCTCGCCCGCACCTGAGGGGGGACTCGAGCCGGTACAGGCTGGTGAGGGCGGACGGGGCTGCTTGATCATCGGCCCACGCATGGGGAACTTTAGGCTCCCTGAGGGCGACTGTGTCGAATCCTTTATTTCCTATCGTGCCCCCCATCCACACACCTTTGCAGGCCAGGTCGGTTCACCTGAGCACAGGGCGGAAGAGCTCACTCCGCAGGCGTGCTCCATCGAGGGCGCTCCCCAGGGCTCGCACGAGAATCTTGGCTGCTCTCTGGCTGGACTGTAAAATTTTTGAGCCAGGCTGACTGTGCACACCTGGAATA
>VMDO01000419.1:31003-299911 GCA_007922755.1 Pedetes capensis | reverse complement strand
ATCCCAGGTCGCTAGGATTACCAGTATGCACCACTGCACCCCCCCACCCCCCCACCCCCCACTGGAAATCTGGGTCTTCCAGGTCTCTTGAATAGTGTTCTGCTGGTCTTCTCCCCTGTAGAAAGGGATAGGGCTTGGGCTTACGTAGGCTCCTTTCTGTCAATGTCACCAAGACTACTTGTCATTAAACCTTATTTTTTTTTTATTATATTTTCCCTACAGTAAAGAAGAAATTGACACTTTGGTTCCCACCTCATTTGCTTCCTTCCCTGATGTCACCACAGGGTCGTGTAAGCATGTGAGTTTTCTGCCCCTGAGATTCTTCACGCTGTTCGGCAATTAGTACTGTCCTCACTCAGGTGCAGTTCTGCTTCCTCTACGGGTCCAGCCATCTGTGCTGGCCACAGCCTGACAACGCAGGCAGCAGGATGTTTCCTGCTAGTACAGCAGGTTTTTTTTTCTTTTTTCTTTTTTCTTTTTCCTATTTTCACATTTCAAAATATGCAAGTATTTATAAACATTTTTTTAATGGTATCGGAAATCAAGCCCAGAGTCTCGAGAAAGAACATTTTTTACGTTTTTAAATTTAAGGAATATCTTATTTATCAATGCATAGAAAATAGGAAAAAGAAACAACATTTGAACCATACCCAGATTCACCTAATGGAAACCTAACAATGCTTTACATTTTCTGATTGGCAGATTAAATACAGTTGTAAAAAAATATTCTCATGAACACCACCAACCAACCAACATACAGACGTATATGTAAATAAAAAACACTCCCAACAACAGAGACATACAGTTGATGTCGTGCACTGTGTCTCACACAGTCACGCTTAGCAGGTCAGTCATTAAATGGGCATTTTAAATAAATGCAACAATAGGGGAGGAGGCGGATTTTCTTTCTTTTTTACAATGGCATTCCCCCTAAAGAGAAACAACCTTTTATTTATGTATGCCTGCTTTCCTATCCAAGTATCTAGAAATTTTGGTTGCAAGCAAAGGTAATTTTGTATTAGATCAAGCCCAAGTTTTGCCCAATAAGGATTTGTTTCTAGCCTATTCGGGAAAATTAGTGCAGGGAAAAGATCTACCACATCCCTCTCTTGGTGGAAACCTGCGAGGTTTCTGGGTAGTGTGTGGAGCCTTCTAACTCGCCTTCATTTTGCCTGATTTGCAGCTTAGCACAGCACATTTTTCTTAGACCCATTCCATTTGTGAGTCTAAGAGCTCTAGGCTGTAGGCAAAATGAAAATAACAATATTAGAGCTCTTCATTATCATTAAAAAGCACTTGATATTTCACCAAGCATTTCATGCACTATGTCTGGTTTGATTCTAGACACTGCCCCTGCTATAGACAAAGAAGCAGAGCTCAGACTGGTTAGTTCACATTGAGTTACCAGGGCTTTTTCTGATGAAAAGATACATTGTCTTCTCTGTATGAGTTATCAAAACTATTTATTAAATAGCTAAGCAAGTTAAAAAACTAAACAAATGGAAAAACAGCAAACATTTGGAATTTTTTCTGCATTATTTAAAATATAAATATAAATTATATGACATGTGGTACCATTTTCCACCTACTAAATTAACAATTGTTTTTTTTTAAATTGACTTTCCAGTGCTGGAAATGGTGTGGGGAGATAAGCACGTACACCTCGCGGAGCTTGCAACTTGGTCAGATTCATGGAAAAGCAATTTTGCATGTTGTATCAAAAGCCATAAGTATGTTCACACCATTTGAGCTGGTTCTCCCTCCTGAATTTCTATTCTAATAAAGTAATATTAAATACAGAAAATGCTACATGCATGAAAGTGTATGTTATAATATTGTTTATTGGTTTTAAAAGTCAAAGCAATATAAATATCCAACAATAGGAGCCTGACATAGCAGATATTGAATGGATGGAATGTTCTACCAACTCTAAAGTCTGTGTTTATGCTGAAACATAAACAGAGAAAATATTTATGGTATAATGTTAAGGAAAGAAATGAGCAGAATGTAGAATTTCCTTTACAGTTATAATTAAAGTGATGGCTTTAAAAAGCACTTGATCCCCGGCACTTAAAAAAAGCATACATATATAAAAAATAGAACGGGGGTACAGACATAAAAGTGTAATAAGGTTTCTGCTTAAGTAAAGAGATCACAGGTGGCTTTTACATTTTTTCTTATTATCTTGTTTCCCGGATTTTCTGAAATGGGATTATATAGTTTCTATAATTAAATTGTAATATGATAGAAAGATGGGAGTGGATGGTACTTGTTAGGCATCTCTTACTAACGAAGCCCTATTCCAGATGGGCACAATTGGGCAGTTATGGAGACTGAGTCTCAGACCTGTGCAGGTTGCTTCAGATTTGCCTGGGTTATTCAGTGATCATGACATGGTTTGAGTTTATCAGCAAAAAGGAACCTTTGGTTATTAGTCTACTCAGCTAAATCATCTGTCCCACTGCCCTCATCTTCCTCTCCAATAAGCTTTCTTCTGTTCCTGGCATCTGTTTCCTGAGCACACTTTCTTCCAGACCTGAAGTAATAAAAAGGATGATGATGGTAATAATAATAATAATAATAATAATAATAATAATAATTCCCTTACTTTTTGATACATGGTCTCACTATGTAGCCTAGGCTGGCCTTAAACTTGTGATCCTCCTGCCTCAGCCTCTTAAGTGCTGGGATTACAGGTGTGTGCCACCACGCCCAGCTCCCTTACATTTTTAATAATAGTACTTCACAGTTTTTGATGCATTCACATACAGTGTTTTTTAAATTTATAATGGCAACCACTAAAACACCCCAGCTTAAATGATGCATCATATGTCACAACAATGCAGTGAGAACAGGCATTACTTTCTCCAGTTTTGTTTAACCTCTGGCTGAATAATTGCAAAAAGCCACACAACTGATTAGAAGTGGATTCATTCACAACTTGACTCCCAGAGATTCTCTTCACAGAAAAGAGGCAGCTTTGTTACAGACAGCAGGTTCTCTTTGGGTTAGAATTTGATTGGAGTGTGTGGTAGTCAGTTTTCTGTTACTGTAACAAATACCTGTGACAATCAACTTATAAAGAGGAAAGGTTTATTTTGGCTCATAGTTTCAGAGGATTCAGCACATGGCCAGTTGGCTCCACTGCTTTTTGGCCTAGAGAAGCAGCGCATCACAACAGGAGCGTGTGCCAGAGCAAAGCTGCTCATTCATGGTAGCCAGGAAGGACAGAGAGAGGAAGAAGAAGGGCTGGGATCCTGATATTCCCTTTAAGAAGACACTTCTGATGACCTAAGACCTCCCACAAGGCCCCCCTTCATAAAGCTTCCACCACATCCCAATGGCACCAAGCTGGCGACAAAGCCTGTGCACCAGTAAGCTATCATTGCCATAGCAGAAAAACTAACTGTCAGATCATCCTATCTACTACACCAATTATTGAACCCCAACTGAGCTCCTTGGCAAGGGATGAATATTTGGGGCCCACATGACAACCAAAACATGGTCAAGGAGCCAAAGACAGGAGTGACATGCTTTATTCCAGGGTGCTCCTCTCTACTGCCTCTGTGGTGCCACTGCCCTCTGTGTGCCCGGTCACCTCTCTATGCCCCCAAGTCTTCACGCTTTCCAGGCCTCTCCACATGCCCAGTGCTGGCAGAGGGGCTTTGTAAGGCCTTTTATACAGTGGTGGCTAACTGACAAGACATTGTCCAATCTCATCACATTTACATGGGATTACATCATAGGAATATTGTGCACATGTGCCCTGATATCTCAGATAGTTTACACTCCAATTCTGGTCACCCTGACCTGGCCTAATCCCAACCCAAACAAATTTATGGGGGAAGAGGATTATTGGGAGCTCACGGGTAGAGTTTTCACTGTTGTTAGGTGCCATCAAGTAGGGTCCAACTCATAGCAACCCTATGTATAATAGCACAAAACACTACCTGGCACTGTGCCATGCCCAGCACTATTGTCAGTGCTTCACTGCTGTTCATAGTTTTTTCAGTGGCTGATTGTTTCAGGATTGCTTAGGGAGTGGGCTGCCATGTCCTTCTCTCAAGCCTATAGTACCTAGTATTCCCAGGTGGTCTCCCATTCAAGGACTAACCAGGCCAGACCCTGCTTAGCTTCTGAGGTCTGATGGGATCAGATGCCAGGGTGGTATGGCTGTGGGACATGGTTAGAGTATCAGTCCATAATGGTGGCATGGCAGGTGTGGTGGCAGTGGTGGCAGGGCCTGTTGTAGATGACCTTATGGCAGGGTTGGCCAGGAACCGAGAGAGAGAGAGTTGAGCCTTAGGTCTAGGAAGAAACCTCAAAAGCCTACTCCCAGGGAGCTAGTCCCCACAAAGGCCTACCTCCCAAAGTTCCACAACCTCACAAGACAGCACCACCAGCTGGGGGCCAAGCAACATGTTCTTTGGGGAAACATTTAGGTCCAAAGCACAACAGCTCCTAACACATGGACCTTTGGGGGATATTTTAAATCCTGAATGATTGGCCAGGGGCTGGGATTTAGCTCAGTTAGTAGAGCACTGCACTGCAGTCTCGGAGGTCCCGAGTTCGATTCCCAGCACCGCAAAAATGGGAGAAGGGCCTGGCAATCCACTCCCAAGGCAATCCTGAAACAGTCAGCCATTGAAAACCCTATGAGGGTCACTATGAGTCAGATACCTACTTGATGGCACCTAACAACAACAACAAATGATTGGCCAGCTATTGAAAACCCTGTGGAGGTTGCCCTGAGTCGGACCTGATTCAACAGCATCTAATAGCCACAACAACAAGTGATTGACAGCTCAGCTGACCCTACTGACTTCGCCACTGGCCAATAAAGAGAATCCTGGGCCCTTTGGATTTCATTAATATTCTTAGCCATTTATTCTCTGGTATATGCCAGACACTACTGGAAACTCAAATGCGGAAATAAATAAGACAGCTTGGGGACTGGCTTCAGGCATAATAGGAAAGTGGCCTGGTCCAGACCTTTTTTCCTGCAACAAACACAGGTAACTAATAGTGGACAAAAACGTAACCAACAGAAAGTATTTAGTTAAGCTCACAAGCAATATGGGAAATTCTGAAGTGCTGGAAATAAAGAGGGAACCCTTTGAGGAAATGATGAGTGCAGGGGTTGATGTTATGGTGGGCAGAGGGTTAATATGCCTGGAGACAGGCGCTAGAAGTCAGGGGCCCAAGTTTTAGTTTGGGGAAAGGGTAGGTGGCCAAGGGCTCAAAGGAGGCAAGAAGCTGGAACTGCCGTGTCTGCATTGGGCTCTGGTGTGGACATGGTTACTCCCTCAGGGAAAAGGCAGCAAGAACAGTTCCATCTGCGCACCCAGAGAAACAACAAGGAATCTACTAATTACTCAGGTTCAGGATGTAGATTACTTTAAAAGTGTCCCTGGGGGAGTAAATTAAACGCCAAGTCTCAGCTCTAATGGGGGTCTGAATGTATACCGTGTCATGGAGCAAAATTCCCCAGCTAGATATTAGACTAGACTGAAATCTGCAGTAAGGAGGGAAAACTATTGGATCCCAGCACAGGTAAATGCAAAGCCTTGGCTAAGGGTGGACCACAGCTAAAAAGCAAAGCAATGAGAGAGCCCCTGCAGACACTATACAGAGGAGTCCCCCAAAAGGTGAGATAGTGGGAGCTGGGCATGGTGGTGCACGCCTGTAATCTCAGTGGCTCAAGAGGCGGAGGAAGGAGGATCCCAAGTTAGAGACCAGAGGCAGTCTGCGTAATTTAGCAAGACCCTGTCTCAAAAAGTGAAAAAATGGGCTGAGGGTGTAGCTCAGTGGTCCAATACTTGCAGAGCATGCAAGTGCAAGGGCCTGGGTTCAACCCCCAGTACTGAAAAAAAAAAAAAAGGTGAGATAGTGGGACAAACAATAAAGCCTGAACATGAATATGGCCATTCCTTGGTATTCTTGTGGATTGGCTTTAGGATCCCCAAGTATACTAAAGCCTGCACATGCTTAACTCCCATATAGGAAGTGGCTTAGTATTTGCATATAACCTATACCTATTCTACTGTGACTTTGAATCTTCTCCAGATTATGCGTAATATTTAATATGATGCAAATGCCATGTAAACAGTTTTATACTATATTGCTTATGGACAAAAATGTCTGTACAGTACAGGTACAGTTTTTAAAAAATAATTTTGGTCCATAGTTGCTTGAATTCATGAATGCAAGGCCCATGGATCCAGAGGGCCAACTGTATACTTAAAAAAATTTAAGGTCTTAAAAAGAAAGAACAGAAACCATAAATCAGAGTATCTGATCAATTTTTAAAATAATATATAAATTAGAAACAGAATTTAAATGAAACTTAGTGGATGGGGTAAATCACTGATTAATCATGGCTGAAGAGAGAATTGGTGAACTAAATGATAGTACTAAGAGGTTAACTTGAATGACAGAAAGATAAATTGGTGAAAAATATGAGAAAATTTAAGAGGCAAGAATGAGTAAAGGAGAAGGCCCACAGGCTTTCTAACAGGTATTATAGAAGGAAAGAATAGAGAGATAAGAAAGAGGTCATATTGGAAATGACTGGCTGAGAATATTCCATAATTGATTCAAAACAGAAAGCATGACTCTTCAGGTTAAAGAAATGCACAAGTTCTGAGAAAAATAAACAAAAAATAAATTCACACCTAGACACCTAGTAATGAACTTACACATCAAACATAAAAACTCATAAAGATAACCAAAGACAGAAGCAAATTACCTAATAATATACAACAATAAATGTGTTGCTCCTGTTTTTCACTAGCTACAATTAAGGTCAAGATGACATCTTCAAAGGGCTGCAAGGAAATCAAGGTCAACTCAGAATCCTATACCCAATTAAATTATTACTCAAGAGTGAATTTGAAATATTGACCATTTTAAATAACCTAAAAGAAGTTCTCATCCACGTTTGTCATCTTGTGCTGTGGGGGCTTGCATGTTGCTGTGATGCTGAAAGCTATGCCACCGGCATTTCAGATACCAGCAGGACCACCCATGGTGGACAGGTTTCAGCTGAGCTTCCAAACTAAGACAGACTAGGCAGAAGGACCTGTCAACCCACTCCCAAAACAATTAGCCACAGAATAGCAGAGAAGCACTGTCAGATACAGTGCCAGAAAATGAGCCCCTCAGGCTGAAAGGCACTCAAGAGATGACTAGGGAAAACTTGCCTCTTCAAAGTAGAGTCCACCTTAATGATGGGAATGGAGGAAAGCCCATGGGACCTCATTTTGCTGATGTGGCACGACTCAAAATGAGAAGAAACATGGTGGCTGAAATGTTGGCTCAAACATAAAAAGATTGTGGGCATGGTACAGTGTTTGGTACTGTTTTCTTCTGCTGCACTCAGGGTTGCTATGAGTCAGACCTGATTTCACGGCACCTAACAGCAACAAGTAGGAGAAGGATGTGGCAATCCACTCCCCAGGCAATCCCCAAACAGTCAGCCATTGAAAACCCTCTGAGGGTCGCTCTGAGTTGGACACGACTCAACGGCAACTAATAACAACAACAACAGCAACAACCACCACAAAAACTGTCAAGGGTTTAACATTTTCAGTGCAAGAATCACAAACAGATGGGCTTTGACAATAAGAAAATTGAACCCAAATAAAGGAATGAGATGACAGAAGCAATGATTAGAATAGAAACTGAAAGATCTAAGCAAGGGGTGGTTGGCCCTGGCCTGTAATTTCAGCACTTGGGAGCCTGAGGTAGAATAATGGATGCCAGTTTGAGGCCAGCCTAGTGTACATAGCAAATCCCAGCCTCAGCTATACAGTGAGACCTTGTCTCAAAAAAACAAACAAAAAACCTCAAAACAATAAATAAAAGAAACTGGAAGGTAAGCTGGTAAACCCAAAGAGCACTGGGTATAAAATACAATAAGGTATGAGCCGGGCACAGTGGGGCACTCCTGTAATCCCAGTGGCTCAGGAGGTGGGGGCAGGAGGATCACAAGTTGGAGACCAGAGGCAGTCTGTGTAACTTAGTGAGACCCTGTCTCAAAAAGTAAAAAAATGGGCTGAGGGTGTAGCTCAGTGGTCCAGCACTTGCAGAGCATGCAAACGTGAGGCCCTGGGTTCAACCCCCAGTACCGAAAAAAAAGAAAAATACAATAAGGTTTAACTTGGAAGGTAGAGCCAGAATATGAGGCAATAAATCTCAATATATTCTAACAAGTCAGAATTGTATGACCACATAAAAATGGAGCAATAGGGCTTGTTTTCTAAATTTCTTGCTTATTCCTCAGTGGTTCACAAATATTAACTTTATATTGTGATAAACCAAATGTATATGTTAACATATTAAAAAATAGCTAAAATGGTAGACATTGTAAATTTAATTTCCCAACCAGTGAGAGAAAAGGAAAGATGAAGAAAATGACATCAACCAAGTAGAAGGTTGAAATAAAAAATAAAGAGGAAAGACAAGACTTAAGATAGATACAAAACAACAAATGAAATCATAGAAATACTTTGAATAGAGTTAGATATAGTGATGTACCCCTGTAATCCCAGCACTAAGGAGGTTGAGGCAGGAGGATTGAGAAGTCAGGCCTGCCTGTGCTATGTAGTGAGATCTTATATCCAAAAACAATTTTTAAAAAAAATATTACTAATCACAATAATTTTTTTGTTGCTTACTGTACTGGGGATCAACCCAGGGCCTTATGCATACTAGGCAACTGCTCTACCACTGAGCCACATCCCCAGTTTTAGTCACAATAAATTTAACTGTACTATGTCTTTCACTTGCTTATAGTCGTACCACTGTGGTATCTGATCCAGTCAGATCTTGGAAGCCAAGCAGGATTGGGCCTGGTTAGTACTTGGATGGAAGACTGCCTGGGAACACCATGTTCTGTAGGCTTGGGAGAAGTACCCGGCAACCCACTCCCAAAAAACAATCAGCCATAGAAAACCCTATGAATAGCAGAGAAACACTGACAATAGTGTTTTGCCTGTTGTACGTAGGGTCGCTATGAGTCGGACACCAACTCCATGCCATGTAACAACATCTTTCATTTGGAAGCAAGAATGGCTAGGCTGCATCTTACATATTTTGGACAGGTTGTCAGGAGAGACCAGTCCCTGGAGAAGGACATCACGTTTGAGACAGTGGTGAGTCAATGAAAAAAAGGAAGACCCTCAACTAGATGAACGGACACAGTGGCTGCAAATATGGGTTTAAACATAAAAAAGATCATGTGCATGGCACAGAGTTGGGGAATGTTTTGTTCTGTTGTACATAGGGTCGCTGTGAGGCAGACCTGATTGGTGACACCTAACAACAACACCAGCATGTCTTTCACTTAAAAGACTAAGATTTTCAATGTTTAAATATTCAGCAAGAAAATTAGGCATCATGGATACTTCTGTAATCCTACCACTCAGGAGGCTGAGGCGGGAGGATTGTTGAGAATTCAAGGCCAGCTTGGGATACATAGCAAGATCCTGACTCAAAAAAAAAAAAAAGCCTCCAGGATTTGGAAGCTAGGGGTATAGCTCAGTGCAACTATGCTTGCCTAGAATGTGCAAGGCTCTGGGTTTAATCCCCAACAGCACAAATAATGAATAAATAAATAAAAATCCCGATATGATCCACTTGTAAGACATACCATAATGACATGGATACAGATCCCTAAAGTCGAGAGTTGAGGGAAAATATACTAGGCAATACTAACCTAAAAAGTCTTGTGTGACAACTGATGTAGAATTTAAAATAAATGTGTGTTAGCCTGGCGTGGTGGTGCATACCTGTAATTCCAGCAATTTGGGAGGCTGAGGCAGGAGGGTCTTGCATTGGAGGCCAGAGGCAGCCTGCTTAACTGAGCCAGACTCTAACTCAAATTTTTAAAAAATGGACTGGAGTGCAGCCCAGTAGTAGAACATCTGCAAAGTATGTGCAAGGCACTGGGTTCAACCCCCAAGTACTGGGGAAAAAACAAGTTATCTAAGTTAATAATCCTCTAGCTAGACTGACCAAGCAAAAAAGAAAGAATATTCAAATTACTTAAATTAGGAGTCAAAGAGGGAATATTACTACCAATCTTACAGAAATAAAAAAATTATAGAGTACTATGAACAAGTATACAGTGATAAATTAGATGAAATTGGCAAATTCCTAGGAACACACAAATTATTCAAACTAACTTAATAAGAAGGGCTGGGATTTAGCTCAGTTGGTAGAGTGCTGCGCTGCAGTCTCTGAGGTCTCGAGCTCAATTCCCAGCACCGCAAAAATGGGAGAAGGGCTTGGCAATCCACTCCCACAGCAATCCTGAAACAGTCAGTCATTGAAAACACTATGAGGGTCGCTATGAGTCGGATACCGACTGGACGGCACCTAACAACAACAACAACAACAACAATTTAAGAAGAAATAGAAAGCTAGGCATGATGGCACACACCTGTAATCCCAGAACTTGGAAGTCTGGGGCAGGAGGATTGTGAGTTTGAGACCAGCCTAGGCTATACAGCAAAACTCTATCTCAAAAACAAAAACAAAAACAAACTAGAAAAACAAGGAGGAGGAAGAGGAGGAGGAAATTTGAATAGACCATAACAAGTAAACAGATTAAATCAGTAACCAAAGAGCTTCCCACAAAGAAAAGCTCAAGGCACTCCTCCTTATGAATATCTTTAAAAGTCCTCAAAAAAAAAAAAAAAATCCAGAATGCTACTAAAAGGATTATATACTGTGACCAAGAGGGATTTATCCAAAGAATAAAAAGTTGGCTTAAAATCTAGAACTCCATCAATATAACATCCAGTATTAATAAAGGACCAAACTCAACTCACTTGGTAGACAAGAAAAAGCTTTGACAAAATCCAACACTTTTTCATTATAAATACACTAAACAAACAGAATAGAAAGGAACTTCCTGGCCAGGTGATGTGGCACACACCTGTCATCCCAGGGAGGCAGAGGCAGGATTGCAAGTTTGAGGCCACAGGCAGCCTATATAATTTAGCAAGACTCAAAATAAAAATAAAAATGGGCTGGGGGTACAGCACAATGGTACAGAACTTGCAAAGTATGTGTGAGGCCCTGGGTTCAACCCCCAAGTACAATAAAATAAAAATAATAAGTAATAAAAGTCAACTAACATCATGCTTAATGGTAAAAGATTAAGTTTTCCCCTTAGATCAAGAACAGATGATGTTCATATCAGTTCTAGTCAAAATCATACTGGAGGTTCTATCCAGGGGTGTTAGTAAGGGGTTAAAAAAAGAATTGGGGAGGAAAAAGTAAAACTTCTCTATTTGTAGATGATGTAGTCTTGTATATGGAATATACTAAGGAATCCACACATACACATAAAACTATTAGGGCTAATAAAAAATTCAGCAAGTTTGTAGGATATGCAAAATACATAAAATCAATTATCATGTAATACACTAGCAATAATATGGACCAGGAGGCAGTCATTTGAACAGAACAAGGAAACACTGCTTGGTTTAAAGTCAGGAAAAGTGGGCATCAGGGCTATACCCTCTCACAGTACTTCTTCAATCTCTTTGCTGAGCAAATAATCAGAGAAGGTGAACTTTATGAAGTAGAATGTGGCATCAGGATTGGAGGAATATTCATTAACAATCTGCTTTATACAGATGACACAATTTTGCTCACTGAAACTGAAGAGGATTTGAAACATTTACTGACAAAGATCTAAGAACACAGCCTTCAGTATGGATTGTCTTTCAACATCAAGGAAACAAGTCCTTACAACTGTGTCAGTAAGCAACTTCATGATAGGGGGAGAAAAGATTGAGGTTGTGCAAGATTTTGCCTTATTTAGTTCCACAGTCAACATCTATGGAAGCAGCAATCAAGAAATCAAAAGATGCATTGCACTGAGAAAAGCTGTTGCAAAAGACCTCTTTAAAGTACTGAAAAGTAAAGATGTCACATTGAAGATGAAGGTGCACCTGACTCATAACATGGTCTTTTCAGTTGCTTCACATGGTTGTGAAAGCTGGGCATTGAATAAGTGAGACAGGAGAAGAATTGATGCTTTTGAATTAAGGTGCTGGAAACAAATATTAAATATATCATGGACTGCCAAAAGAATTGACAGATCTATCCTAGAAGAAGTGCAAACAGAGGGCTCCTTGAAAGCAAGGATGGCTAGACTGTGTGTTACATGTTTTGGATGTCTTGTCAGGAGGGACCAATCCCTGGAGAAGAACATCATGTTTGGGAAAGTGGTGAGTCAAGGAAAAAAAGGAAGACTCTCAACCCGATGGACTGACATAGTGGCTGCAGCAATGGACTTAAACATAGAAAAGATCATATGATGGCACAGTGTTGGGGAGTGTTTTGTTCTTTTGTACATAGAGTCGATATGAGTCAGACATGACTCGATGGCACCCAACAACAACAACAACAATGGTAGCAATGAACTGTCTGGAAGTGAAGTTAAGAAAACAATTTCATTTGTAATAACATCAAAAAGAATAAAATACTTAAGAATGAATCTAACGAACAAAGTGTAAGACTTACACATTTTGTATATTGAAAACTCTAAAACAGTGCTGGAAAAAATTAAGCAGGATCTGGATAAATGTAAGCAGATTCCATGTTCATGTACCAGAAGACTTAATATTGTTAAGATGGCCATACTCTCCAAATTTTCCTATAAATTGGAGATAATCCTAAATTCCAGCACAATATCAAAATTCCAGCTGTCTTTTAAATTTTTTTCATTTTTTCTTTTCTTTCTTTTTTTTTTTGCAGAAATTGACATATTAATCCTAAAATTCATATGGAAATGCAAGGGTTCTTGAAAATCTAAAACACTTAAAAAATAACAAAATTGAACTCACATTTAGGAATATCAAAACTTACTGCAAAACTACCATAAACAAGACTATGTGGTCCTAGCATAAGGATAAACATAGATCAGTGGAATAAAACTGGATGATCAGAAATAAACCTATATACCTAAAGGTACCAAGACAATTCAGTGGGGGAAAGAAGAGTTATTTTGATAAAGAGTGCTGGGACAACTGGATATCCATATGTAAAACAATGAATTTGGATCTGAACTTGACAACATATACAAAAATTTACCCATAAGAAATCACAGACCTAAATCTAAGAGCTAGAACTACAAAACTCTTAGTAGAAAACATAAGTAGAAGTCTTTGTGATCTTGAGCTAGGCAATCATTCCTTAAATATGACAAAGCACAAGCAACCAAGGAAAATATTGGATTTAATGAAAATTTCAAGGACACTAGCAAAGGTGGATTTTATGGTATGTAAATTGTTTCTCAATTAAAAGTGAATAGCATTCATAAGACCTAATTTTAAAAGATAATTTAATAATTTGCCTTATTGAAAATAAGAAAAACTCTTAAGTACCTAGGAACAAATCTAATAATGATATACTGTTTATTGAGACCTAAATGAATGAAGTGGGCTGGGGTTTGGCCCAGTTGGTAGAGTGCTGTTCTGCCTTCTCTGAGGATGTGGGGTGATCCCCAGCACTGCAAAAATGGGAGAAGGACTTGGCAGCCCACTCCCAAAACAATCCCAAAACAATCAGTCATCGAAAACCCTATGAGGGTCACTATGAAGTGAGTCAGTGGCACTGCACAATAACAACAAATGAATGGAGCTTCATCACATTATATGTGGATTGTGACAATGAAACTACAATGTCAATTTTCCCAAATTAATTTATAAATTTATTGTAATTCAAATAGGAATCCAGGGGATTTTTGTGTGTGTGAACTTGACAAATTGATTTTAAACTTTACAGAAAGAGCCAAGCAGAGTCAAGAGTATTGTGAGAAATAAGGAGGGAGATCTCTCTACTGAATATCAAGATGTATCATCAAGCTGTAGTAATTAATACTATGTGGAGCAGTCATGTGACATGGTTAACAGACTAGAAGAGAGAGATCAGAAACAGACCTGCAGTAAGGAGCTGGTCGATGGGTGTTTGACAATCGAAACATTTACATGGAAAGTAAAATTAGTTTCTCATCTCATATCATATTCAAACGTAAACTCACATTTAGTATTAAAGGCAAAAATATGAATGACTTTTAGAAAAAAATATACAGGAAAATGCAAAGGAGAATATGTTGACCTCAGGACAGAAAATGATTTCCTTTCCTTTCCCTCTCTCTCCTTTCCTTTCCTCCCTCCCCCTTTCTCTCTCTCTCTCTCTCTTTCTTTCTTTCTTTCTTTTCTTTTCTTTCTTTCGGCTTGCTATGTAGCCTAGGCTGATCTCAAACTTGCAATCATCTTTTTAAAAAATTTATAAATATTGGTAGGGCACAAAGTAATAAGTCATTTACTATATCCATTATACAACTTAAAAATCAGTTTTGCTTACACATTCATCATCTTACATATTTTACAGAACAGTATAAACAAAAGAAGAAAAGAAAAAATAAGTAGGATTTTTAATTAATATGTAATGAAAATTGTATGCAGTCATGGGTTATATTCTCATTGATTTTATTCCTTCTTCCCTTTTCTCATGTATTCATATAGTTGTATCCTATACTTTGAGATTTATCTCTCCCTTTTTGCTCCTCCTCATTGTTTCCCCTCCCCTACCCCTCTTCCCCAACCTCTGCTCCCACCCACTGATCCCCTCCCTCCTTCTTTCTGACTTGCTTGTATTTTCCATTCTTCCATAGGTATGATTGTTCATTTTTATATATCTAAATATGTATAACTTTTTTTTACTTGCAATCTTCTTGCTTCAGCTTCCTGAAGGCTGAGATTGTAGGTGTGCACCAACCAACAGTGAATGATTTCTTAAACAAGACACCAACAGGGCAAAGAAAAAGATAAATTCAATAACATTAAACCTAAAAACTTTAGTGGGGAAAAGACATAAATTAAGTGTAAAATCGAGCTAAATTGTGAGAAGATATTTGCAAAGTATATTATCAAAAAGGAATTAATATCTAGAATACAAAAAGCACCTGTACAAATAAGCAAGAAAAAGACAAAAAATATTGAAAATTAAATAAAAGATATAACCCACCAATTAACAGAAAAGGACACCTAAATGCCCAATAAGTTTACAAAAAATACCCAAACATGATTAGTCATGAAGGCATGGCAAATTAAAACAATTGTAACAACAAACAATACCCATCAACTTGGAAAAATTGATAGGACTGATGATTTCAAGTGTTGTTAAAGAAGTGGGGTGAAACAGGAATTCTTAGACATCGTCATTATAAGTATAAATCACCACAGTCACTTTGGCCAATAATTTGGCGACATGTAATAAATTTGATTTTGTACACGTCCTTCAACCCAGCAACTCTCTTTCTAGGTCCATATCCTAAGAAGGTTCTTATTCATGGCCACCAGGAGTACTGTTCCTCTCCATGGTCATGTGGCATAATATTCCATGATCAGGAATCTTCACCACAGTGCTGCTTATAAATAGTGAGACATGGAAACTGCTCCAGTTTCCACTTGCAGGAGAATGGCTAATACATTTCGTTGTTGTTAGGTGCCATCGAGTCAGGTACAACTCATAGTGACCCTATGTACAAAGGAACAAAACACTCCCCAACACTGTGCCATGCCTGGGATTGTGTCAATGCTTCTTGATATTCACAGAGTTTTCAATGGATGATTGTTTCCAGAGTGGGCTGCCAGGTCCTTCTCTCATTTTGTGTGTGGTGCTGGGGATCAAACCCAGGCCGGCAGAGAGCACAGAGCAGCATTCTACCAACTGAGCTAAATTCCAGCCCTGGATAATAAAGAATGGTCTATTTATGTAATAAAACACTACAGCTCAGTGAAAAAATACAGAGATCAATTAGCTTGTAGCTCTGTACCTGTGAACTTGGACATCTAGAAAATATGTTCAGTGAGGAAAATGAGTTACAAGCCTGGGCACTGTGGCTCCTGCCTGTAATCCCACTGACTTGGGAGGCTGAGGCAAGATGATCATGAGTTTGAGGCCGGAGGTAGCCTCTGTAATTTAGTGAGACCCTGATTCAAAAACCAAGAAGTTAAAAGTGGGCTGGGGGTGCAGCCCAGTGGTAGAGCACTTGCAGAGTATGTGAGGCTTTGGTACTTCTCACAAGTACCTCAAAGAAAAAAAGAAAGAAAGAAAGAAAGAAAGTTACAAAAAGATCCACAACCAATAATGTGAGTATGAAAAGTAAAACACATAATACTAATGTAGTTTATATGGGTAAATATAGATATAATAAATATTTAATAACATGAATAGGAGAACAAGTATCGACTTCAAGAAAGTAATCACCTCTGGCAAGGAATGGAGGAAGAGGAGCAGTGACATATTTCATTCCTTGTTAAAACAAATATGTTATCAGTCATTGAAACTGAGAGGTAGGCACACAGCTGTCTTTTATATTTTCTGTATTTAATTAATGAATGAATTGATTTACTTTTGTGGTACTGGGAAGTTGAACCCAGGGCTTCATACATGTCTTACAAGCGCTCTACCATTGAGCTGCACCCCCTGCTCATTTTTTACTTTTTATTTTGAGACAGGGTCTTGCTAATTTACTCAGACTGCCTCTGGCCTCGAACTTACAATCCTCCTGCCTCAGCCTCCTGAATATAAGAAATCCCCTTGGAGCTTGGGAAACTTTCCACTGAGCAACATATCTGGGAGTGGAGGGTCCCCAGAATCAATGGAAAAGTACAGCAAGGGTCACATGAGTTCGGGTGTTCCAGAGATTGCTCTCCCACCTGCTTCTGCTATCATCTATAAAAACCAGTCCTCAGCAGCCACAAGCTGCTGATGCCAAATTGCGAGTTTCAGCTCTGCTGCACCCAAGTGGAATACACTAAGAGCCTCTTAGCCTTACACTTAAGCCTTGTGGGTTTCTTTTGGTCTACTGTCTGCAGCCTCTAAAACAGAGTTGCTGGGATTAAAGGAGTGCACCACCACTTGGTTTATTTTCTGTATTTTAAATACTCTTAATAATTCATTTTAAAAAGTAGACAGAATCTCTGCACAAAGTTTTTGGTGTTAGAAATTGATGTTTGATCTTGGGAGCCCTTTAACCTCTGTTTCACAATTTCTCTCAAAAGGGGATGATGACCCTTTATTTTCTACCTAATGGAGTTTTTGTAACAATCAAATTTGCTCATATACAAGAGAGCACTTTGAAAACTATCAATTCTGCCTAGTGCATGATACTATTGTTATCACATAAAATGAAATGGCAAAAACATAACCAGCTAAGAATGACTCACTCTGAGATTTATAACTACGGCTCATACTAATTTCAAATTAGGTTATAGATAAAGAGAAGGTACTCAATTCCCTCTGTTTCCCCAGGGTGTTCCAATAGTGCAGATAAAGGCCATTTGCCCCGGGAGGGGTGGGGGCCTAAATCAATCCTCTGGCAGTCTATGGTACTATCCATCACAGTGGCCTTTTAGTGGAAAATGCCAGAGGCAGCAACCTGAAGCAGCTTGTAGGACTCATGGGTTAGTTTAATGCTGAGGTAAATCATTTGACTAAAGGATGAAGCTGAGCTCTTGGCAATCCTGGGACAGAAAGACCCGCAAGACCCAGCCCAGCGAGTCAATTACCATGCACAGGCGATCCTGCATAGTCCCCCAAACTGCTTCTGATCCCCACTACTATTAAGATGATCTCAGCCTGTCAACTGGATTGGGAGGAGCCAGTTTCCCAGGAGAAATCTCAATAAAATCATTGTTTTCCTATCATCAGGTGGAAATCTAGTTACGTGCTCCTCGAACCCTTAGTTTTATGGGTTTGTGTCCACTGCCCCTGGCAGCCTTGGCTAGGATTTCATCCTAAAATAACATTTCCTGTCTGTAAGAATTGTCTTGTTGCTCCAGGCTCTGGGGCTCAGTGACCTTCATGCGTTTTTAACTGCAGAAGATACAGGGGTGAACTGGAGGTTTGCAATTTCTGTCAAAGACACGCACACAGACACACAACTTGATCTGTTCCCTTTGCTTCTTCCTTTTTCCTTCATTACATATAATCTCTTAGAAGATGCGGTGGGGACTCCTGCCCCAGCAATCTTGACACTATCCCCATTCAATATTTCAGAATTAGGAGTAGGTGTAGATCTTTCTCCTCTTTGAATAGACTTCATTTTTTTAGCCCAGTTTGAGATTCACAGCAAATATGAGTGGAAAATAGAGAGTTCCTATGTATTCCCTATGCCTGCAGCCATAGCCCTGTGGCATCTGATACCATCAGATCTCAGAAGCTAAGCAGGGTTGGGCCTGGTTAGTACTTGGATGGGAGGCCACCTGGGAACACCAGGTGCTGTAGGCTTGGGAAAAGGACCCAGCAACCCATTCCCAAAAATCAATCCGCCATTGAAAACCCTGTGAACAGTAGAGAAGTACTGACAATAGTGTTTCGCCTGTTGTACGTAGGGTTTCTGTGAGTCAGATACCAACTTAACGGCACCTGACAACAACAACAACACGTATTTCCTGCCACTCACTTTCATCGCCTCGTCCCCACTACCCACATCATACACCAGAATGGTACATTTATTATATCTATGGACCCGGGTTGATGTACCATGAGCATCCTAAGGCTGTAGTTTACATTAGGATTCACTCTTGATGTAGATTCTGTGGGTTTGGATAAAGAAACAAGGACATGTATCCGCCATTGTATTATACAGAGTAGTGTTCTGCCATAAAACAATACACTCTGATATTGTCAAACTCTGATATAATGGTGGATCCACACGTGTTTATTATACTCATTGTCCGACTAGTCATCTGTCCCTCCCACCTAAACCTGTGGCAACCACTTATCTGTTAGCTGTCTCCATCGTTTTACCTCGTCCAGAGTGTCATTCAGTTGCAATCTTACAGTAGGTAGCTTTTTCAAACTTGCCAGGTGTGATGACATGCACTTGTACCCCAGTACTCGGAGGCTGAGGCAGGAGGATCATGAGTTTGAGGCCAGCCTGGGCTATATCAAGGCCCTGTGTTAAAATAAAACAAAAAACAAACAAACAGACAAACAATAAACCCAAACTAGCTTCCTTCACTTAGTAATAAGGATTTATGTTTCCTCCAAGTCTTTCTGTAGTCTGATAGCTCACTTCTTTTTAGGTTTTTATTATTCAGTGCAAAATAACATTCCATTGTCTACATGTACCATGATTTGTCTATCATTTACCTCTTGAATGACATCTTGCTTGCCTCTCAGTTTTGGCAATTATGAGTAAAGCTGCTATAGACATCTGTATGAAGGTTTTATGCGGACATAAGTTTCAACTCATTTGAGTAAAAACCGAAGAGCATGATCACTAGGTTGGGTTTTGTAAGAAACGGCAAGCTTCCGCCAAAGTGTCTGTACTATTTTGCATTTCCACCAGCAATGAATGAGAACCCATGCTGCTCCACATCCTTACGAGCATGAGAAGTTGTCATCGTTCTGGATTTGGGTCATTCTGATAGGCATGCTGTAGTATTTTTGTTTTAATTGGCCTTTCTCTGATGAGATATGATATGTAGCGTCTTTTCCTGCTTTCATATGCTTTGACCAAGTGTGTATCTACTTTGGTGAGGCATCTGTTTGGTTGTTGGCCCAGATTTAATTTAGATTGTTTCCTTATTGTTGCGTTTAAGAGTTCTTTGTATATTTTGGATAATAGTCCTTTAATGAAGTCCAACTTATCAGTGATTTTTTTTATGAATTGTGCCTTTGATGTTGTATCTAAAAAAGTCATCACCACGTTGAAGATCATCTAGGTTTTCTCTTATGTTATCTTCTAGGAGTTTTATAGTCTTTCCTTCTCTCTCTCTCTCTCTCTCTCTCTCTCTCTCTTACTTTTTCTTTCTTTTCTTCTTTCTTTCTTTCTCTTTTTTCATACTAGCCATTGAACCCAGGGTGTTGCGCATAATAGGTAAGTGCTCTACCACTGAGGTGTGGCAGCAGCTGGCAGTAGCTGGTGGGTAGCAGGGCACCTCATGGCACTGGGGATCAGGAACGGAGAGTGCTTACTGGAATTGTGGGCTCAAGATAAAAATCCCAAGGACTGCTCCCAGGGAGCCACTTCCACAAAGCTAGAATCCCACCTCCCAAAGTTCTGTAATTTCTCAGGACAATGCCACCAGCTGGGGACCCAGAGTCAAACACATGGCCTTTGGGGGACATTTTAGATTCAAACCATGACATATATCAAGAAAAACCTCTGTTCTATTCCTATTCCTCAGCAACTGCTTGCTCTCTCTGGAGGCAACAGTTACCAGCTAGCTATCTGTCCTGGAGTATTTATGCATCTACAACCACTACTTTGTATTGATACCTTTTTCCCTTTTCATACCAATGATAGAATACCACACATGGAGTTCTGTGCCTTAATTTATATTTTTACTTAAAATATACCTTGGAGATCATCCCATGTAAGTATATAAAGTGTCTCTTCAAGGTGGCAGAGCCTTTTATTGTAAGTATTCTCCTGTAAGGATTATGATTGTCCTATTGATGGATGTTTAGTTAATTTTTGATCTTTTGGTCTCTCAATTATGCAGCAACACATTTTACAGATGCTCCTTGGTTTATGATGGAGTTACATTCCGATAAATCCATCATAAGTTGAAAATATTTTAAGTCCAAGAAGCACTTAATACACTTGACCTACCAAACATGACAGCTTAGCAACACAGCACCCTGCAGAGGGTTGGCTGCTCACCCTCGTGACCATGTGGCTGGCTGGGAGCTGTGGCTTGCTGCTGCTGCCCAGCATCGAAAGAGAGTATCATGTGGCAAATTGCTAGCCTAGGAAAAGATTAAACTTCAAAATTTGAAGCATGGTGTCTATTGAATGCATATCACTTTTGCACTATCATGAAGTAGAAAAATTATAAACTATCAAATTGGTGACTATATCTTCACATAGGTATTATTATTATTATTATTATTATTATTATTATTATTATTTGTGAGGGCTGGGGTTTAATTCAGTGGGTAGGGTGCTGCTCGGCACTCTCTGAGAACACAGGTTCAATCCCCAGCACCTCAAAAATGGAAGAAGGATGTGGCAATCCAGTCCTGAAGCAATCCCAAAACAATCAGCCATTGAAAACCCTATGAGGGTCACTATGAGGTGGACCTGACTCCACGGCACCTAACAACAATACCATAATAATTTGTGGTGCTGAGGATTGAACCCAGGGCTTCAGCGCATGCTAAGCAAGTGCTTCACCAACTGAACCAAATCCCCAGCCCTCTATTATTATCATTATTATTATTTGAGACATCATCTGGCTTTGAACTCGCTATTCTCCTGCCTCAGCCTCCTGAGTGCTGGGCCTACAAACCTGTGCCACCATGCCCGGCTTGCAAGAAGAATCACTTTTAGGGTAAGTTCCTGGTAAAAATGCTGGGCATCAGGCATGTGCATTTGTAATTTCCACAGATAGCACTGAATCATCTCCCTATTGAAACTTTGTCAATTTTCACTCTCATCGAGAGTATATGAGAGCTTTCCCCCACGCTCTTATTAACTCAATGCATCATCATGAAATGATTTGCTTGCTCTTTGCCAACCTAACTGGTGAAAAATGATATCTCAATGTAGTATTTGTGTGTGTGTGTGTGGTACTGGGGGTTGAACCCAGGGCCTTGTGCTTGCATGCTCTGCAAGTGCTGGACCACTGAGCTGCGCCCCCAGCCCATTTTTTACTTTTTGAGACAGGGTCTCGCTAAGTTACACAGACTGCCTCTGGTCTCGAACTTGCGATCCTCCTGCCTCTGCCTCCTGAGCCGCTGGGATTACAGGCGTGTGCCACTCTGCCCAGCTATCTCAATGTAGTATTTAAAGGAAATTTTTATTGGCCTATACCATATGGGCAGAAATATGCACCAAGAAGTGTACAACCCAATTGGGGGTACTGCTGGGGCAGTGCCCGGGTTTGTGAGCAGAGGGAATGCACAGACCTCTCTCTCCTGCGCAGACACTAGAAGACTCCCCATCCCCAGCACCATGGAACTCCCTCTTCCAAGACTCCTCACTTGATGCCTTGTTCTGTGGCTTAATTTTGGCTGATTGTGGCTTCTGCTTACTTCCTTCTCTGAGATGAAGCCTGGAAAGCCCTACCCAGCTACTAGAATTGAGAGAGCAGGAAGAAAAACTAAAGGCAAACAGATCAAGGGTGATGCTTCAATATAGTACCCTGCCACCACAGTATCTGATGTGAGTACTCTATCTGAATGACTTACTATCTTATTCCTTCCCAGGTCCCTTTGAGTAGACACTCCTGACACACACACACACACACACACACACACACACACACACACACACACACACACACTCCCTCACCATTTAAAATGATAGTAGAGCAATGAGAACAGTACCAGCCAGAACTTTCTCACACCTGTTGGTGGAGCAAAGACTCCTATTCAGAACTGCTCACTAGGCTCTCCTCCCCTGTCCACTCGCTCGGCAGTTTGTCTTTCCTGTAGGATCATAAAGGTTGCCAGGCAACCACCAGCAGGTCAGCCTCTCCCATGGTTTCCTTAAAGAAAATGGCCAATTCTCCTTCCTGTTACAGGCTGAGCAGGGCCTAATTAGTGTGAACCAGGAATCAATGCTGGAGGGGAGGCAGGGCTGGTGACAGGGTGTGAAGAGCTTAGCAGAGGACCTGAAATGGGCACTTGGAAGTCAATGTGATAATAGCCAGGCTTTCTTAAAGACTTGTGTCTGAAAATCGCCATGATGAGATCTGAATTTCACTTCTTACTCTCTCCATGATGGAGCCAGGGCAGCTCCAGCTAGGGGGCCACTTTAGGCTTATGACTTAGCTACGGTTGAAGGAACGCAGGATCTTTAAGTTGGAGGAGACCCCTTTTGAGGATGGGAAATGGGACTGTAATCCAGTCTTTGTTGGGGGATTTGGAGTGGTGCTAGATGGCATAGGAGGGAAGCAAAGGTGGCCTCAGTAGGAGAGGGTGGTTTTGAGAACACGCATCGTTCCCAAAGGAAGGGTCTGTTTTGAGAAGGCAGTGGAGTCCATGCAGCCCCGGCTTGCAGGCTGGTAGTAGGTGGTGAGCACGGGGTCCCCTCTCCGGCAGGGACAAGCAGTGTGGTACCTCACCTCCCACAGAGCCTCCAGCTCAGTGCTGAGGCACAGCCTCTCTCCTACTGTCTTAAGGCTGTTTGCGCTGCTATAACAAAACATCCCAACCTAGGTGGCTTGTAAACCAGAGGAATTTATTTCTCTAGTCCTAGGGTGGGAAGCCAAGATAAAGGTGCTGGTGGGTTCAGTGTCTGGGGAGGGCCCACGCCCTGGTTAGGAGGTTTCCTTCTCACTGTGTCCTCACAGGGCAGAAGGACCGGGCAAGCTCTCTCAAGCCTCTGTTAGAAGGGATGCACCCTGTTCACGAGGGCTGGACTCAGGGGCCCAGTCACCTCCCAGATGATTCCATCTCAACATAGAAACTGTGTGGGAGACATAACCACCAAGCCCCTGCCTGCTCCCCTGCCCTCGGCCTTGAGGAGCTGCACCCTGTGGTCTCTGTGGGCAAGTGGCTGTTGACGTCCTCTCCTAGCTCCATGGGCAGCCCAGCCCAGTGTCTCCTGAGCCCACGGATGGGAATGGGGCTGTGGCTGGCACAGCCAAAGCTGCCACCATTGGCACAGACCACAGAGAGAAAGCTGGCATGGTCCCAAGGGTGGGGACGGTGGAGAGGAAGGACCCACCCTTGCTTGAGCAGATGGTGGCATGAGCACGGGACAGGCCAAGGCCAGAGCAGGACTTCTGCAGTTGAAATGGGGCCTGGAGCCTCACAGAGGAGGTGGGGGAGGTGGGTGTTGAGTGATGCTGAGGTGCGCTGCGGATGGTGTGTGCATCAGGCGAAGGTGAGGAGGTGGAAGGCAGGGAGGGACCAGCTATTCCATGATAACAAACACTGCCGTCTGTGCGTGTCAGCAACGTGCTAGATGTTTCCACTTACTTGTCTTTAATCGTCACAACAACCAGTAAGGCAGACAGCACTACCCCACTTTGCAGGGGAGGACTCTGAAGCACAAGGAGGCCAGATGACTTACCCAGTTGTTGTCATTAGGGGCCGTTGAATCGGGTCCGACTCATAGCGACCCTCGTAGGGCTTTCAATGGCTGCTTGTTTCAGAATTGCTTCGGTAGGGGGTTACCAAGTCCTTCTTACCCAGGGAGACTGAATTTAGGAAGTGGCAGTTTCACGATGTACCGTCCCCCAAAGTCTACCTCTTTCCTACTTTGCTGCTGCCTCGCCCCCAGCAGCCAGAGGCCCAGTCCCACAGGCTACCGTGGTGCACATGGACCCCTTGGTTGCAGATGGGGGCATCCCACCTGAGATATTGGCATGACTCAGTTATGCCAATTTTCTTTGTAGATTTATTTTCTATTAAATTTATAAATAAAGGGATAATAGAGTAGGTGTCTAAAGGACATGAAGCATACAGTCAGGGATGTTTTGCAAATGCACACACCTGCAGAATCATCATCTGGGCCAGGACTGGGACATTTCCAGCAGCTGTAATTGTGTTTTTCTTAACTCAGATCAGCACTCTACTGGAACAGCGACACGTATACATTAATCGCTCCTGTGCCGCTAGATAGAGCCTAACACGATTTGCTAACATAGGTACTGGGCTTTCTCCCTGAATGCTACGGTTTCCAGAGCCCAGAAGAGGAGGGGTTGTGGTGATTGTACCACAGATAAGCCTCTGAAGCCCAGCATTTGAGAAGATTAATGGTCCCTGGGCTGCTGTTCGGATTCTGCCTGATATGGAGAGAGGGGAGCCTTGTTTAAACTCTCCCTGTTCCAGCCCCACCGCTAGGCTGCTCTCTTATCTCCGGAGGTCGGAATCAATCCAAGCTGAAACGTGAGGCCCCTCCCCCGGCCGCTGCAGGATCAGCGAGCCATCCCCCGCCATGGCAAGGAAGTACTTGCCAAGTGTTACCTGGAGACCCAAAAGGCTGCCTCGCAGCCCTGGTGCCCCTCATTTTCCCCAGCAGGTGTTCTGGGACCCCTGTAGCCCCCTGCCTTTGAGGAGGTGGGCAGGGCAGCCCTGGTGGCCCTGTCTGGAGGATGAAAGTGCCAGATGGCCAGGCAGGTGTTCTGGCTGACTTAACAACCTTATCAGATGCACGGCGGGGCCCAGCCCCCCAGGCAGTAATGATTAGTGAAGGCAACAGAAGATGGTGTCCCCAGGTTCTCAGCTGCTCACTGTCACTCTGTCCCCATCAGGGCCCCTAGGGGGACCTTGGCTGTCTCCTAAACTTGCCACTCACAGACTGGAGGGAAATGGGTTACAGCAGATCCCTTCCTGGCCACCCTGGGGACAGGCGCCTGCTAGAGTAGCGGGGCTACTGGTCTTCCTATGGTCACCATCGGTGGCTTTAGTCTCCCCACACACCCATATGTCCTCGCGCGTTTCACCTGGTCACTAGGCTTTTAGGTTTTGTCACTGTGAGATGCTGAGTGGTAGAAGCTACTCTGTGTGGCTTCACTCATGGAAAGCGGGGACACATTTTATGCCCAAATACCACAGTGATAGCCTATGTATCATATTGACTCTCTACGCCCAGTGCCCATCCCAGCCATTCTGGGACAGAGCCTTGCTTCTTCTTCTTCTTCTTTTTTTTCCCTCCGGTACAGGGGGTTGAACCCAGGACCTTGCGCTTGCATGCTCTGCAAGTCCTGGACCACTGAGCTACACTCTCAGCCCATTTTTTTACTTTTTGAGACAGGATCTCACTAAGTTATGCAGAATGCCTCTGGTCTCGAACTTGCAATCCTCCTGCCTTCGCCTCCTGAGCCACTGGGATTACAGGCGTGTGCCAGCACACCTGGCTCAGCCTTGCTTCTTTAGGAAGGTACCCAAAGGATGTCCTTTTCTGGATGTAGCCATTTGTGTGGGTGTTCCCAGGGCCGCCATCCTCAACACCTCTGCTCCCACAAAAGACAGAAGGTCAGGATGGCGGCCTGGCCACATGCGCTCTCCCTAACCCCATCAAACTCCACAGTCAAGGCCATGACTTGCAGAAGCAAGTTCGGCAGACTCAGGATGATGGGGGAAAACAGGAAGAGCAAAGGCAGGGCAGAAAGTACCTGGTAGTTCCGACTGGAGTAGCAGGAGCACCAAGTGCTGCAGAGACTCAGCCCTTCCCAGAATAGTGCCACATTCAGAGCCAGATAAAGACAGCGACCCACTGCTTGGCCTGGCTTCCAGGAAGAGGTAGAAGAGCTGGTCTGGGGACAGAGCCTGGGATTCCTAATGTATATGAGAGTGTCTGAAGCAGAAGTGACTATACGTGAGAAACCCTAAGAGCTCTCCCACGTCCCGCTGCCCTGGCCTGGGGTGGGAGCCAGGACTCAGTCCTTTTATAACTGCCCAGGCAAGTCCCTTGGGCAGCCAAGGTTGGGAAGCACTGCCATAGCGTGTCATCTTTATTCGGGGCCAAGGGAGTGGGGTGAATCAGCTTGTTCCCTGCCTGCTGTCCTAAGCAAACCTGCTGGGCAGTAGCAGGGGGTGTTGGCTGCACCCTCTCACCTGGAAGCAAGGTCCAGCCTCTGTGCTTCCTCAGCTCCCTGTCTCCTCCCTGCCTGCCTGCCTGCCGTCCCACGGCTCCTGGAATGACCTTCCCGAGGACCCACCCCATCCAACCACCACACACAGACTTCGCGCCCTGCACACCCAGTCCTAGCAGTGGAGACTCTCCCACGGATTCTCACATTTTTCTTTGTAACCCCATTCCCTCTCCTACCCAGTACTCCAGTAACACTGAAGAGGAGGCCCCGTGTCTTCCCGTGTCTCCTCCCAGCATCCCCCCGCTCCAGTACATAGCCAGGTCACCTGTGTTTAGAAGATGTTCCCATAAGGGATTGGTTGAGCTGGTTGGAGTTCGGAACACAATGTCTCTGGACTACAGAAAGAAGAAAAGATCATTTGTTGCTGAAACAAAGTGGCTGTGCATGGCATCGTGCCAAAGGAAAAGGGGATTGTAAGCAGCTGGACAGCTCCGTGTTCTCCCCAAACCACCATCTTTCTTGTCATTTTAAATATTTTCAGTATATTTACACTGATTTTACTGATTGAAGAAGACATGTTTAGAGTTTTGTTTTCAAAATAAAGATGTCTATATGGAGAAAGTAAATCTCTCCCTTTCTCTTCCGAGTAATAAACACAGATTACAGATCCGTGTATAAACTGCTGGCTTTTTATTATTCACATGCTATGGACTGAGACCTGGGGTTTAGCTCAAGTTTGCAGAGTGCTGCTCTGCACATTCTGAGGCCCTGGGTTCGATCCCCAGTACTGCAAAAACGGGAGAAGTACCTGGCAGTCTACTCACAAAACAATCAGCCTTTGAAAACCCTATGAATAGCAGAGAAACACTGACAGAGGGCCCAGCATGGCCCAGTGTTGGGGAATGTTTTGTTTTGTTGTACATGCGGTTGCTATGAGTCAGAACGACTCGATGGCACCTAACAACACCAAGAATTCATGCACTGAATATTTGTGTTCCTCCCCCCAAATCCATCTACTGAAACCCTAATATCCAGTGTAAGAATGTTTGGAAGTGGGGCCTTTGGGAGGTAATTAGTTCATGCAGGCAAAGCCCTGAGGATAGGACCAACACCCTTGAAAGAAGAGATAAAAAGAAACTTGCTTCACTTGCCTCTCTGCCCCAGGCATGTGAGATTATAATGAAGAAAAGGGGTCTCACCAGGAACTGGAGCTTGAGCTTGATCTTGATCTCGGACTTCTCACCCTCCAGAACTCTGAGAAATAAATTTCTACTGTGTAAGCCACCCCATCTACGGAATCTCATTATACAACCTGAGCTAAGACGACACGTGAACTCCCCTCTCACACTCCGTCCCACAGATGTCCTTCCTGCCAACGCAAAGCCTCATGTCACACCTTTTAATACTGCACCGGAGCCCACCCTCATTTCTTTAACCAGCTTCCTCTTGGTAGATGGTTACTTTGTTCCAGGTGTTAGCTCTAACACTTTTACTTTATGAATATAATGTGGAAAGTGTAAATCATAAAAACAATTCACAAAAAAAGAATGAATGAAAGAGACATTAACCCTAATCCCTTACCCAGGCACAATCTCTTTTTAGTACATTTTTTTCTTCCCATATTTTAAATTTTATTTATTTATTTATTTATTTACTTGGCTTTTGGCTCAGTATGTAGCCTAGCCTGGTCTTGAATTTGTGATCCTCCTGCCTCAGCCTCCCAAGGACTGGGATTACCGGCTTTTGCTGCCATGCCGAGCTGTTCCCATACATTTTGTTGTTGTTGTGAAAACATTTTAGACTCTGTGCATATACAGTTTGGGTTCCACTTTGTCACTTCATCATAGACTCATGAAATTAGTTTCCTAAGTGAGTTTTCGGGCTGGGATTTAGCTCAGTTGGTAGAGCACTGTGGTGCAGTCTCTGAGGTCCTGAGTTCAATTCCCAGCACCGATAAAATGGGAGAAGGGCCTGGCAACCCACTCCCAAGGCAATCCCGAAATAGCCATTGAAAACCCTATAAGGGTCGCTATGAGTTGGATACTGACTGGATGGCACCTAACAACAACAACAACAAAGTGAGTTTTCGCTATCATCAGCTTTGGTAGCTGCTTACACTCCCCCTAATAACTGGAACTGTAATTTCCAGTCAGGTGGAGGTGATGTCTCCCAGGTTGCTTTTCTGTCCCTACTGCAACCTCTTTCAAAACCCACCCCTCAAAGCACAATCTATTTCCTAGAAGGTGTCTCTTGCCTTCTGCTTTCCCACCTCGTGGCCCTCCACCACCTACCCATAGCTCTGCCTCAGTCTTAATTAGAGACTCTCCCTCCACAGGGAGCAGCTGGCCTGTCCATGTGCCCCCATGGCCCTGCGCTTCCTAACCAACACCTTCTGCATTTCACTGTCTGTTTGATGGTATACGTTTCTCACTACTCCACCCTAAGCAGGTAACAGACCACTTCTACCATGGTACCAGGCGGGGCAAGGCCACAGGTATCATTTTAAGACACATTGTTGTTGTTAGGTGCCGTCAAGTCGGTATCCAACTCATAGTGACCCTCGTAGGGTTTTCAATGGCTGACTGTTTCGGGATTGCCTTGGGAGTGGGTTGCCAGGCCCTTCTCCCATTTTTGCGGTGCTGGGAATTGAACTCAGGACCTCAGAGACTTCAGTGCAGCGCTCTACCAACTAAGCTAAATCCCAGCCCTAAAACACATTACCTGCCTTTTTTTCTTCTTTCTCTCTCTCTTTCTTTCTTTCTTTCTTTCTCTTTTTCTTTTCTTTTTTTTTTTTTTTGCAGTACTGGGGGCTGAACCCAGGGCCTCGAGCCTGCATGCTTTACAAGTGCTGGACCACTGAGCTGCCCCCCAAGCCCACTTTTTAATTTTTTGAGACAGGGTCTCACTAAGTTACGCACATTGCCTCTGGTCTCGAACTTGCGATCCCCCTGCCTCTGCCTCCCAAGCCGCTGGGATTACAGGCGTGCGCCACTGTGCCCAGCTACCTGCCTTTTTTTTGTGTGTGTGTGTGTGGTACTGAGGTTTGAACCCAGGGCCTCGCGCTTGCATGCTCTGCAAGTGCTGGACCACTGAGCTGCACCCTCAGCCCTTTTTTTTTTTTTTTAACTTATTGAGACAGGGTCTCACTAAGTTATGCAGACTGCCTCTGGTCTCGAACTTGCGATCCTCCTACCTCTGCCTCCCGCTACCTGCCTTTTTCAAGTCTCCTGGAGCTTGGAAGTGACAGTGGGCTGAAGGCCCAATCAGGTCCAGCACTGGCTGAGGCGATCCCGTCATTGCTGCTTGTGAGGTGAGAAAGGGAGGATAAAGCGGGGCAAGGAAGGAGGGAATGTCCTGTGTCGCTAATGCAGATTGTCTTCCTGCTCCTCCCATGGCCTGTGGCCTATGGGTGGGGTAGATGTCAGTCCTGGCATCGCTGCCCCCATTAGCCCCTTGCCATCAGAGCAGGCTTGAGATCTGGGGGCTTCCTCGGCTGTTGGGGTGTGTCAGGAGGCTCATGCCTTGTGGGTGACCAGGCCTCACTGCTCCTCTGTGGTCTGCTGTCCCCCTTTACCGGCAGTTGATGTGGGTCCAGGAAGGACTGTGTGTTCAGTCCTCACATCAGAGGGAAAATCTGTCCACGTCGCTGCCGGTCCCACTGCCCTCACCCGATAGCCTCCCTGAGAGTTATTGCATTTCTGTGTCTCACAATTTCCTCTGATTTCATTGCCTTCATTGCGAAGAGAAGAGCATTTCTCGGTAGCCAAGGTGTCTTCTGCTCCCCGGGTTCTGCCTTCTTAGCCCCAGGCTCTCCCTTTCAGTCCCACCAAGGACACCAGCGGAGCTGTCCTCTCCCAGGAGTGGCGCCCTGGCTGCAACCTGCCCCTGGCTACCACACCTCAGCCACTGACCCTTGTTCTGCACCTGAGGGAGGCAGGGGAGGGGAGGCCCCTCATTTAAGGAAAACCTCCCTGGGGCTCTGCTGTGTGTGGGAAGCAGCTGCTCCTCCTGGAAAGAAGCCCCTGACGATTTTCCTCTGTCTACCTACCCCCCTCGCTCCGGAGACTTTCTTCAATCCCATAGCCCATGCAGTCAGAGAAGGGGGCAAGACCCAGGCTGCAGGTTTGACTCAGCACCTCCGTCCCACAAACACCTCCTAGGCCTCTCCTGTGTGCTTGGCACTAGGCCCTCAAAGCTCTTCAGAAGAGACCCCTCCCAGCACGGCACCAGCTGGGGCAAGGCCACAGAAATCATCTTAAGACACCTTACCTGCCTCTGCGACATTTCAAAGCTACTGGAGCTGGGAAGCAACGCTGGCTGAATGCCTCATCAGGTCCGGCGTTGTCTGAGGTGATCCCATCACTGCTGCTTTTGAGGTGAGAAAGGTGAGCCCCAGAACCTCTGGGCCCCTCTCCCCCACTGTCCACCTCACCCTCTGCGATTCACGTGTGCCAACCTGAGCGCCAGTCCCTGGAGTCACTGTGCTGTTGTCACATCTTACTCGGGACCTTGGCCCACATAATTCCTCCTACCTGGAACCTGTCCTTGTTTTCTTTCTCTTTTCTTTTCCTTTTTCCTTTTTCTTTCTTTCTCTTTCTTTCTTTCTTTCTTTTTTTCTTTTTTTTTGTGGTACTGGGGGGTTGCACCCAGGGCCTCACACATGCTTTTGCAAGTGTTCTACTATCGAATTGCACTCCCAGCCCCGTTTTACTTTCTATCTTGAGAC
Source organism: Pedetes capensis (assembly GCA_007922755.1). Taxonomy (NCBI): domain Eukaryota; kingdom Metazoa; phylum Chordata; class Mammalia; order Rodentia; family Pedetidae; genus Pedetes; species Pedetes capensis. Next base: position 268,654 of record VMDO01000419.1, on the reverse strand, counting down.
AGGGTCTCGCCGAGTTACACAGGCTGCCTCTGGCCTGGAACTTGTGATCCTCCTGCCTCAGCCTCCCCAGTTGCTGGGATTACAGGCATCTGGCCTCATACCCGGCCCCCATATTTTCAACAGCATCTTCTGTCAGACCTATTTTGGAGTGCTAGGTTAAGTGCTCAGCTACCCACCTTGCTGTGAAGGTTTCTGATTGGGCGCTCAACGCCCCCATGATAATGGGCTGCTGACGGGTGTCTTTCCAATCAGACCTGAGGTGGCTCTGAGCCAGGAATCACGACTTTCTCACCTCCGTCCTGCCATAGTAACCCAGCACTGGCACAGAGTGGGCGTCCCGAAATTATTGGCTGAACAGCAGAAAGTTGAATTCACTTGTCTGCAGCTGTGTCCCCAGTTCGGGGCACAGCTTTGAGCCGTGGTTGCTGCTAACACAAGGCATCTTTGCCAGAGTCAGGAATAGGCTCACCTCCAAGTGGACGAAGTGTAAAAAGCCAAGTTCTTGGGGCTGACAGCTGGGAGAAGGCCCTTCTTCGCTGGCTGACATATCCCTGGCCAGGCCTGGGGCTTGGCTGAGCCAGCATAGACTAGACTTCAGCCTCCACTCACACTCCCTGGGCCAGCAGTCCAGCTCTGGCAGGACATTGGGTGGCCTGTGCGAACTCAAGTCAGCTTGACATTAAAACCTGTGCTTTCCTCTTTGCCACGTGAATAAGAGCGATATGTCCCAGAACACTGTAAGCCAAGAGAAAGCTGTGTGCGTGTGTCTGTGTGAGTGCAAGTGTGCATGCGTGTGTGTGTGTGTGTGTGTGTGTGTGAGAGAGAGAGAGAGAGAGAGAGAGAGAGAGAGAGAGAGGAAGTTGGTTTTGGCAAGAAATGAGTAAAACAGCAAGGTGTGGTGGCACATACCTGTAATCCCAGCACTCAGGAGGCAGAAGTAGGAGGATCATAAGGTTGAGGCCAGCCTGGACCACATGGTGAGTTTATAGTAAGACTCTGTCTCAAAAAAACAAACCAATTACTGCTGTAATCCCAGTTGCTCAGGAGGTGGAGACAGGAGGATTGAAAGTTCAAGACCAGAGGCCGTCTGCATAATTTAGCGAGACCCTGTCTCAAAAAGTAAAAAAATGGGCTGGGGGTGCAGCTCAGTGGTCCAGCACTTGGAAAGCATGCAGGCGTGAAGTCCTGGGTTCAACCCCCAGTACCACAAAAACAAAAAAACCCAAACAAAATGAGTAAAATAATAAACACCCCTAACAGCTCCTGCCCTAGTCCTCTTGACTCCAGACCAGAAGTACCAGAAGTTATTCTTTCCATAAACCAGGAAGAACAAAACTCATCCCCTTTTCTTGAGCATGAATAGGTGCCAGAGGCCCTTGGACAAGACTGGAGGCTGCAGGGTCACCAACGGTAAAGCAGAGCCACCGCCTGGGGCAGCAAGCATCAAGCCACAAGCATGGAGGAAAGGTCTGTCTTCAAACAGTCGCCAAGAATTTGGATTTGAAATCTGAAGGTTGAGGAATTGCAAGCCAAACCCTGGCATGTTCTGCAAATAGCAAGAAAGGGCTTAGAATGGGACCTGCAAAGCAAGAACAGCGTGGCCATGAAAGGGCAAAGTGAAGTGGAGCCTCAGTTTCTGCATCTGTAAAGTGGGGATTAGAATACCTGCCTCCCAAGTCATCAGAGGATTAAATGAGGTACCATAGGAGGTCTGGACTACAGTAAATATTTATTCAATGGTGGTGGCAGTGGTTTTGGTTAGTGGGCTGGGGTTGACTATGGTGGGGGTGGTGTAAACACCTGCAGTGAGAAATGTCTGCCACTGAATGTGGGGGCGAGAAGGGCTCCTCCAGCCTCTTTTAGAAAGGACAAAGCACAAGGGCCTCTCCTCCTGCAGAGGTGCTAAAATTTAGCCTTGGCAGATGAGCCGTGGGAGGACGCAGTGAACAGAGAGAAAGCCCCGAAGTCCTTGAGGCCCCTCGCTTGTCACTCCACCATCCCTCTCCTGGGGTACCTTGCAGGAATGGACGAGACAGGCGTGTGGGGTGGGCTGGAGGTCATGACTTGGTGCTCCTCCCAGGGCTAGAGAACAAGGGCAGGGGTGGTGGGACCTGGAGGCGGGAACACCTGGGAGAGGGCAGCTGGAGAGCTGTGTTAATCAGTTGTACCTGCTCTTGGACCAGGCTCTGTAGCTGCAAAGCAGAGATGGACCTTGTCTTTGTGAAGGGGCCTTTGCATTTTGTCCAATGCAAATATTCTATTTCTTTCTGAGCCAAAGCATCGTAGTTACTTAGGCCAAAGCTTACGTCCTTCTTATCTCTTTTCTTTCTCTCACACTTATCTAATCTGTTGACAAGTCCCAGGGTCCTGTCTTTGGTCCATATCCCAAATCTGACCATTTTTCACATACTCCACCTCTATCACCCCAATCCAGGCCACCATCTTCTCTTGCCTGGACTAGTGCAGTAGCCTCCTGTTGCTGTCCTGCTTCCAACCTGGCCTCTCACTAGTCCCCTCTCCCTATGGCAGCCAGAGTGAACCTTCTCAAACAGGTTTGCTTATGCCATCTGTCTGCTTCAAGCCCACCCACGGCACCTTATCTCCCTCCACACTGAAAGTCAACGCCTGGCAGGACCCTCAAAGCAGTCTTGCCTCAGATTGCCTCTTTAGCCCCACCATGCTCTGCTAATGCTAAGAGCTGCAAGAATGAAATGAAATCCACCTCTGGAAGGGCAGGAAGCATGGACAGCCTTGGGCCTCCTTTGCTGCTAGCAGATTCTCCATGAAGCACAGCGTGGTGGCTTCCCCGCACTGGAACTTGCATTACATTGACAAATAGCAAGACCGGTAATGGGAGGTCAGACTGTATTAAAGACATAGCTCTAAACGAAGTTTAAAAATGAAGATAAGCCTCAGAAGAAAAAAAAGTGTTTGCAGTAGTAATGTAGGATCAATATCTGGAAATATATAAATAGCTCCTATAAATCAAAATGAAGAAGATGTGTCAGAAAAACAGGCAAAGGAAACCCTTAGTAAAAATGTAAATAGCCAGTAAATATCTGGGGGAAAAAGGAGCTAACCTCATTAGGGATCAAGAAAATACAAATCAAAACAATAAAATATCATTTCTTGCTAATGCAACTGGTCAAGATGAGAAGATTTATGATATTAAGTGTGGGCAAGGAAGTATATAAACACGAATGCAAGTTGGTATAATCTTTTGGTAATTAGTATTCTCTATTAATTGTTGTTGTTAGGTGCCATCGAGTCGGTATCCAACTCATAGCAACCCTACGTACATCAGGAAAAACACTATTGTCAGTGCTTCTCTGCTATGCATAGGGTTTTCAATGGGTGATTGTTTTTTGGGAGTGGGTTGCCGGGTCTGTCTCCCAAGCCTATAGCACCTGGTGTTCCCAGGTGGTCCCCATCCAAGGACTAACCAGGTCGGAACCTGCTTAGCTTATGAGAACTGACAGGATTGGATGCCACAGTGCTACAGCTGCAGGCCTCTATTAGTTAATTAATACTAATTAATTATTACTCTATTAATTGACATTCTCCATTAAAACTTTTTAAATGCCTGACTTTTGACCTGGTGATTTTATTGTTAATATATGTTCCGTTTGGGCCCATAGATGTATATAAAAGATTATTCATGGAGCAGCTTTAAAAGGTGAAAAATTAGAAGAAACTGAAATGTGCCTAAGGTGGAGTCTGATTAAATCCTGAGGTGCTCATTGTGTGCAGCAGTGTGCGTAAGTTAGATCTCTGTGTGCTAGCACAGAACAATCTCGGAAACACATTCATAAATGAAAAAAGCAGGTCGCAGACCAATACATAAGGCAGGAGGAATTTGTACTTAAAGACAAAAGTGAAACAAAACTATTTATAGATCTGTCTGTTCCTACATTTATGTGGACAATGCATGGAAAGGTCTGGAGGGATAGACATACAATTCCTGCCGGGTGGCAGGGAGGGAGGACTGGGGACGTGAAGGAGGAGTTCCAGATTTTCCTCTATTGCTAGAGTGCTCGCAGTTTTATAAGAGTAATGTATTCACATGGGCTGGGGTTTAGCTCAGTTGATAGCGTGCTGTCCTGCACTCTCTGAGGACCCAGATTTGATTCCCAGCACAGCAAAAACTGGAGAAGGACCTGGCAAACTACTCCCAAAGCAATCCCGAAACAATCAGCCATTGAAAACTCTGTGAGAGTAGGACCCAACTGGACAGCACCTAACAACAACAATGTATTCACATATTATTTGTGTAAGTAAAAATTTATGCGTTATCATGCTCATATATGATTCATTTAATTACAAACTCTCATAAAAGTTAGGTCTTTCACAGTGCCTTCCCTACACCCTATACCCCTGTACACCCATGTCAACAGATGGGAAAGTAAGCAGAGAAAAATAACTTTCCCAGGCCATACACAGCCAGGAACGCAGGGATGGAGCTGGTATTTGTAGAGAAGATAGAGAGGCCAGCCTGGGTGAAGGGTTAGGGGTATAAAACAGTCCCTATCTTTAAGGTTCTTAGAGCATCATTCATGCAACTAATCCCTAAGATTGCAAGGCAAAATGGTTTAGCTTGGTAAGAACCAAGTCAACCTTTCTTGAGGGCTAAATGTGTGCCAGGGACAGGGGGTTAGCTCAGTGAATGGAGCACTGCTCTGTGCCCTCTAAGGCCCTGGGTTCGATACCCAGCACCACACACACACACACACAAAAAAAAAAAAAAAAAAAAGACAGGAGAAGGCCATGGCAATCCACTCCCAAAGCAATCCCGAAATAATCAGCCATCGAAAACCCTATGAATAGCAGAGAAGCACTGACATAGTGCTGGGCTTGGCACAGTATCAGGGACTATTTCATTCTGCTGTTGCTATGAGCTGGACCCAACTCAACGGCACCTAACAACAACAAATATGGGCCAGGCAGAGAGCTGACAGTTTTACGTGCAGTAATTAATTTTTCCCCCATTGACCCTGTGATGCAGGTACTACCGTTATTACCCCCATTTTACAGAGGGGGAGGCCAAGTTACAGATGTGTTTCATAGGTAGGAAGTATGGGGTGCTGCCAGGGACACGGCAGTGTGGCTCTGTATCTCACCTTGTAGGTCAGACAGGAGAATCACCATATCAGTGAAGAGATACACAGGCTGCTTAGGTGCCAGGCAGATTGGACGGCAGTTTCAGCCTCTTCTGTTGCTGTTATGGAAAACTTCAAACATAGACAAAGGTAGACAGAAAAGCCCAATGAACTCCATGTTGCAGAATGCTACTTTGGGTTTAAACCGTTATGATCCACAGGAAAGGCTCTCCTGGGGGATACAGGAGGAGCTGGGGAAAGTCCAGCCTCCCCCATGGTTGGTGGGGGTAGGCTGTGGATGGGGAGAGCGTGTTAGGCCAGCACTAAAGAAAGGCCTACAGCCCACTGGAGCTGGGCCCACAGACCACCCCAGCTCTATGGGAAGGATCTGAAGTTTAGAATTTGTTGTTGCTGTTGGTAGGTGCCATCAAGTCATGTCTGACTCATAGCGACCCTCATAGGGTTTTCAATGGCTGACTGTTTTGGGATGGCCTTGGGAGTGGATTGCCACATCCTTCTCCCATTTTTGTGGTGCTGGGAATCGAACTCGGGATCTCAGAGACTGTAGAGCAGTGCTCTACCAACTGAGGTAAATCCCAGCCCACAGAGTTTAGAACTACTCCTTTTTAAAAAGCTGTGATCTAACCTGCATACCATAAAGATCACTATTTTAGTTTATTATCATTTTTTTTTTTTGCTGTACTTGGGGGTTGATCCCAGAGCCTCACACATACTTTGCAAGTGCTCTACCACTGGGCTGCTCTCCTAGCCCATTATTTATTTACTTATTTTACTTTGAGTCAGGGTCTTCTCAGGTTACACAGGCTGCCTGTCACCTTGAGCTTGCAATTCTTCTGTCTCCACCTCCTGAGTCTCTGGGATTACAGGCCTGCACCACTGCATCTGGCCCAAAATCACTATTTTAAAATGGGCGATTCAGTGGTTTGTGGTATTTCTGCAGAGGTGTGCAGCCATCACCGTTGTCTAATCCTAGCTCATCTCATCAAAAAGAAACCCCATACCCATTAGCAACCACTCTACTCCTTTCTTAGCTGTTGGCAACACTCATTTCTTTCTTTCTTTTTTTTTTTTTTGCAGTACTTGGGGGTCAAACCCAGAGCCTGGTACATGCTAGGCAAATGCTCTACCACAGAGCTGCACCTCTATGTCCCTCCTTTTCATTTATTTATTTATTTATTTATTTATTTATTTCATTTTGAGACAGGGTCCTGCTAAGTTGTGCAGGCTGCCTCTGGCCTTGAATTCTCACTCCTCCTGCCTCAGCCTCCTGAGTCGCTGGCATTCCAGGTGTGCACCACTGCTTCCATAAATAAGATTGTGTGCCTGGCACAGAATGGGGAAGTGTTTTGAGCTGCTGTACATAGGGTCGCTATGAGTCAGACTTGACTGGATGGCACCTACAACAACGACCACTGAACCTGGCTCCCTCATCTTTCTAGCTCCACGGATCTGCCTATTCTGGCTAGTTCATACAATACATGCCTTTTTGTGTCTGGCTTCTTTCCATTGTCATATTTTCAAGGTCCATGCATGTTACAGCATGTATCAGTACTTCACCTGTTTTTAGGGCTGAACAATACTCCATTGTATGAATACATCACCTTTTGTTTGTCCATTCATCTGTTGATGGGCATTTGAGTTGTTTCTACTTTTTTTTTGTGTGTGTGTGGTACTTGGGGTTGAACCCAGGGCTTCATGCTTGCATGCTTTGCAAGTGCTGCACCACTGAGCTGCACCCCCAGCCCATTTTTAAACTTCTTTTGAGACAGGGTCTTGCCAAATTATGCAGACTCCCTCTGGTCTCGAACTTGTGATCCTCCTGCCTCTGCCTCCAAAGCTGCTGGGATTACAGGCGAGCGCCACCGCACCCGGCAGTTGTTTCTACTTTTTAGCTACAATGAATAATAATACTTCTATGACCTTTCATGTACAAGCTTTTATATGGACTTTTTTTTTTTTTCAGTATTGGAGTGTTAAACCCAGCTCCCCAAGCATGCTGGGAAAGTGCTATACTTCTGAACGGCACCCCCAGCCCATTTTTTATTTTCTATCTTGAGGCAGAGTCTCACTAAATTGCACAGGCTACTTCTGGCCTCAAACTCAACATCCTCTAGCCTCAGCCTCCAGCGCTGCTGGGATTACTGGTATGTGCCATGGTGCGCAGCTAGTGTATATGTTTTTATTTCTCTTGGTTATATACATGGAAAGGCATTTCTGGGTCATATTTTAACTCCACATTTAACTTTGTGTGTGTGTGTGTGTGTGTGTGTGTGTGTGTGTTTTCCATAATGAGTTCACCATTACCACTAGCAATGTGTTGGGATTCCAATTTCTCTACATTCTCACCAATATTTGATATTTTCCTCCTAAAGAAAGGATAGCTATCCTAGCAGGTATGCAGCAGTTTCTCATTGTAGATTTGATTTATGCTTCTCTGCTGATTAATTATGTTGAACATCTTTTCATGTGTGTTTTGGCCATTTGTATATTTTCTTTGAAGAAATGTCTATTCAGGTACTTTGTCAATTTTTCAATTGGGTTGTCTTTTTCTTGCTGAACTGTTAAGAGTTCTTTATATTTTTGATACTAGGCCCTTATCAGATATATGATTTGCAAATATTTTCTCCTATTACATAGGTTGTCTTTCCATTTTCTTGTAAGTATCCTTTGAAGCACAATAGTTGTTTTATTTTGATGAAGTTCAGTTTGTTTGTTTTTTCTTTTGGTTGCTTGGGTTTTTGGTGTCACATGTAAGAACCACTGCCTAATCCAAAGTTACAAAGAATTATGCTTATGGCTTGCTTTAATACTTTAGTAGTTTTAGCTCTTGCATTTAGATCAGATCCATTTTGAGTTTATTTTTATATTAAGATGGGTTAATGTTTCTTTTGGTGCTAACCACCCAGAAATGATATTATACTGTTCATTCTTCAACAATTGCCATTCATAGGGGGCCTGCTTTCAATCCCCAGGCCCAGTACTGAGGTAGCAGGCCTGAAACCTTTCCATGTGGGTCATTTGGTAGTTTAAATTTCATTATTCTATGTGATCTCTCTAATTACCAAGTCAGAACATTGTTCAACTTTAGATATGAAAAATAAACCTAGAGACGGGGGATGTGTTGCCTGTTATCATGCAGGAAACCCTATGTCAGAGTCAGAATTTGATCTTGGAGGAAAGAATCCTGGAAAAAGAGCAAGAAAGAGAGACAGAGAGGTCCTAAGTGTCACTCACAGGTTTGCCACTTGTTCTTGTGTGAACTTGCACAAGCAATGTCTCTCTTGGGGCTTCAATGTCATTGTTAGTTGGTAAGGGAGTTGTCCTTCAGCAATTGCAACAGTGATATTTTACCAAGGCTCTGTGCCAGGCACTTTAAGGATAGCATCTCTAAGACTCCCAATAATCTTACACGGCAGGTATAATCTTCATTTCCCAAAAAAGGAAATGGAGACTCTGGAAGCATTAACTGAGGATGCTTAGTTTGGAAATATGAAGACTGGGTCCATGCTCTTTCCTCTCTCAGCAACTCTGTATCTCCAAGTCACTTTTCCTCCTTGAGCCTCAGTTTCCTCACGTGTACAAGCAAATAAACATCCCTTCCTCATTGGCATTGCTGTGAGCAGAGCCACTTATTCATTGATGGAATCATTTTTTTTTTTTTGTACAGGGTCTTGCTGTGTTGCCCAGGCTGGCCTGGAATTTGCTATCTTCAACCTCTTGAGAGTGGGGATTACAGTCGTGTACTGCTATGCCCAGCTCAGTGATAGAATCTGTATTGAGTACAAGATGTAGCTAGTACCTACAAGGTAACACCCCTCCTCTTACCAGATTTTATTCCTACCGATTTTATTCTAGTTGAGGGAAGGGAAACAGAACACAGAAACAAACAACAAAAAAACCCCAAGCAATATCAGATGGTGATGAATGAAGAAATAGCAAATAGCATGAGAGGGGCAGCCATGGAAACCTTCTTAAGGGATGACATTTCAGGCATGGCCCCCAGCCCAGGCACCAAAGACAAACAGACAAGAAATAAACAAATACACAAAAAGAGATGACATTTGAGCAGAGACCTGAATGATCCAAAAGCGGTTGAATGTAGGAAAATCTGGGGGCAATCTGTCTAGAAAGAGCACAAACCAAAGGCTCAGAGGGCGAAAACAGCTTGAAAGAGACTGAATGAGGTAAGTGAAAGGCAAGTAAAGGTTATGGGATTAATTTAGTGGGAAAGCCTTTTCTGTATGTTCACTGTGTGCCAGCAACTCTATTGGGCACTGAGCATTCAGTGATATGATAAATACAATCCCAGTCCTCTGGGCGCTCACTACCTAAAAGAATACAGAAGACTGAGATGAAAATTTTATTCCTGTTTTTGTGAACCCTGCAGGTACCGAGATATTATAGCATGAGGTCACAGCAGCGTGCAGATTAGGGCGCTGGGTATAATTTCTCCGTTGCAGTCTTTGAGCCTCTATGGCTCCAACCCCTCCTCCGGGCGCCAGGGGGCGCTGCGTGGCTCCCCAGCTGGATGAAGCCGCGCTCTTCCCGACTTCCCGTCTTGCTGCGCAGCACTTCCGGTGGCTGGCGGAAGGGCTGTAGCGGCGGGCGCCGGGGACCCGAGGCATGGCGGGGGCGGGGCCGGGGGAGGTGCACACGGAGAAGGTGGGGGCGTCCGCCGCCCCAGCCCCTTGAGCCAGGACGCGCCAGGTGAGGAATTCTCCTTTGTGGCCCAGCCTCCCAGCCCGCTGGTCCCTCCCCGCGAGGCTCCTCCCCGCGTGACACGGAGGCCTCGCGACCCCCGCCCGGCCTCGAATCCTCTTCCCATGGAGGCCCCGCCCCGGGCGTTTCTTTCCGGGGGCGCCCCCTGGGGCACGTGGGTCCGCCCCTGGGCGTCCCTTTCTTGGTTGGGAAGCCCGTCACAGGTGATGGAGGGAATCGCGCACCTTCCTTCCTGGGGAAACTGAGACCCAGCAGAGGAAGGGATTCAGTTATCACCCAGGGAGTTAGTGCCTGCAGCTGTAGCCCTGTGGCCTCCGATCGCGTCAGATCTCGGAAGCTAAGCAGGGTCGGGCCTGGTTAGTCCTTGGATGGAAGACCGCCTGGGAACACCAGGTGCTGCAGGCTTGGGAGACAGACCCGGCAACCCCTTCCCAAAAAATCACTGCGCCACTGAAAACCCTATGAACAGCAGAGAAGCACTGACAGTAGTGTTTCACTTGTTGTACGTAGGCTCACTAAGAGTCAAACACCTACTCCTCGGCACCTAACAACAACAAGTGAACTAGTGGACAGGCGCTACTGTGTGGCTGCCTCGGTGCTAGACTGAGATTGGGTGCCCCAAATAGACACGGTTACTTCCTCCCCGGAAAGTACAGTTTAGCGGGGGGCCTCAGACATGAAACCCAGTCGTGCAAGTGAAATCCTGACAGTATGGGGAAGACAAGGACGAGGAGTCCCGGTGGCCAGGGAGGACTTCCTGAAGGGTGTGGCACTTAAGCTGCCTAAACTTGAAAAGTTATGGCAATGGCCACATACCGTGGCTCTCGCCTGTAATCTCAGTGACTCCGAAGGTAGAGGCAGGAGGATCTCGGGTTCGAGGCCAGAGGCAGCCTGTGCAATTTAGTGAGACCCTGGCTTAGAATAAAAAAGGGGGTAGGGGCGTGCAGCTTAGTGCTAGATCACTTACCTTGCATGAAGGAGGCCCCGGGTTCAACTCCCAGTACTGGGGGCGGAAAAGAAAGAAAAAAAAAAAAATTACGGCAAGGACCAAGGGGAATACGTCTTAGGCAGAGAGAACAGCCCATGTGGATGCCTGAGTTGGTAGAGAACTTGGCACTGGGAGCTTTCTTTGTCCAGCACTGTGATGGGCATAGAGAATAGAGTGTGTATAGTTCCCTAAAGCTCACTCTCTGGTGAGGAACATAGACATAAGTAAGATACAGAGCCAGTGTTGCACGTGTAATAAGTGCAGTGAAGGAGAGATGTGGCTAATATACTGAGGCTCTCTGTACTGGAGAAGTGAAGGAGGACTTCCTTGAGGAAGTGATGATTAGCGTGATATCTCAAGTAGAAGTTAGCAGAGCCAGACTACTTAACTCTTGGAAAGGGACTGTGAGCCATGTGGTCTTTGGCTCTGGACTCAGTTCTCATAGGGCAAAACAAGCTATAGGCAATATGTAAATGAGTGAGTATGGCTGTGTTCCGGTGAAACTTTATTTACAAAAATAAGAATAGGAGCAAATGGAAGAGAAGTCTTTGGTGGGGTGGACGGGCCGGGGAGTGGGTGGGGGGAAGCGCATAAGAGGGTAAGGGGGAATTTATATGTATAATGTACAACAAAATGCATATATGGAAATGTCACAATGAAAAGCATGTCAGAATGAATCAAATTAAGGTGTACATTAAAAATTTCCAATAAAAAATAAAATCTCATCAAAAAAAACACACACAAAAACCCAAAAAACCAGGAAGGTGGGTGGGTTTGATTTGGCCTGAAGGCAGTAGTTAATAGGCCACCCCTTGTTCTAGTCTAGATCAGTATATATTTTATATCCTTATCCAGGGCATATAGCATATATATGTAATTTAAACAGAAGTTTTCAAGTATCCTTAATATATATATATATATATATATATATATATATTTTTTTTTTTTTTTTTTTTTTTTTTTTTTTTTTTTTTTTTTTTTTTTTTTTTTTTTTTTTTTTTTTTTTTTTTTTTTTTGGTCAGTGCTGGGGCTCAAAGGCAGGGTCTCACTCATGATAGGCAAGCATTTGACCACGAGCTACATGCCACCCCCGTTCCATTGTTTGGATTTGCATTTCTCTGATAATTCATGATGTTGTGCATACTTTCATTCCCTTGCCAGTCATTTGTATGCCTTTGCAGAAGTGTCTATTCAAGTATTGTTTTTAAGTTGGGTTTTATGATTTTTTTGTGGTTGAGTTCTACTTCTTTATTCCAGATATTAACTCTTTATCAGAGTATTTTTTCATGTGCAGAAATTTTAAAGTTTTCATGTATTCCAATTTGTCTTTTTTTGTTTTTGTTTCCTATTCCTTTGGTGTCCTGTTATAACAGATCATTGCTAAGTCCAGTGTCATGAAGCTTCTTCCTCTTTTCTCCTCTTCCTCCTCCTCCCCCTGGGTCTCACTGTATAGACCAGACTGGCCTTGAACTTGCAGGAGTAGTCCTGCCTCAGCCTCCAGAGTGTTGAGATTACAGGAGTGTGCTAGGATGCTTGGCTCTTATGTTTTCTTTTAAAAGTTTTATAGGTCTTTAGGCTAATTAATTTTGAGTTAATTTTTGTGAATAGTGTAAGATAAGGGTCCTCCTGCAGTCTTTAGCATATGGAGATCCAATTTTCCAAAAATCATGTATTGAAGAAACTCCTTTCCCTATTGAATTGTCTTGACACTCTTGTCCAAAGCCATTTGGCCATGTATGTGAGGGTTTATTTCTGGGCTCTCTATCCATTGACCTCTGTCCGTCTTTATGCCACTACCATGCTTATTTTAAAATTACTGTGTCTTTGTAATACGTTTTGAAATCAGGAAGTATGAGTCCTCCAACTGTTGTTATTTTTCAACACTGTTTTGGCTCTTTGGGGTTCTTGAGATTTTGTTTGAATTTTAGGATGAATTTCTCTATTTTTGTGAAATGTGCCATTGGGTTTTGATAGGGATTGTATTGGATCTGTACCTTACTTTAGGTAATATAACCATTGTTACAGCCCAGTAAATATTTTTGTGTGAATTAATATGATTTTCATACTGGTCAAATTTGATGAATTTATATATTTATTCTATTGAACATTCCTGTTAGCTGAGCATGCTTGAAAGGTATACCTTGGGAAGTACATCATTCCCTCAAACCTGTTTCTTGACACAGAAACGGCAGGATCACTTCCTGACCATAATCTGGGAAGGTAAAATGCTAGTAACTGTCGTCTTGGGAAGTCCGAGTTCAGGATACAAGAAGGGAAATCTGTTTGACTTGTATATATTTATATTTTGATACATTTTCTTCTGTTTTTTTATGGTGTCTACTTTATTTTTCCGTGCAGAGATGTGATGATGGATCATCATGTTTCCACCATCAAACCTCGAAGAATCCAAAACCAGAATGTCATTCACCGCTTGGAACGCCGGCGGATCAGTTCAGGCAAGGCAGGCACCCACTGGCACCAGGTCCGAGTGTTCCACCAGAATGTCTTCCCCAACTTCACAGTTGTCAATGTTGAAAAGCCACCTTGTTTCTTGCGCAAATTCTCACCGGATGGACGCTACTTCATTGCTTTTTCTTCTGATCAGACATCTCTGGAGATCTACGAGTACCAGGGCTGCCAGGCAGCAGAGGACCTCCTGCAGGGATACGAGGGGGACATCCTGTCCAATGGCAATGACCAGCGGTCAGTCAACATCCGGGGCCGGCTCTTCGAACGCTTTTTTGTGTTGTTGCATATCACTAATGTAGCGGCCAACGGTGAGCACTTGAACCGGGAGTGCAGCCTTTTCACCGATGACTGCCGGTGCGTCATTGTGGGTTCCGCTGCCTACCTCCCTGACGAGCCTCACCCTCCCTTCTATGAGGTGTATCGGAACAGTGAGTCGGTGACCCCCAACCCAAGGTCCCCTCTGGAGGACTATTCCCTCCATATCATTGACCTTCACACTGGCCGTTTATGCGACACCCGCACATTCAAATGCGACAAAGTGGTCCTGTCACACAACCAAGGGCTGTACTTGTACAAAAACATCCTGGCCATCTTGTCGGTGCAGCAGCAGACCATCCATGTCTTCCAGGTGACTCCCGAAGGCACTTTCATTGACGTGCGGACCATTGGCCGCTTCTGCTATGAGGATGACCTGCTCACAGTGTCGGCTGTTTTCCCCGAGGTGCAGCGGGACAGTCAGACCGGGATGGCTAACCCTTTTCGGGACCCTTTCATCAATTCCCTAAAACACCGGCTGCTGGTGTACCTGTGGCGCCGGGCAGAACAGGACGGCAGCGCAATGGCCAAGCGGCGCTTCTTCCAGTACTTCGACCAACTACGGCAGTTGCGTATGTGGAAAATGCAGCTTCTGGATGAAAACCATCTGTTTATCAAGTACACCAGTGAGGATGTCGTGACACTGCGGGTCACAGATCCATCTCAGGTATGGTGTGAACTTTCCTGCCTGTTACTCCTCTGGTCTCTGCAAAATGAGAAGGTTTCTCCACCTGTAGCCAACCCCTCAAGAATATTCATCTTATGTATTCAGAATTTTTGCTATCCTAGGGCTCAAAATCACCTTCATTTTTCTCTGGCTAAATGGAAGCTAAATCTCAAGCCATTGCCATGTAGATAGTCAGCTCTGTGTTTATTATCTTGATCTTCAGCAGAGCATTTTCAATACCCTCAGACGGAAGCCTAAAAGCTATAAGGTCAAGGTTTGGCCTACTGTGGATAATCCTGCTTTAATTTTTTGAGACTCTGCCTATTTAACCAAACAGGCTATCTCGGTTCTAGGAATGAGAATGAGTACTCAATGCAAAAAAAAAAAAAAAAAAGGAAAGAAATGAAGAAAGAAAATCCTCTGGGGCTGGGAATGCAGCTCATTTGGCAGTGTGCTTGCCTAGCATGTGTGAGATCCCAGGCTTGAGTCCTAGCACTACAAAATAAATAAATAAAAGTCCTCTAATAATATGACCTTGCAGTTCTGCTTTAATCGTAGTGTAGTAAATGTTAATATACTTCTCTTTATAAGGTAACTAAAAGGTAAGTTCCTTGACAGAGATGAGTTTTGGGACTTTCTCTTGACTTCATCCACATGCTGGAATAGTTTGTAGACCAATGAAGAGGTTGAAAGGAAGCCACAATTTCTGCTCCACCAGGAGACTCATAAGGACTACAGGTCCTGAAGGGTTTTGAGTCTGGGTGAAAGATGCTGATAGCCAGGCAAACACTGCTGAGATTCTGGAGGTGAAATAGCTTGGGGTACTCAGGGTGCTCTGGACATTTGTCTTTATGAAACTCCATCTGCTGGGTGTGGTGGCACATGCCTGTAATCCCAGCGGCTTGGGAGGCGGAGGCAGGAGGATTGCAAGTTCGAGACCAGAGGCCATCTGTGTAACTTAGTGAGACCCTGTCTCAAAAAAAAAAAAAGTAAAAAAAAAATGGGCTGGGGGTGCAGCTCAGTGGTCCGGCACTTGCAGAGCATGCAAGCGCGAGGCCCTGGGTTCAACCCACAGTACTGCAAAAAAAAAAAAAAAAAAAAAAAAAGAAACTCTCCATCTTTGTTGACCAGGAGACTGCCTTTTCTGTACCTAACCTCACCCCCAACCAATTCTCCTATTTCCAGGTTACTTCCTTAAGTACTAGTTTGGAAGTTCAGAACAGCCAGTCAATTAGTAAACCATGAAGTTCCTGTACAGGGCGTCGTTTTGTAAGCCCTCACCAGCTACCTGTGGTAAAATACCTTCCAAAATTTTTCCTCTGATAAAAGCTTGTGTATCCTAAAGATTGGGGAGTAGTATGTTTAAGGTAATTTTTTAAAATTCTTTTTCTTCCCTGTCACGGATGAGCTGAGCAATCAGAGGGGGGCATCTAGTTCATCTTCTGCATCATGAGAGATTGGCAATGCCATCTTTGACTTCTGTTTCCTCCTGTCTTTAATTTCCTATTTCGTCCTTGAGGGAAGGCTGGTAAATGTTTGTGTAATTTTATATTCACATAATTATGAAAAATCCTGGTAAAACCCTGATATGATCAAAGTGTTGTCGAGGTCTATAGAAAGGACATGAGTCAATCCTTTATTTAGGTTTGAGCTATAATTACCTTTCTATTTTGGAAAGAATAAGTTGTCTGTAATGACTGCATTGAGATTATCCTTTTTTCTTTGCTAAAAGGTGACCTATTTTTTTTTTTTTCTGGTAGCGACAGTCAGTTGTAGCTAGAAATGCTGCTAGGGCTCTGCCCTTTGCTCGTGGAGTTGGAAACTCTAAACCCAGTCTTTCTGCCCCAGTTGTCCTCACTGTTTCCCCAGTTTAATTTGATAGGTTCTAATAAGGTTAATGAGTAAAACGCGCATCCAAATACAAAGTCTTGGTACTATTATGGGAATTATTCTCAGGTTGCCCTCTTTAATTTACAGCCAAATTTAATTTCCAGGTGACTGCAAAGCCATGTAATAGGAGCTCTGGGAAGGACTAATTACTAGTAAAACAGGTGGGTCAACTGCTCCAGAAATTGGTCATGGAGATTTAAATGCAATCAGGAGAGGGTGAACCACTAATTCCAGTGTTCTGAAAACTTCCAGACTGCTGTTGGAGGTTTGCAGATTAATTCACACTGCTACATTCACTGTGACGAAACTCGAAACTCAGGGGTTCCTGGCGCTTCCTGCTAGGTGGAGCAGAGCACTGGAGGTGGAAAGGAAGAGGACTGATCACCCATGAAGCCCATTCAGAAAAAGCAGTAACTCTGCCACCTATGGCATTTCAGTGCTTTTCAGGTTCCTCTCTGATCTTAATTACTACAAATCTCAAATGTATCCTACAAATGCTCTTGGCTGAAAGAAAATTTATGAAGAAAGAAGTAGAAAATGCCTTTCTGATTTCTCATTTGTTCAGCAGAAATACTCTTTGTGGATACAACTTGCCGGGGCAGTTTTAGCACACAGTGTACTTAAGGCGTCTCTCTGCATGTTAGAAATATTAAGAGGGAAAAATAAATGCCCCTAAATTGAACTTTCAAGTGTACACATACACGAGAAAATCATTTGCCAACGGGCAGCCCCAGGCTGTAAATCACTTTCTCAGCAGGAAAGAAAATTAAATCTGGCATTTTCAAGCACTGTTTTTTTAATCTCAGGGTGGGTTGAGAAACAAGTAGGGAATAAACACTTTGAAGGAAAAATATTGAATTTGCACAGTTTGAATTGAAAGACTGAAAGCCTTTTTATACACATACCCTGGCCAACTCGGTAATTCTAGTAGCACACTTGCGGTGGGAACTCTGGACGCACTGAGGCTCTCAATAGATAAAACCGCTGCTTCTTCCTCCTTTCCCAGGACCCCTGGGACCCATGCATCTGCCATAGTAGGAAAGCTGGGGTATTCATTTGTTTTATTAGGGTAGCCTGGATTTTAAACCAGGTAATACGTTTTCTGGACATGGCATTACGCTCAGGTGTCCCGCAGCTCACTCTCTTCTTCTGCAGGCATCTTTCTTTGTGGTGTATAACATGGTGACGACTGAGGTGATCGCTGTGTTTGAGAATACGTCGGATGAGCTTTTGGAGCTCTTCGAGAACTTCTGTGATCTCTTCCGTAATGCCACCCTGCACAGTGAAGTCCAGTTCCCTTGCTCAGCTTCTAGCAACAATTTTGCAAGGCAGATCCAGCGCAGGTAAGCAGTTCCCCCAAGCTTAACTTTTCTCTAGAAAAAGTGTTGGTGTTACGCCCATGCCCGTTTCTGCCGGAACACCTTTTCTTTCCTTGTCCACCTGGCCTTGGTTAGGTCTGCCTGTTGTAACCAACCCTTGTCATCCTGAACGTTTCCTGTGGAATGTCTCCAGCACCTGTAGAATGAGTTGTGCATTGTCTGGGTCCTTCCTAGGCTATATGAAGAGAGTATGTCTGTTTTTGCTATACTCAGTGGTAGAATATCAAACACTAAATATTTGTCGAATGAATGATTATGGACATTTTAGAACTCTTGGTTAAATATGATGTGTTGAGTACATGCATTCATCTGTTCCGAGACCCCACTAAAACTAAAATGAAGGAATAAAAGGTACAAACCAATAAGAACAGAGAGAATGAAAGAGGAAACAATTGGAGACAGGAGATATTAACAAAGTTTTGGAAGCTGAGAAGCCCATGGGGGAATGATAAATGACTCAGTTTACCTCAGGTAGCAAAGACTTAAGGTTGCAGAGCTTAGTCATCAAGAAACAAGCGCACCTTATGCTAGGGATCTCTGGAAAGGGCCAGGAAGTCAGGTGCTCTGGGCACCTCTGAAGGTACTTGTGAGATTGGTAGGGAAGATTGGTGATGTTCTTAAAAGTAGCAGTCAGAGCCTGTAGATCCTTTCCCTAGACCTGCGGTAGCTGAGTGATTCTCTCTTCCCCAGCTTCACAAAGGAATGGAAGTTTATTCTCTGGATAAATTGAGCCAGAGCTGCTCTAGTCTCGGGATCATGAGGCAGAGCTAAGAATGGGATGAGATGCATCGTGCTGAGAGCACGAATCATGGAAGCTCATGTGCTGACGTGTCGCGACTCCCATTCTCCTTCCCACATATGGCATTCCGCCTTACAAGCTCCAGGCAGGACATCAGAGAATTTTCCTGAGGGAAACTGACCAACCCAAAGAAGAGGCTTTCACATGTTAATACTTGGTATTCCTTCACAAAATACCTTGGTCACCCTAAATTAACACCTACCAGTTAGCAAGGTCTCATTATGAACCAGAGTGGCTAATAACTATCTTAGGACATCATAGTGAAAGGAATGTTCCTCTATACTAAGGGCCTAAGCTAAACACTGCTTTAGTCAAATAGGGCCTCATCAGATTCCCTATGTCTGAATTGTTTTCCTAGCTTTACCCAGGGATGGAAGGCACCTGCTTTAGGTCCCAAGATGGGTCAGACCACATTGAGTGGATGAATCAGAATAGGCATTACTGCTTCTGGCAAAAATGACTAAAGCAGATAATACAATGGCATCATATTTACTTAAATGACAGTACTTGATGGGAAATATAGGGATGTTCATGTTTGGAGATGTGGAAGCAAGGATACCTGGTAAGAGACTCTTGCATTGTTTCCTGCTGCTAGGATTTTAGTGGTTTTTATTTGTTTATTTGTTTTTGTTATTCATTTATAACTCCTAAGCACTTAGAAAATTGCCTGGTACATACTAGGTCCTTGGTAATTATTTGTCAATTAACAGTAGTGGCTTGGGTCAGAGGGGTAGTATTTGGGTAGGTAATTGTATTCTTGATTTATTTTGAAAGTAGAGCCGAGTAAACTAGTGGAGGGTGGGATATAGGATATAAAAAGGCAAAGTCAAAGAAAATTCTAAGATTTTTGACTTGGTCAATTTGCAAGAGAGAGTTGCCTTTAAACTGCAATAGCAAAGCCTGTGGGTGGAGCAGGTTTTGGGGAAGATCGGAAATTCTGTAAGTACAGAGGTCTGGTAGCTTCTCAAAGAGAAGAGACTTGTTTGTGTTGGAGCTGACTGACAGGTCAAAGACAATGAGGACTGACAGATATCTTTAGTGGAGTCTATGGGTAAGCTTGACAAGAGTAGTTTCAGTTAGATGGTGGGGGTTAGGAACTATTTGGGTGGGTTTAAAAAAGGGTAGAATTTTGGAAATGTTGCTCATTGGTAGAGTGTGTACTGAGCCTGAACCAGGCTCTGTTTTCAATCCACAGCACCAAAAAAAGAAGGAAAGAGGGAGGAGAAAAGTCACTGGAGACAGTACAAAAAATGTTTTGAGGAATTTTGTTGTAAAGAGGAGCTGAAAAGTGATGTATTAGCTGGAGGGGCAAATAGTGTTATGTTTTAGTTTTTCTGTTGTTTGTCTATTGATTGATTGATTGATTAATTGAGACAGAGTCTCCCTCTGTATAACCTATGCTGGCCTAACTTGTGATCCTCCTGCCTCAGCCTCTTGAATGCTGGAATTACAGGCGTGCACCACCATACCCAGCTTCTTTATTTTTTAAGTGGGAGGGAAAATGGCATGTTTGTGTGCATATGGGACTGATCCTGTGGGAAAAGGGAAACTGATGGCTTAGAAGAGTGGGAGAAAAATTGCTTTTGTTTATGAGGAGGGCTGGGATCTAGTGCAGAAGTAGAGAGATTGGATAGTTATACAAGGACAGATGTTGAGCAGATGTGCTAGTGAGAGCTTTAAAAAGTTTTCTTCTGCTTGCTTCTATTTAATCAGTAACAAAGGAGGCAGTGCCATCAGATGAGAGGGAGCATGGAGGAGGTGGGATGAAGTGGTCATGGAAGAGAGTGTGAGACTGGCTGGACCGTGGCAATGCAGTATGAATGCTGTGCCACATGGCAGGCTGAAGTAAGAGTCGGGTCATAAGTGTAAATTGAGCATCGCTGTAAGCTTTTTTCCAGGCACAGGAAAACTGAGTGGACACAGGCACAAAGTAGGAAAGTTGAACTTCACTAGAGTTGTAGTTTTTCTAGCAAGTGCCACAAAGTAAGACAGTTCTAGGTTGTTGAGAATGTGTGCAGTGGAATGATTTTCCTCATTGACTGTGGAATTCCAGCTGGCTAAGGAGGGAAGAGAGGATGTGATGAGGGTGCAGGCTGGCAGGAAGTGAGTGGAGTTGGTGGACTATAGGTCCCAGGGGGGCTGGTGGGTTGTTGAAGTTGGGATGAGTGGAGGGAGAAAGCTGGGAAGATAGGAGAGAAGATGGCTGGGGAAAGTGATGATCTGCTTGAGATGACAGAGGGGTCGTGGTCATTGGTAAGGACAAAGTTGAGAATGTTGTGGGAATGAATGGCTGAGGCTGGGAGGAGCTTGAGGAACCAGGAGCCCAGGGTGGCAGAAGGGTCATTTCTGAGAATTTTGAAATCACTTAGAACTAAGAGAGGTTAGTTGAGCAGAGTGACGCTCGGCTGTGAGCCAATGTTGTGCTCATGTCAGAGTGGCTGCTTCATCTCTCAGGCCTTGGGGAGTATGGAGAGTGGGGGTAATGGGAGCTGTGGAGGAATGGGAACTGCTCCCGCCAATGGATTGTCATAAATACTGTAGCTCATCATCATCACAAAGCCATGAGCCAGCCCCTGTCATGCTGCCTTCCAAGCCAGGAGTCAGTCAGAGGTGTGATGTGGATTATGAGAGGGTGCCAGATCTTTGCTGCAAACTAAAGAGCCCAAGACTTTTGACAAAGTTAAGTTCTGCCTGGCTTAAGGTTTAATTTTATGACTGACACCAAGGCTGTGCAAAGGACTGTGAAGAGGAATCAAAAAGCAGTATTGACAGTGAGGCTTCCTTCTGGGGGATCTGAGAGGTGCTTAGTGGCATCCAGCACCACAGATCAGCAGGGAAAACAAAAGTCGAAACCCATCTAATCTAATCAGACTTTGTGGGTGCATCAAAGTTAGGGATGTCGGATTATTTTATTCTATTAGTTTCAGGAATGAGATGTGATATCCTGTCTCCCTCCTGCTTTTAAAAATGTATTTCCCCTTGTTAAACCAAGTGATCTGCTTTGACATAGAGATTATGAAAATATATACAGATAGATAGTTGGCGTTCTTTCTAAGAAACTAGGAAGATGAAAGAGGTAAAAAATACAAAATGTCATTTATACAAACATGACTATTAACATTTAGTGTATTTCTGTCAGTCTTTTTTTTTTTTTAACCATAAAGATAAGTTAGATGTCTGATTCTGTGTTTGTCACTTTTGTTTTGGATATTGGCGTTTCTACGGGTGTGTAGGTAGCAAGTTTTCAGACGTTATTTAAGCATAGAATGAATAGTTTGTCCAAAGATTCGCTGTAAGGTGACCTCCACCAGAACCCAAGAAGAGTCTGGGAGGCTGCTTCTGTCCAGGACACCTGTTTTCTGCCCTCTTTCTGCCTCAGTTTGAGGGTAGTCTTTGCAGAAAGTAAGTTCTTGAATTTTTTCCCTAGATGAGCTATTACTGAAAAACAGTAGAAATACTTGTCTTAGGCCAGTTATGTTCATTTAAAACTTGTTGTCTTTGTTTACTTTTCCAAAGTAGTTTAATATTCCCCATTTCTGTTTCCTCCTTTTTAAGAGTCTCTGTAGCTTGCCAGATTCATAGTATAGGAGACAGTTCTGTATTCAGTCATGACTAGGACCTTTTATTTATAGAGTGAATCATTTGGGGACATGGGCTTATCAATTTGAAACCAAGACAGTTGCTAAGAAAGCCTTCTTCACTGTTTTAGATTCAAAGACACAATTATAAATGCCAAGTATGGAGGACACACGGAGGCAGTGCGCCGGCTGCTGGGTCAGCTCCCCATCAGCGCCCAGTCTTACAGTGGTAGCCCCTACCTGGATTTGTCTCTCTTCAGCTACGATGACAAGTGGGTGTCAGTCATGGAACGACCCAAGACTTGTGGGGATCACCCGATCAGGTACTTTGTTACTGCCACAGCTGCAGACTGCTCAAGGGTAAAAGGCAGCCTGCTCTCTCTTTCTCTTCTTCCCCAATACCACTTTACTGGGCCGTCTCCTCTTGTGCCCAGGGGCTAGATTATTGCTGTAATGTCGTAAGTGCTTTGATCACTTAGGTATTAGCCTCATAAATTAGCTTCTACTACCCTTCGCTTCCCATGACAATATCTAGTTCAGATCAACCTCCCTTTAAAATTACCTAGAGAAGAAAGTTATACTTTTCCATTTGTAATAATCTAAGACCATTCCATAATAGTTTTTCTAGTCAATACTTTATTGTTACATCTGGCTGAAATTATTTTATTCCCCTTGTTATGTAGTAGAAAAGATAGCACAGACAGTTTAGAAAACAGGCAGCCTTAGGCGATAACCATGTTTCCTCTGTTGGAAGGGTTGTAGAATGTGGACTGCTGTGTTACTGTGGGAACTTGATACTGACCTCTTAGAAGCTTTCCTCTCTCATGAAAGTCTAGATTGTGGGTCCACCTGTCTATCCACGCCTGGAGCCTGTGCTGTTCTTTGCTGTAATAGGTACTAGGAGAAGAACTGGCACCACTATCATTAGCGGGGTTACCTCGGGGGAAGGGTTTGTGTTTCTGTAGCCTAAGTTGGGGCTTGGGAAGTCTTTTCATGTGGAAACAGTGGTAGTTAGATCTTTATTTTAGATATATTTCATTATCCAACTCCACTGCATATTAAATGGGTCTGTGTAATGTAGGCTATGCAATAAATCACCACTCATGATATTTTCTTTGAGTGATACCAGTCACATTCCAAAAACCAATTTAAAAATTTAATGGGAAAGTTTTAACCTACACAAAAAGTAGAGGAGTGGGATGACCCCACGTGTTCCCATCCCCAGCTTCAGCAGTCATCAGCTCATGACCAGGCTTGTTTCATCTCCTTCCTCCACCACTACTTCTTTTCCTCCCCACTGCTGCCCTGGATTTATTTTGTAGCAAATCCCAATTAATCCTAGTATTTTATCCACAAATGTTTCACTATGCATTTCTAAAAGACAAGAGCTTTAAAAAACAGCAAAATCCTTACCATCATTCTCTCATCTAAAGAAAATTAACAAAAACTTATTAATACCTCCAAATATCTAGTCAGTTTTCACATTTTCCTATTGCCTTGCAAATATCCTTTTTGCACTTCCTTTATCTGAATGAGGAGCTAAACAAGATTCATGCATTGTGTTTGGTCTCTATTCGCTCAAATCATGTTTATTCTAGAAATTTCACTTCCCCCTTCTTTTCTTTTCTTTTCTTTTCTTTCTTTCTTTCTTTTTTTTTTTTTGGTGCGACTGGGGGATGAACCCAGGCCTTGTGCCTGCATGCTTTGCAAGTGCTGGACCACTGAGCTGCACTCCCAGCCCATTATTTTTACTTTTTTTGAGACAGGGTCTTGCTAAGTTACGCAGACTGCCTGTGGTCTTGAACTTGCGATCCTTCCACCTCCGCCTCCCGAGCCACTGGGATTACAGGCATGTGCCATTGCACCAGGCCCCCTTATTTTCTTCGTAATGAAATTGTTAAAGAAACCAGGTTCATTCTGTCATGCTCCACATATTCTAGATTTTGCTCATTGCATCTCCGGGGTGGTAGTGACCATATTTCTCATTCCCCCATATTTCCTGTAATATGGTAGTTAGATTTAGAAGCACAAACAACTCACTTTAAATTACCAGGCCTTTATGTGTTGGGGGTGACTTGGGTAAGGTTAATGTGCTTTTTACGCATAAAAGCACATAATGGGCTTCATTTTATAGAGTCAAGTAGGTAAATTTCTATCCTTTCTGATTTCTCTACTTTTCTAATTTGAAAAGATGAACCTAAGTAACACCTCTGCTAGTACCATTGCCTATGACTAAAGGGGTTTTTCTTGTCATTCCTTTTTACTTTTAATTTAAAACCAGAAACGTGAGAATATTAAAGGCATTTGAGGAGGTAATCCCAATATTCTCCTGCCTCCATTGTTTATTCCATTCTAGTTTTATCAACACACATGTTTACATTTACAGGTTATAGTCATGGTTGGCATTGTATTTTGTAGTCTGCTTTAATTTTATAAATATTTTTCTGCCTTGTTACATAGTCCTCACAATCCTCATAATAGCATATTATACCTTCAGGTAGATGTACCATAATTTACTTAACCATTCCTCTATTACTGAGCATTTATTCTTTTTATGCATTTTTATATTAGCATGAATGTAATAGTAATCATCTTTAATCATGTCACTTCATTTAAACTAAATGCTGAGGATATGAATTCTTGGGAAATTGTTTTTTGCTTGTATGTTTATTTGTTTTTGTAGTACTAGAGGGCTGAATCCAGGGCCTTGCACATACTTTATAAGTGCCCTCCCCTCACTGAACTGCACCTCCAATCCCTTGTTTATTTTTTATCTTGAGACAAAATCTTGCTAAATTACACAGGCTGCCTCTGGCCTCAGGCTTACAATCCTCCTGCCTCTGCCTCTTGAGTCACCGGGATTGCAGTCATGCACCACTGCACTCAGCTCGGGGATGGGATTATTTCATCAAAAAGTATGAACATCTTTAGATCTGCTTATATATTTGCTTTCTAGGCAGACACTCTACCACTGAACTATATTCCCAGCCCTGTATTTGCTTTATAAAAGGGAAATTGTAGAGCTTTTACATTTAGGGCTCTCATTTTCTAGAGCTTGCCCTGATTCAGACCCCAGCCTATTAACCTTCTGTAGTTCCCCAAAGCACAAGTCATCTAGTTTGTATAAGGGAAGAGGTATTTACGTGCTGGGATGGAATGAAGTATCTTTAGTCTCATTATATTAGATGAAAAATTAAAAACAATTTAGTATTTTGTTTCTTTATGGAAAAAGAACCTTCCAAAAGAATTTGTTCTTAAAAATGGAAACCTAAACATGGGCCTAGAGCTGCACCACCCTATATAGTAGCTGCTCGCCGCATGTGGCTATTGAGCACTTAAAATGAGATGAATCCAGATTGAAATGTGTTCAAGTGTCAAGTACACACCAGATTTCAAAGAAATGATGAAAGAGAATGTGAAATACCTTATTAATTAGTGTTTTTATAGTGATTACAGGTTGAAATATTTTCGATACATTGGGTTAAATAAAATGTTATTAAAATTAATTTCACTTTTTTCTTTTTACTTTTTTCACTTGACCACCTGAAAAGTTAGAATTACATGTGCAGCTTTCGCACCCATATTTCATTTATAGCCTTGGCCTGGACAGCCTTTAGGCAGGAGCTTCTGGAAGGGGGGAGGTTATAATTTAGGGTATACCTTAGGGTCATCTTGAGAAAGAAAATGATCAGCGATTAGGAACAACATGGTAAAATTCACAGTCACTTCGTCCCGATGATAAACTGGTCAGACCAAAGTGATTTTATAGTCTTGTAACCTGGGGCCAATATAAAAGGAGATTCTGTTAATTGGGTAAAATACTGGGTTGCTACCCCACCCCCACCCCCGTCCCCATCCCATCTAGACTTCCAGATGGTGTGAATATCAATACTAGCCTTCTCTCCCTTTCTCCCTCTCTCTCTCTCCTTTTTTCTGTTTAGGTTCTATGCCCGAGACTCTGGGCTGCTCAAGTTTGAGATCCAGGCAGGCTTACTGGGCCGCCCCATCAACCACACAGTGCGACGCCTTGTTGCCTTCACTTTTCACCCTTTCGAGCCTTTTGCTATCTCTGTGCAGAGGACTAATGCGGAGTATGTTGTCAACTTCCACATGCGACACTGCTGCACGTAGGTGCCTCCCCAAAGCCAGGTTGTCTGGCTTTCCAGGACTTCGCCCCCTTCTTGTTTCAGTGGACTGTAGAGCAAATGTTGCTGGCTACCAGCTTCGTGGGTTCCAGGCTGGCTCCCCTCACCTTGGATAGAGCCAGACAGGAGTGAGAGGGGAGCAGCCTAGTGGGACTGTTTTACTGTATACAGTATTGCCACTTACTGATTTTAACTTTCTCTTGCCTTTCCCCCGTGGGAATGCCCAGCATTAATTAAGTCCGTTTAATTTTTGTTCATTTAGCATTTTATTGCTGTGAAGATAAAAGCATTACACCTTTACCCCCTTGGTGTCACTTCTTTGGCATTACAGTGTGCAGCCTGAAGCAGGTAAATCCTGTTTACACTTGAGAACTGTGTATATCCTTTTTCTTACCCAACAAGCAGGGCTATCTTTATAAGAAAAAAAATTAAAGCCTTGGTATTTTCTTACTTAAATATATCCTGTTTGATGACTACTTTATGTTCCTACTACCCCATTGGTTTTTGAGTACTCGGCTTGCAAGAGACCCTGTGAGAGAGATGAGTCTTGGATGCGGCAGCTGCTCCTGGGAGCATGGAGTGGTGAGTGCCAGTGCAGAGACCGGCATCTGTGGAGCTGTGTTATGCCCAAGGGTTTCCTCCTGGTAATCATTACAGCTAGAGAAGTGGGGCGTAATTGCACAACTTCTTGTGGAAGCATGCGCACATCTGTGCCATCTGTGTCATGCAGGTGGGAGAGCAAGCAGCCCTTGTTGGCAGGAGCAGCAACAGACCCTGTGCAGTACATTCTGTCTTTGAGTAGTGGGAACTGGCAAGCCCCAGGTGTCCCTATAGAGATCACACTGCTTGTTCCTGGGGGGCCGAGCTGTCACAGCTGTCCTGCAGACACCTGCTGGCCTCTCGCCTGGGTCCATGTCGCATTGTCAACCAGTCTCCCCCACAGGGCTCTGCAGACTGTTTATGTTTCATTTGCATGATATATCCCCCAGAAATGCAGCCAGCTTATTTAGCAATGTGTACCCTTGAATGTAGCTTTCAAATGTCAGGTTCCAGAGCCAGCTGTGAAAGGGGCCCTGGATGCAAACAGCTGGATTCTCTATTCCCTCTACTGTCCACCTTTGGGAACTTAAGAAATGGGATATGAGATGCAGAGCCTCACCAAAACTGATCAGTTCATTTCATCATCTTCAATACTGAACTGCTAAATTCATTCTCAGCCTTCAGTATCAGATTTGACCACCTACTGTGAGTAAGGTAGACACTGTCAAGAGGCTGAGGATAAGGAGAAAAAATAGACAAATGAAGAATTATTAGCACAGCATGGGAAAGTTCTCACAGTGTCCGTCGGAGGACAGTGGGGGGAAATGGAGGTGAGATGAAGAAGGAAAGGTATGCTGGGGAAGGGACACTTGAATGGGGCAGATGGGGTGTGTTGTGTGGCCCAGGGCAGAGGACTTTTTGAGGACTGCTTAGCACGTACAAAGGCACGGGAGCATGAAAGGGGCTGTTGAGGTCAGAGCAGGGCAGATATTGCAATAACGCTGCAGCCTGAGCTGGGGTGGGGACGGCCGGGGCGATGGGGCTGAACAGGCAGGCCCGGGGTGGGGGGCAGGGAGGGGGGGAGATGTCGTGAAGGGTGCAGGTGCCAGAGTTCTGTGCCGTGGAAAGCACAATATGAATTTCACAAAAGGAATTACCAGCCTCTGGAAAATGGTTGGGATGGAACAGAGACTAGAGGGAGTGGGGCCAGGTGAGCCAGAGGTGGTCATTCAGAGAACACCAGGGCTTCAGTGATGTCCCGGGGCCTCTGGGTGAATGAAATACTCTGAAGGTCCTGCAGCATGGTGATCTGATCACACACTCACAGCATTTGTGTCACTGGACTGTGGCACCGTTGCCCTGGGACTTGGGGTGTGTTTTGTTTTCCTTTTTTCTTCCTGTCTGAGAGTTTTGCCAGGAATTTATGGGGCTGGGTGAGCCCTTCTCTGTAGAAGCGCTTTACCCAGCACAGACCTGAGGCCTTGGCAGAGTAGCGGGAGCATGGCAGGTCTGGTCACTTGGGCCTCGGTGTGAATTCTGGTCCTTCTGCTCACCAGCTGGGCGACTGACAAATGATTTCCTGGCCTTTCTGGAACTTACTTTTCACTGCCTTTGCCTTAGTCATGCGTTTTCCCGGTCATGTGTCACATTTTTTCCTCATCGCTCATGCCCAGCTCTGAAGTTTCAGTTTTATGCAGCCCACTCCTACTGACAGTCTCCTCTCACTTTATCCCACTGCAGATGATTGGGCCCTCATCCATGCCTCCTGCCCCACCTCACCCTGGATTAGTTAGGAGAGTGCTAACGTGCTGGAACAAAAGTTCCATAAGGCAGTGATCAAAGAGAGGGGGTTTGATTTTTTTTCCTCTCTCTCTCTCATCATGGCAGAGGGCAAACGCTGAGTCAGGGAGCAGTTCTGCCATACCTTGTCATTCAGGGACCCACATGTCTTTCATCTGGTTTCTTTACCTTTCCAGGGCATTGTCCTGGATTGAGTTGGGGTGAGGAAGAGAGAGGGGCGGAGGCTCTGCTTTGTCATAGACCCTGTCTGTTAGTGGCACATATCCCTTGCACACATCCCATCAGAGAGGTCCTAACCACATGGCCCACACGTGACAAGCAAGAGAGCCTGGGGAATGTCATGTGCCTGGACAGCCACAGGCAGGTACTCTGTGTTCAATGAGGGGAGAATGAGTTTTAATGGACGGTGGCCCCTATTGGGCCTTCAGCTTCCTCCTTAGCTGTCACCCTCCCTCAGTTCTCTTTCTTGCATATTCGGCCTAGGTGGCACGGTCTGCCACTGCAATGGCTCCCTTGCAATTACCCTTGACCTCCCGATTGCTCTGCTTTTTTAGTGCTAGTTTAGAAAAACCTCTACTCTGTGTATGTCTGTGTTGGAATAGCTGAACATTGCCACAGACAACTATATCTGTCCTTAAGTTCACGGTCACAGAGCTAAAATGGGCCTTGAGCACTGCTTGGATTCTCCTTGTCTCTTTCCACTCCATGAAATTGCTGTTTTCCACCTCCATCCACCTGTCTCTTCAGAATCCCTTCTGTTTCTCAGCTGGTCACCTTGCCACCTCTTTCATAGTGAAATAGAAATAATCAGGGGGGAGTCCCCTTCTCTTCCCTTCACCATGGACCATGTGACTTGCATCTGTACTTGTCACTTGCCTTTCTCTCCCCCGTTACAGTGAATGAACTATTCATGGTTCTTGGAATCTCCAGCCCCTCTGCCTGTGCACTGAGTCCTCACTCCTTTTGACTTCTCAAAAGGCCCTGGACTTCATCCTACAATGATTTCCTCTCTCCTGCATCCGCTCTCTGGGGAGGTCCTTCCCTCTAGCATATAGATGTGCTCAAGGATCTTTGTCTTTAAAGATTCCTGCTTTGACCCCCTTACTCTCTTTTGGTTACTGCCCATTCTTCTGCTAACCTTCACAAGAAAATTTATCAAAAGAGTTGTCTAAATGTTTTTACTTCCTTATGTCCCATTTTTCCTCAGCCCCCTCCAAAGAGGTTTCTCTTGCCAACACCCCTCTGAAGCTGTAGTTGTCTAGGTTGCTGGTGATTTCATGTTGCCAATTCAGTTGTCACCTTGACGCTTTCTTAGTTTGCCTTCTGGTGTTGGACCTGGTTGATTTCTCTCTGTATCGGGAAACCACTTTAAACTGGGTGTGGTTGTACATACTTGTAATCCCAGCACTCAGGAGGCTGAGGTAGGATTGTGAGTTCAAGGCCAGCCTGGAGTGCATAGTGAATTGGAAGCCTGCCTGGGCTGTATAGTGAGACCATGTCTCAAACAAACAAATAAACAAACAGAAACACTTGGTTTGCCTGGTTTCTAGGACAGCACATGTTTCTGCTTTCCTCCTGCCTTCCTGATTCTTGCTTCCCACTCCCTTTTCCTGACTCCTCTGCTCTACCTTTAGATGTTGGAGTGCTCCAGCACTCAGCCTCAGGTTTGCACTTTCTTTTTCTTTCTCTCATTCTTTTTATTGATTTCATCCTTTTCCATGGTTTTAAATTCTAGCTATATACTGATGATTCTCAAAGCTATACCTACAGCTGTACTGCCTTGGTGTCCAATCCCGTCAGATCTCAGAAGCTAAGCAGGGCCAGGCCTGGTTAGTCCTTGGGTGGGAGACTGCCTGGGAACACCAGGTGCTATAGGCTTGGGAGAAAGACCTGGCAACCCACTCCTGAAACAGCCATTGAAAATGCTATGAATAGCTAGGGATGTGGCTCAATGGATGAGTACTTGCCTAGCATGCACAAGGCCCTGGGTTCGATCCCCAGTACCACAAGGAAAAAAAGGAAGGAAGGAAAGAAGGAAGGAAGGAAACAAGCAAGCAAGGAAGCAAGCAAGCTCCAGGCATGGCACAGTGTTGGGTAATGTTTTGTCTATTGTACATAGGGTCGCCGTGAGTCAGATTTCGACTGAATGACACCTAACAACAGTTCAAAGCTATAATTCTTGCCATGACCCCTACCTTCAGCTCCAAATTCATATATCCTGTGACTTCCATGGGGAGAAGGACCTGGCAATCCACTCCCAAGGCAATCCCGAAACAGTCAGCCATTGAAAACCCTATGAGGGTCGCTATGAGTTGGATACTGACTTGACAGCACCTAACAACAACAACATGACTTTCATGGCATCTTCAACTGAATATCATAGGCTTTTCAAAACCTACATTTCCATAACAACACTAGTTCTCCCCCCTACCTCCAACCTGTTTTTCCTTTGAGATTTCCCATATTGCTTCAATATCTGTACCCATTCACTTGAGCCTAAAACTTAGGAGTTATTTTCAGTTTCTCTTTTCTTCACCCCTCCTCATTCTCCCCTCTGCCCTTATATCTGACTTCAAACGTGTGCCATGAGCATTCTAAACCAAGTGTGACGGTTGCATACTCTTTACTCATGACAAAAACAGGACCCTAGGCCCAAACCAGTCCATATGAGGAGTTGATTTAGGGCTGTCAGGTGTATTAATTAAGGTCAGTGATACTGGGCTGAAGATTTCTGGAGAATATTTCTACTTTTAGAATGGCAATGAGGAAAGATATAGCCCATGTTTTCATTATCCAAGGCCCTATGGCCAAACTTAAAAAGAGGCTTAGAGT
Organism: Pedetes capensis; assembly: GCA_007922755.1. Classification (NCBI taxonomy): domain Eukaryota; kingdom Metazoa; phylum Chordata; class Mammalia; order Rodentia; family Pedetidae; genus Pedetes; species Pedetes capensis. Next base: position 237,416 of record VMDO01000419.1, on the reverse strand, counting down.
AGTGCTGACCTGGATGCAGAATGAAGAGCAGGAAAGAACTCTGCTCATCAATGATGTGGTTGGCTGACCCCAGAACCCACCCTACTACATCTGCATTTCTGTTTCTGTGAGGTAATTTTCTTATTGTTTAAGCCACTTTGAATTGAATTGTTTATTACAATTGAGAGCAAATTATTAGATGCAGAGGGAAAAGACCTTGAGGAAAGATCCATGAAATTCTTTTTTGAGGCAGGGTCTCACCATGCTGCAATAGGCCTGGAGCTCCTGAAATCTAGGGCTCTTCAGCACCTGCCACCACACCTGGCTTAAGTTCATGACATTCTTGATGGCCGGCTACTTTTCGTAGATTCAGTTCCAGTTTCCATGAAGCCAGCTGATAAGATTTCTGTAAGATTTCTGGCTTTCCTGTAGCCCCCTGCAGCCAAACTTAAGCATGGCTGGTGTGAGTATTTCTTGTAATGAGAGGATTAAGTAAAATGAGAGAGAAAGCACTTAGCCCATTCTTGGCCGAAATTAAACTCTCAATCCCTACATGTTTGTTTATATTAGTTTTGTTCTGAAAGGACTTAGGATTGTTGTTGTTGTTAGGTGCCATTGAGTCAGTGTCCAACTCATAACCACCCTGTGTACAACAGGCGAAACACTATTGTAAGAGCTTCTCTGCTATTCATAGGGTTTTCAATGGCAGATTGATTTTGGGAGTGGGTTGCCAGGTCCTTCTCCCAAAGGACTTAGGGTAGCTCTCAGTAAATTCTAGTATCTTTTCTACACAAATGTCCAGTGAATCATGAGAGTCTTCAGAGAAACAAGTTCTTCAGAACTAAAATGTTTAAGAAAAGCAGGGACAGACTTCAGGGAATGTTTTTTGGATCTAAAATTCTCCCCTGAACTTCTCTCATCTCATCCCTAAGTGGGCAGATTGCTGGCATGTTGGCATCAGAGTGAAGCTGCTCTGAGTCTTTGAGTGAAATTTTAATTTAAATATAGCAAAGCCATTCAGAGCCCTGGCAGGGAAGCACGGTATAAATGAGTGAACAGCCTAAATTAGATAATTTTTAAAAGGATGGCAGCTTCATTATTTTTGAGTACACAGAGTAACTTAAACTCAGCAGTGAAGTGTTCCTTTGTAGAAGCCCTTAGGGATATTCCCTAATGAGTAGATTATAATTATTGGTAATCAGTATGACGGTTCCCTACAATGTGTGCTTTGAAAGCAATTGGGCATATTAAATGATTCTGATGTTCTAGGGGGCAATTTTGTTTATAACCACATTAATTTTTTCAGTATTTACCCTTTATTGCTATAATGCTCTGCTGTTTAAAAAGAAATATTCTAAAGGCTTTGTCCATCAGACAACATCTGATTATCCTTGTAGGAGGCCAAGAGATGTATAGTGGGCCTGGGATTCTTCACCCATAGTGCCATGGTGGAACAGCTCCAGCTTGCATGCTGGGTCTGGTGCAACCCTGGCTCTGTCACCAACTAGCTGGGTTCATAGTAAGAGCTTTACTGAGTCTCAGTTTCTCCACTGTAAAATGGAGAGAGCTTTTCTACATTGCCTAGTTGGCGTGGGCACTGAATGGGTGTAAATTAAGGCTCCTAATATGTAAGTAATAAATGCTGGCTGCCTTCTTCCGTCTCTCTAGAGCTTTTGGCCTGTAGAGGAGGTTCTTTCTCTCTAGTGACTCAGAGACTGCTCCCAGCCCTGGTGGGACCTCTTCATTTCCCACTGACCAAAGTCCTTAAGCTTGGCTCTCCTCTAGGCCCATGCCTGGCCACTCAACAGAGACTGGTAGCAGCTAAGGTGATGCCATTCTGCTGCCATAGCCTCTGTCCCCAGCATGCCCAGGTCTGAGAAGACTAGAATATTCCTAACCCTCTTTGCAAAAACGTTGGTTAAAGGGAGTTTTGTTTGTTGAGGGTTTGTTTTTGTTGTGGTGTTGATAGAATTAAGAGCCAGAAGCACCCTATACAGGGTGGAAGATGTTGACTGCACTTCATCAGTTCTGAGGTGCATTTTTAGAAAACTGGAGTGTGCCTTGAAGTTGGCATCTTGATCAGTGTCGCCAGGCAGCCATGGTGATGTCACCACCGTCATCACCCATGCACGTGCAAATCGGGTGTGCTCTGCCCACTCGCGTCATTCTGAGTAATGGGCACTGTTGGTGCCACAGGGGTTCCACGTAAGTGCCTTTTAAGGTATCTTAACAAATTGTGCTGTGATTTGGTATCATAATGAGAGGTTATTTTACACTCAGAAAGGCACAGATGCGGAACAGTTAGGGCAGTGCTGATGTTAGTAAGGCACCTGCAGAGCAGGAGGGGGAATGCTGGTGTTAGGAAAGTAAAGCACAGTAAACCTCTCCAGTCTCTCACTGGGGAAATGAATATGAGGCCATGGGGGTTTGTTTGTTTGTTTGTTTTTGCAAAGCAGCAGGTGCTTTTTGGAACTAAGAAAGGAACCCACTCGTAAGTGAAGTTTTCCTGATACGCTGAGATTGGTGCAAAAGGATCTCCTGTCAAATGCCAAGGCAAGCGAATGGAGGCGAAACCATCTCATCCCTTGGAATAAATGGAAGATGTTTGAATGCAGTGAGAGGCCTAGTGTGACCAAGATATGCAGAGCACAGGACTCATCATTAAGGTGTGAATCGCTTTGTCAAAAACTTCCTGCTGACTGTGAACAGGAGCTGATTAACTCCCAGGGCATGCCATCCAATAAATGAAGAATCAAAACTAGAGGTGAAGTCAAATGGGAAATGCAGGCGAAACCTCATGTTCTTGCCTCAAAATCTGAACAGAGGCCTGAAGCCCTTTGAGTAAGCGTGGTTTAAGGGCACTGAGGTTTGTCTTCCTCAGATCTGGGAAGACACACGGCACACACATGGCTGTCCTGAAGGAAGAAGATTGTAATATTCGCAGGTCCCTAGAAATAGGAGCAGCTGCACACCACACAGGACCAGAAACACCCAGGCCTGTCAGGAGTGAACACGGGAGGCATGGGCCACAGCGTTTATCGTGATTTCTGCTGAAAGGAATGGGAGAAGCAGGGAAAGCAGGCTTGAGACTGGGTCCTTTGAATAATGTTGGCAAGTTCTGGGGTATAGGAGCTGTCCCTGATTGTCTGGTACCAGGTGCTGAGGCGACTAGGGCAGAGCGGGAGGCCCCAGGAGGAGGTGGGCTCTGTACTGCTTGGTTTGCATCTGAAAGTCTTATTCCCAGGAGGTTTGGTGTCTGTAGGAATTAAGAGCTGCTGGCACTGCTTCTGGGAGGGGCAGCCCCTCCAGAATCAGCCTTGCCCCAAGGTGGCAAAGCATCAGGAAATAAGAGTCATGGGGAGAGTCATGGTCAATACAGTGTAAAAAGAGTTTGCAGGTCATAGGAAAGCACGACCATGGCTTAGTTGTCTGTATTCTTTTTTCTTAGTGACACCTTGTAGTAGCCAGTCCCCAAGATGGCCCACAACAGTCCTGTCTCTTGTCTTCCCACCCTGGTATAGTCCCCTCCCGCACTGCATCAGGGTTGGTCTGTGTGATCAGTAAAACCAAGCCTAAGTGATTATGTGACGCTTTCCTGATTCAGTTATAAAAGACATGTCCAAGTGAGGCTTCTGTCCCCGTCCTGTTCTCTTTAAGCCACCACTGTGAGGGAAACCAGCTGTCATGGCACAGCGCACTCAGGCCACCTCTCGAGGAACCACTGATCAAGGCACCAAGACTGTCTGCTAATAGGCATGTGGGCGAGACACCTGGGCGGCCAGCCCCAGCCAAGCCCGAGGAGGACTGACCTCAAGGTGGTGCAGGATTATCCCATGTCATTGACAAGGAAGCTGACCTCAGATGGCGCATTTTACTCAAAGTGACATGGCTAGTTAATGGCAAGTAGACATTAATCCAGCCTGTGTCAGAATTCATTTATATTCTGAATTTATTTGTCTAAACTGGTACTGATTATCAAAAACACTAATTAACAGAGAATTGTGGTATTTTTGTGTCTCTGCATCTGTTCTCTTTCTTGTGGGGTGGGGAGGGTGGCCCAATAAAAGGCAACAAAGGTGTCTTTTATTAAGTGTCGATAATAAATCCAGTATGCTTTCCCTCTCCCCTCTCCCCTGGTTTTTGTTTTTTTGTTTTTTTTTTTTTTTTTTTTTTTTTTTTTTTTTTTTTTTTTTTTGCGGTACTGGGGGTTGAACCCAGGGCCTTGCGCTTGCATAGTGCTGGACCACTGAGCTGCACCCCCCAGCCCTTTTTTTTTTTTTGAGACAGGGTCTTGTTAAATTACACAGACTGCCTCTGGTCTCGAACTTGTGATCTTCCTGCCTCCACCTCCCGAGCTGCTGGGATTATAGGTGTGTGCCACTGTGCCTGGCTACTCTTTCTCCTTCTTAACACTAATATGTTTGCTTGCTTCTTTTTCATATATTAACATTTACTGAGAGACTAGAAATAAAAGAATGTGAATATAGCCCTAACCTTTGAGTTTATAGCCTGCTAATGTCTCTAAATACCAATCTTCCAGTGGGCCCTGTGGGGTACACCTATCATCCGAGCTACTTGGGAGGCTGAAGCAGGAGGATCATGAGTTTGAGGCCAGACGCAGTCTGGGCAACTTAGTGAGACCCGGTTTCAAAATTAAAAAAAAAAAAAACATGTTTAAAAAGGGGTTGTTTTTAACAACAACAACAACTGCTCCACCTTCCTCATCTTGAAAGGGAGAGGTGCCTTGGGCCGCTCTCTGCCACTTGTTCCAGCATGGGTGACCAGTCTCTGAGCATAGAGTTAGCAAGACAGAGCTGAGTGTTGGAGTGGTTTCTTGCGGAAGCCAACTGCTGGCCCATGTACTGTCTCCTTTCCTTTTTGATGCAGTTAAGGAGCATTACGGCTCTCTAGAGGGCTGTCTGGAATTGCAGCCAGGTGGCAGCACACACTGACTGCAAGGAGCAGAAGTAGGGTCCCAGGCCCTCTTAAGTTGCAAGCCAGCAGCCCTCCCTGCCCTGGCTAGCCATTCTGCACCCTGAGACCGGAGATCTCCTGGTCTCCAGCTTTTGTTTCTCCTCTAACCTTAATTCATGTTCCAGGATTGGAGGAAGAGACTGCCTCAGAGTTTTAATTAACCGTTGAAAGAGTGGAGCGGGGCTTGTATTTCCACTGGAAAAGAAGTTGAGGAATGGGAATATATTGAATAGGAGCAAGGCAGGGAATGACAGGTAATTTCAGACTCAGGCTCTTCATCCTAATCTTTAAAAGGTTTTATTGGAGGTTATGAGGTTCAAAGTCTACCCTCGGTGAAAGATATAGTACTCATAATTAACTGCCTCTAGATTTAGATTGTTCTCTTGAGATCAGGTCTTTTTATTCCTTAAAATGTCATTCTGGATTTTTTAAAAGCTTTTTTTTTTTTTTTTTTTTTGTAGTACTTGGGGGTTGAACCCAGGGCCTCGCACATACTTTACAAGTGCTCTACCACTGAGTGGCACCCCAGCCCATTTTTTGAGTAAAGGTCTCACTAAGTTATACAGGCTGCCTCTGGCTTTGAACTTGGTATCCTCCTGCCTTCTCCTGCCTGAGTCGCTGAGATTACAGGTATGTGCCACTGTGCCTGGTTCAAAAAAATTTTGGGGGGGTGAAATTTATCTGAAAACTTAGTCTCAACTCAGGATACTTTAGGGGTAAGATTGAGGTAGTGGGCATGTGAGGATCGTGGGGATTTCTTTGAAAAAATATCTTTTGAAAATGAAAAATACTTAAATATATTGCAATCTTCTGAGTTTGCAAAATATCTTGTCGGCTAAGGTTCTGCAGAAGACACAGAGATTCATAGTTAGGACACCTCCCCTCACGATCTTGGAGGCACATGAGATTTTCCTGGTTATCAAATGAGGCTTAAGTTTTAGAAGGCTGAGGAATAATTTAGTCAGGAAAATATTGAGTCTCAGCATGGAGGCACGCTACCTGTGATCCCAACTACTCAGGAGGCTGAGGCAGGAGTATCACAAGTGTGAGGCCAGCCTGGGCTGTGTAGTGAGACTGTATCTTGGAAGAGAGAGAGAGAAGGAGGGAGAAGAGGGAGAGGAGGGGAAGGAAAAAGAGGAGAGGAGAGGAAAAAACGGAGTCTCTTAAGAAGGCAGAATGGGAGCAGCTAGAATAGGAGCTGAGAACATTCATGTGGGTCTCACAAAGAGGAGACTCACTTGCTGCTCAGGATGGGCAGCATCGAGTGCCAAGGTCAACCATGAGGGATGCAGAGTTGAACTGTAGTAGCCGATAAGATGACTTCTAGACTTCTGTTTATAATTTCACAGTGATGAAGCCCCTTCTAAAAGGGAGGAAACCCCTATAAAATTCAATACACACAGATGAAAACTTATGCATGGCAAAAGAAAGTCAAATGACAATACCTTTATCAAAGGATTGATTTCCTTAGTAAAAACATTTTATAAGTATATAATACAAATATGAAAAATCCAAAAGAAAAATGAATGAAAAATATTAGCAGGGAAAATGAATACCTATGGTCAACAACTATATGAAAAATGTTTATAATTGTCTCCCACCTATCAGATTATTGTTGTTAGGTGCCGTCGAGTTGGTATCTGACTCATAGCGACCCTCATAGGGTTTCCAATGGCTGACTGTTTTGGGATTGCCTTGGGAGTGGATTGCCAGGTCCCTCTCCCGCTTTTGCGGTGCTGGGAATTAAACTTGGGACCTGAGACTGTAGTGCAGCGCTCTACCAACTGAGATAAATCTCAGCGCCCTACCAGGATAGCAAAAGTTAAAAATGTTTGCAGCCAGATGTGTTGGCACATGCCTGTGATCCCAGAACTTTGGAAAGTGGAGGCAGGAAGATCGAAAGTTCGAGGCCAGAGGCAGCCTGAGAAACTTAGTAGACCCTATCTTAGAATCTTAGAATAAAAAGTAAGAAATGGGCAGGGGGTGCAGCTCAGTGATAGAGCGCTTGCAAAAGCATGAGTGAGGCCTTGGGTTCAATTTCCCAGTACTGCAGGGAAAGAAAACAACAACAACAACAACAACAAAAAACAACAAAACAAAACAAAAAACCCTAAAAAAATTTGCTAACCTAATATTGACAAGGCCATAGAGTGTTCTCACTCACTGTTGGTGGGGAATAGATTGATTCAGATTTCTTTAAAGACAAAAAAAGCAATAACAATAACTGTGCATAACTTTTAATCCAGCTAAACTCTAAACATGTATCAAGGAAAAACATTTGCATGTGTGAACAAGATGTATGTTCATTGCATCTTTTTCATTATGAAAAACTAGAAGCTATTAAATGTGTATTAATAGAAGACATACTAAATAAATTATGAAACATCTATAAAATGGGATTTGATGCAGCTGTTAAGGATAATGAGGTAAATCTGTATGTATTGACTTGGAAAGCTCTCTGAGACATACTCATTGAAGAATTGTGTTTAGCGTGTTGCTATTTTTTGTAAGAAGAAAAATGACTAAACTATTGAACTCTAAGAGTCAATATAGATATAAATAGATGCACGCTTGTCAAGTCATAGCATACTTTTGAAAGGATGTAGACAGTCATTAATGTGGGTACCTCTGGAAAGCGGGCCTGGAGGTGAAAGATAGCAGATAATTACTTTTTAGCCGATTCTCTTTATTTTTGTAATTTTCTTTTACTATGAATATTTCTTAAAAAACTTTTGGAGTTAAATTTTTAGAGCTGTAGGAGTGGGGATATTGCTGAGTGGTAGAGCACTTGCTTCACATGTCCTGTGTTTTATCCCGAGCACCCCCCCAAAAAAAAATATATATGCACATAAAATTTATCATCTGAACTATGTCTTAGTATGGTATACATTTCAGTAGTATTAAGTATACTCACATTGTTGTACAGCCAATCCCTAGCACTTCGTGTGTGTGTGTGTGTGTGTGTGTGTGTGTGTGTGTGTGTGTGTGTGTAAGCACTCGAACGTGGCATTGAACCCAGTGCCCTCAAGCATGCTGAAGTGTGTGCTTTACCACTGAGCTACACTCCAGCCCCTGGAACTTTTCATCTTCCCAAACTGAAACTCCAGTTCCATTAAAGAGCCACTCCCCATTTTGCTCTCCCCTGAGTCCCTGGAGACCACCATTCTACCTTCTGTCTCTGTGAACTTGACTACTTCAGATACCTCATATAAGTAGAACCCTAATTTTTGTCCTTTTACGCCTGGCTTGTTTCACTTAGCATAATGTCTTTAAGGATCATTGATATTGTAGCATGTGTCAGAATTTTCTTCCTTTTTAGGGCTGAATAATATTTCATAGTATGAATATATCATCCATTCATTCACTCAGGGACACTTGGGTTGACTGTTGTGAATAGTTGCTATGATCAGTAGGTGTGCACCTGTCTCTTGGAAATTCTGCTTTCAGTTATTTTGGATATACGTCCAAAAGTGGAATTTAATAATATTTTTACAGTATTTAACCAATGAATTCCCCTGTGGCTGCAGAGGTGGCCTTAGGGAAACATTCTAGGCTAGACGAACTGAGTATTCTGAGACCAGGATTTTCTTTGCCAGCCTCCTGGGGGCTTAGCAACTTCTTTTCTGCCCCCCTGAGCCTTTCCTTAGCATGGAGACAGGAGGAGGCTTAGCTGGCTTGTGAACCCATCTGCACTGTCTGCATTAATTCAGCACATTTCTATAGCTCCCTGAAGGAAGAGATGCAGCAGCAGCATTTAATTAGTGGCCAGGAACATGCCTTCCCAAGGACACGACTTATTTCTCAGCCAGCTGTTGCTGGTTGCTCCCTAGCAACCCGGAGCCCGCATATCTGATTGCTCTAAGGCCCTTTCTCTCCATGGCCATCCACCAGCTGTCACAGCCTGGGGTGGGGGCTGGGGCTGATTCTCCAGAGAGGTGAGTGATCTCAACCTGTTCTTCCTACCAGCTACGGTGCTGAACCTCTTCATCCCTGAATGACCCACTGGGGCTCCACTTCTCCTCTCCTTCAAGGTCATGATCAGGGCAGAAGGGAGTTTTGCCAGCTGGAACACAGAGCAACAGGGCCTGGAAAGATCTACTGGGATCCTAAAGTCCAGCTGAAATGGGGACCTTGGAGAAGAGAGAAGACCTCGATGCCCAGCTGATGGAGGGGCTGGTGAGCGCAGGCAGCACAACCTGCGAAGAGCAAGGGTGCCTCAGCCTACATGGCCACCTCTGCTCTAGGCTGCTAGGGGCCTTAGAGAGATGGACCGGGGAGGCAGATGCCAGCAGCAGTCTCCACTCTGAGTCTGACCTCGCCATTTGCACGGGACCTGGGAGACGGCTGCTTTGGGAATAGCCTGCAGGCGGCTCCTTGCAATGCACCTCGTGCCCTGGGTGCACGCGGAGGCCAGAGACGAGGTGCTGCTCGTGGTTGTGCGTTGTTTGACATACTTGGTGCTTTTGCAGCCTTGAGCTTTTGTAGACTGTCCTGCCTTTTCACGGTGCCCTCAGGAGGCCCCCACTGCCCAGTCAGGGGCTCTCCTGCATGCTTAGTCCCCTCCTCATTCACCAGCCCTGTGAGCCTGGGAGCACAGCCACAGCAGTGGCATGGCCACCTCTGCAAGGATCCCCTCAGATCCACTCATGGACTCACTTCACAAACATTCACGTCAAACCCTGAGTTAGACACTGGGCCGGAGAGACCAAGGTGTGATCCTTGTGCCCCCTAAGTTTAGAGACTAGATGGAGAGACAGCCAAGTACATGGGCTGGGGGGATGTGCTGAGGTCAGGTGAGGGGAGACAGGGAAGGGGCATGGAAGCTTCTGGAACCCTGTGACCTGCACTGAAAATTCTGCGACTGAGAGGAGTTAGCCTGGTGACAGAAGGGGAGAGGAGGAGGAGTAGGACGAGAAGTTCTCCAGCCAGAGCTGGGGGGTGCAGCAGCGTGGAGGCATGGCAAAGCTGGCATGTGTGGGGACCAGCACACAAAATTTCAGTGGCCTAAAGCTAAAGTGACCCATGGGAGTGGCCTGGGAGGCAGTGGGGAACCAGCCCAGCCATGGAGAGCCTTGGTAGCCGGCTGAGGTTTTGTGTCTACAGAGCCCTTGAAGTTTAATCTGCAAAGACATTTGTTGGATTTGTGTTCTCAGATTACTCTGGCTATTGGAAATGTCACAGTGAAGCCCATTAATAGGTGCAACTAATATGCATTGATAATAGTGATTTTTTAAAAAGAAAAAAACAATGACAAATATTAGACCTTTGGGGGAAAAATAAAACAGTAAAACATTGAGAGGGAGAGACAGACATTGAGATGGATTGATTACTCCAGCCACAGAATGGGTTTTCTTCGGGAGCTGGTGGCCCTGAAGCAGGGAGGTCTAGGAAAGAGGCCATTGCGGCAGTGCGGGAAAGAAACAGCCCAGGCACAAGGACTCCTGAATTCCTTCCCACACCCTGCATGTTGGGCCCGTGGAAGGGAGGAGCAGAAACTGCCTTCTGCATCCTGCTGTGCCCCTGTCACCTCCCTGCCCATTTTGTTCCTGCTTTTCCCATCCCAGCTACTTCTGCAGTACTGTGGTTGGCCTCTGTAATGTCAGCAGCGGCTGGCGGAGTTGGTGTCAGTGGGTGACAGCTGTTATTGCGTTCCTTGGCTGGCCAGGGGGCTCGGCTTCTCCCCACCTGGTGCCTCTCAGGTGGTCATCTCTGTGCTGGGGACTTGCACATGGCCCAGGGCCTTGGCCTCCTCCCCCACACCAGGCTACAGTGCCCTCTGGCCTGCAGGGGATGGACAGGTGTCTTGGTGGGCTGGCAGTGGCCTGGGGCAGGAGAGGATGGAGTGATGGGGTGTGGCAGAGGAATGAGCAGTTGTACTTGGGCAATGAGGGAAGGATGGGGTGAAGGATGCTGTTAGGCAAGTGGGGGAAGTGGGAAGGTGACGCCTGACCAAGTCTGGTGAGCCAGGAAGAGACCCACCCAGAGGGGAAGGTGCTGGACGCTGTGGTTGGCCATGAGCCGGTGGTGGGACATCCACAGGAGAGAGGCAGAGCTCCAGGCGGGAGGGCCTGACCGAGGAGCAGACGTAAAGCCTGCAGATGGCCTCTGCCAGAGAGCGGCTCAGATCACTCAGGAAGGTGTTACATCTGAGAAGAAAATAGTAACGGCCAAGCACACTAGCAGTTACTGTGATGTTTACACTTTATGTTAACCTTTAAATCTGCCCGACCCCGTGAAGCAGAAACTACTATTGTTGTCACTTTAAAGATGAGGAAGTGAAGATTAGGACAGGGTGCTAGGCCCTCAGCTCCTGGCCTCCATTGCTGAGTGAAGGAGTCAAGGTTGAGCCAGAGAGGCCTCTGTGGAGAACCATCACTGGGCGCTTGTCCTGGGGGGTTGGCAGATATCTGTACCAATCTACATAGTGGCTCTGTGAGGGAGGTAATGAGATTCCTGTTTTCAGACTGGAACATTACCCTAGATAACACACACTGGGTGTAAAGTCAGAGTTTGAATCCAGTTCTGTTTTCCCAAGTACATGCTGCCTTGAGGGGAAGGGTGGACAGTGAAGAAGGCCAGGACCCATGTGAAGCTGAGGCAGAGAGGTTGGGGGTGACAGGCCTGCTAGGTGAAGCAGAGAGCAGGGGACGAAGCGGGGAAGGGGCTTGTGTTAGCCAGATTTCCACTGCTGTGACAAGGAGGAAAGATTTATTTCCACTCATGGTTTCAGCTGATTGGCCATTTGGCTTCGTTGTTTCTGGGCATGGTGAGGCAAGGAGCACGTGGTGGGGCAGATCTGCTAACCTTGTGGCTGCTGGAAGCAGAGAAGAGAAGGAAGGGCCAAATTCCTAATGTACTTTTCAAGGACAACCTCAATGACCTACTTCCCCATAGGCCCCACCTTCTGAAGCTTCCGTGACCTTCCTAGTAGTGCCAAGCCTTCAACATGTGAGCTTTTGGGGGAGACTCAATATCTAACCCATCACAGGGTTGGAGGACAGAGCTTGTTATGGATTACATCTGAAATGTCCCAAAAAGGTCATGTGTTTGAACACTTGGTCCCCAGCTGGTGGCACTGTCCCAGGAGACTGTAGAACTTTGGGGGCTGGGACCCAGCTTGCAAAGTTGAGTCACTGGGCATGGGCCTTTGGAGGTTTTCCATGGGCCCCGGGTTCCATTTGCTCTTTCTGTGCTGCTGATCTACCATGATGTGAGGTGCTCTTCCACAGGCCCACTGCCTGCCCCATTGCCATGCCTGCCCTGCCTCAGTGGACTGAAGTCCTCCAAACTGTGAACACCAATAGATCATTCCTCCTATAGGTTTGTTTGTTGGGTATTTTGCCACAGCAATGCCCAAGGTGACTAGTACAGAGTTCATCAAATCACTGAGGGAGGGAGGTTTGTGTGTAGCTAATTCAGTGTTTAGAATCCTGACTCCCTGTTTTCTCAGCTACCTGGCCCTATTGGGTCACCTCTGTCAGCCTTATCTTCTCTATAAATATGCACACTAATACTGACTTTCCAGGGTTGTGTTGAGAACAAAATAAGGGACTGCACATCTGTCCTGGGGCTGACACATAGTGCTCAGTCCAAGTAGGAGAAAGCACTTGCTGAGAGCCAGCCCGGGAGGCCCCTCCCTAGAGGACTCACAGCCTCTTATTTTGTTGGAGTGGGTGCAAGGGAGTGTTTGAAGGGTTAACCGGCGTATTCAAGCCATTCTATCCATGGCAAGAAAAGACTGGCTCTTCCCGTTCCTAGAGAGACCATGGGAGATGACAACCCTTGTTTCTGGCTTCCCTTCCAGCTGCTTTGTATTGATGAAGTGAAAATAGGAAGCTCCCACCTCTCCATTCCCCGCTGTGCAGGCAAGGCCTGCCTGTCTCAGCCTGCAGACACCTTCTAGGTGTGTGCCTTTTATATTATGTGATCCACAGAACAACAGGAAGCCTGGCTTAAGGAGGGAGTACAAGGGAAGGCCAGGGAAGTCTGTCCTCTGCACTCTTCCCCAGAACACACACAAGGGAGCAGGTGGGCTCTGGCTGAAGGTAATCTACACTGTACCCCCACAGCAAAGTGGAGCTGGAAAGGGTGTCAGAGGCCACCTAATTCAGACACTGAAATGGGCTGAAGTTCAAGGCCTCCATTCACCACTGCAGTGACTTTAAGGGGTGCCTCCACAGTTCTACTTCTCATGCCCATTGGGTGACGCTGTCATTTCTTGGGGTTCCCCCAGCAGTTGAAACCTCCTTTTGGATGTGTGGGATTCTACCCTTTGTGAGTTCTAACAGGGAGCAAGGAGACGCTTCTCCTGTGGGGGGTCCCAGCGAAGGTTCTGCCAATCTGCCTACCCACGGGGGCTTCCCAGATGAGCTGTGCAAGAGAGATTTTTTTGGCGAGGGGGCTGCCTTGCTGGAGCAGAGGTGCCCAGACATTAATATTGTAGTGTGTTCCAGTTAATATTTGAAAATGGCCTCAAATTTTTTGGTATTCTAATGCTGGAGTAAAGATGGTTAGGCAGCGATTCTCATTTTAAAGAGTGGGAAACCACCAAGAGAACAGAGCAAGGGTCACCGGGGGCCAAGCTAGCATGCAGGCCTTTCGTTCACAGTCCACTCATGGGTTCCAGGACATTTTCTGAAGAGGCTTAATAATGCTGCTCTTTCAGCTCTCCCTATCAGAGTACAAACACGGAGCTGAAGGCTTTGATGGAAGTCAAGGAGTCTCACCGCTCAGGACCATGAGCCCCAAGTACGAGGACCTACAGGGATGCCAAGAAGAGCAGACATTTTGGGGGCACTTGAGCCAAACACTGTGCTGAATTCTTTGTGTATGTCCACTAATCTAACCTGCTCAGCCTCCGAAAGTGCCTACTGTTATTGTTTCCATTGTATAGATGAGGAACTCAGGCACAGAGTCTAACTTGCTGGAGCTCACAGAGCTGGAGCCAGGATTCTATCTCAGCCATACTCTTCCCCCAACACGTGGTGAGGGGCCCTGGGGAAGGGCATGAGACAGAGGAGGGCAGAGGTCTCTCTGGGGCTCACACTGCATGGAGGAAGCCAGCTGTGAGGGAAGGACTAAAAATCGCCCCCGTTGGTGTGATGGATCCAAACCAGGTGGGATGAGCTGAGACGCTCCCATGGTAAGCCATCTTCCAGACACCTGCGCGGCTCTGGCCTGGGAGGATGTGTGGCAGATGGCAGCTGTGGAACCCAGCCCTGACTGGCTGCCATTTGCAGGGGAGGGCTTCCCATGTGCCCCTGTGGCAAGTACATGGCAGCAGCAGGATTAGGTGTTTGCAGACCCTGTGACCATTGGGTAGAGATGCATAGGGGGCCATTCTGGCTGGACCTTCCAGAACCTCTGAGTCCTGGGTGCTTAGTGCTTATTACTTTCTATCCCATGGCTGCCGGGGGTGACAGAGCATAGAGCTGTCCCTAAGCGGGTAGAATCTCCTACCTCTCAATGGCCAGACTGACTTCACCCAGGAAATGAACCCGAGAGTGAAAGCTTTTCCAAAGTACTGGACAACCTCCTTGTACTTCCCCTTCTGGAAATATGGGTGTGAAGCAGGCCAGAGGGCCTTAGTCTGTGGCTGGGGGAGTGGCCTCTCTCCCACCTCCTCTCCCTCCTGCAATGGCTACGTCCTCCTCTCTGGTTTGGGTCTGCTGATTTCTGTCCTTCTGTCCCCACTTGTGTTTCCTGTCTCGTTTCACAAAGGATCTTGAGTAGCTCTCAGAAAGACATTCAAAATAATAGGACAATAAAGTAGCTATGTGGGTGATGTGGAGCCTGAGGAATACATGGGCAAAGCCACAGGAGGAGGCTGGACTGCTGGGGCTCCAGGTGACCCCTCTGGAGAACTGCTTCTGGAACTGTGTCAATTGGCTGTATGTTGTGAAGCCTAGAGTGACATCTTAGGCATATTTTCTCCTTTGTATAACACAAGCAGTGACACATTCGATACTTTTTACTAACCACCTGTGTTTGTGTATGTATATATGTATGATTTATGTATTTTTGTGGCACTGGGGATTACACTCAGGGCCTTGTGCATGCTGGCCAACTGCTCTACCACAGAGCTACCTCCATTGCCTCAGTACCTGTTGTTAAAAAAAGATGCCCACCCTTTTCATTTCTAAATTCCTTTGCCACCTTTTGGAGACACTGCTGTGGTATCCTTTCAGAATCAGACACTGGCTAAAGTTTTGAGTTCTTGATGTCACTCTAGGATCCATCCCCAGGTATCATTTTAGTCATCTTGTTGGTGACCCAGTGTTGCCATTTATTGTTTTTGACTGTTTCTACAGAACATTCTAGAAAACCATCTTAAAAAGTCACATTTTATGACGTTCTCCAACATTCCTATTGCATTTTCTGGAGCGTGGCTGGACCTGTTGCTGTCATGGAGTGGATCAGGGCCACCATGGGTAACCGAGGGGTTAGACATTGTTTATTGTTCATGGGGCTCCATCCTGGCCACCCACCAAGACTCTTCTGCTGGGCAAGGCCCTCGATGCATGCTCAGAGGGCGCTGTCTGCATCAGCACTCTCCTAGGCCCCGGATAGTGCAGAGCCACAGGCCCCTGTCTGTGTGGACTCGCAGTTGAGCTGAGGAGACTGAGCATGCGTGAGGAGGCCAACAATTGGGTGGCATGGTCTGGCTTGTGCTTTGAAAAGAGCCGTTGGAAGTTGGGGGCAACGGGGCTGTGCTTGAAGGAAGAGGTGGTAGGAAAACGGGCCAGTTAGGTGGCCAAGGCAAGAAGCCAGGTACGAGCAGGGTGGCAGTGGCAGAGACAACGAGGAGAGGTCAACCTGGGATATATTTTGGAGGTAGCACCACTTCCTAATCTGAACAGAGCTGTCTCAGATGTGCTCCCTGGAGACCCCAAACACGACCAGTCACTGACGAGCAGGGGCACCCTGGCACACCTCCTCCTGCTGCGTCTCAGCTCCTGCTCCTGGGGGGGCCCTGAGCTCCACTAGGAGAAAGGGGTGCCAGCAGCATTAGCCAAGCCCACATGTCTCCACAGTGCCCGCTGAGCCCCAGGAACCTTGGGGCCCTTGAGACACCTATCCTTGTTACACCACCTGTCTGACTGGCAAGGGCCCCTGTCTCTCTGCCTCGCAGAGCATGCGGCTTCTGGGAGGCAGCAGGCCATTCTCCATCTTCACATGTGCGCCCCGGCCCAGCTCTGAGACACCGTCAGTGTTTCCCTCCCAAGAATGCTCCTTTCATACTGGGTTTCAGGTGGCAGGGAGCAGGTTCACAAGATTTCTGCAGCTCACAAGCCTCTGACGTGAGACCCACTCCCCTCTTCTCACAGGCTGCCAAACTCCACAGCCATTCCCTCCATTGCTCAACAGCAAGTCAGGGGAAAGCAGTGGAGGCAGTATAGGATGTCTCACGAATTGCTTGTGAGAAAATTGCAAGGAAGAAGAGAGGCAGAGACTAGCCCTGCCTGCCCCCCACTGTGTTGGAGGGATGGTTCTTGTGACGACCCTGTGGATGTTGAGGGATGGTTGTGGGTGTGACAGCCTCTGCATCTTTGGGTGAAGAAGAGGCTGTAGTCTGAAGGTCACTGTATAAGTCAGCTGTCATGGCGGTAGCAAAAAGACCAGCTGAAGCAATCTTATGAGGGAAGAGATATTTATTGGGAGCTCACAGTTAGAGGATCCGTCCATAATGGAGGCAGGGCAGGTATGAGTGCGCTGGTGGTGACAGAGCCTATAGCAGATGAGTCCACAGCAGGGCAGGAGGCAGAGAGTCAGCAGAGCTTTGGGTGTGGTAAAAACCTCCAAAGGCCTCCCCTAGGACCACTTCCACAAAGCTGAGCCCCACCTCCCAAAGTTCTGTGACCTCCACAAATAGCACTACCAGCTGGGGCTGGAACGTTAAAGCACATGACATTTAGGGACATTTTAAATTCAAACTATGGGAGTCACCCCTACAACCCTCCGGAAGCTCTGCCTTCCTAATGAGGGCAAAGGTGGACGAACCTACTTGGAGTGTCTGCAGGGGCAGGGGGAGCTGGCCCTTCTCAGACATAAACACCCATTCTAGTCACAGGTCCTTTTCTGCCTAAAATAGCCAGAGTGGGGTTTGCTTGCTGCAACCATGAGTCTGAGCAGACGTGTGCCCTGGGCAAGGCAACCCTCTGGGGCTGCCCCTGGGGCTGAGAGCACTCCCAGCAGCTGGGCCAGAGGCCCTTCCTCGAGGCCGTGCAGACAGCACAGCTCCATGTCCAGCCCAGAAGGGCACGGGGCAGAGGGCACAGCATGGCGAGGGGTGAGTGGGGACGGGTCTCCAGAGAAGTCACCACTCTGTTGGTAGGGGAGGAGTTGGTGCTGTGGGCCAGGAGCGCCCTCCAGATGGCACCTTGGTGCTGCCCCCGCTTCCATCTTCTGCCACCCCAGCCCTGGAAGAATCTAGAAATGCAGGAGGGGAAGCACCTGGGGGAGGGAGAAGCTGTGAACAGTCTGTGAGACTTAAGATTTGTTGCAGACTCACCTGGCCTGTTAGATTCCTGAAACTACCAAAATGGCCGTTTTCTTTTCTTTTCTTTTCTTTTTCCTGGGCTGGGCCTGGACCCCAGGGCCTCCCACATGCTAGACAAGTGCTCCACAACTGAGCAGCATCCCCAGCCCCAGGAATTTTTTTTTTTTTAAATAAGCCTTTCAACTGTTAATATGTATTAACCATATACCTTTTATGGGAGAAGGACATGGCAACCCACTCCCAAGGCAATCTCGAAACAATCTGCCATTGAAAACCCTGTGAGGGTCGCTGAGTCAGACATGACTCGATGGCACCTAACAACAACAACATATACCTTTTATTTGTAATGTATTTCGCAAGAAATAAAACAAAAAAGCAGATAGGAAACACTCTTTCAAAGACTCACCTTTTCCACTTAAATTTCATCAAGTTGAGTCCTACTAAGGGGGAAAAGACAAACCAAGGACCTGGACCTTGAGCAGACACCAAATCAAGTCCCTCCATCACCCTCTCAATCACACATGCGCTTTCATTTTCCCTCCACCAAAAATCCAAAACCCTCCATTCCTCCCATATGTATATCTTATTTATTTGTTGCAGTGCTGGAGATCAAACCCAGGGCCTCACGCATGCTAGGCAAGTGCTCTGCTGCTGAGCTGCACCTGCAGCCCCAGATGGGACTTATTCTTTGAAAAATAACTGGACAGTGGCGTCACCAGGATGCATGCCTATAATCCTAGTGAGTCAGGAGGTAGAAGCAAGAGGGTCACAAGTTTGAGACCAGAGGAAACCTCTGCAATTTAGCAAGATCTTGTCTCAAAATAAAAAATAAAAAAGGGGCTGGGGATGTGGCACAGTGGTAGAGTGCTTGCAAAGTGCTCATGCTGGAAAAGGGGGAAAAAAAAAAAGTAACCAGAAAGGAAAGCTGGGCACGGTGGTGCACTCCTGTAATCCCAGTGACTAGCGAGGCAGAGGTAGGAGGATCGCAAGTTCAAGACCAGAGGTGGTCTGCATAATCTAGCGAGACCCTGTCTCAAAAAAGTAAAAAAAATGGGCTGTGGGTGCAGCTCAGTGGTCCAGCACTTGCAAAGCATGCAAGCATGAGGCCCTGGGTTCAACCCCCAGTACCACCAAAAAAAAAAAAAAGTAACCAGGAAGGCAGGGGACCTTCTGAGATGGCGCTGCAGGGTGCAGAAAGGCAGATGTGAGCACACAGTTGCCTTGGGGTGGAAATGGGAGGAAGGTCGGAGAGGCTCCTGGGAGCCCTCTGAGCTAAGCCAGCCCACTGAGCTTGGCACACACTTGGGGGGCCAGCAGGGAAGGGGCTCAGGCCCACGACCTGGGCTGGCCATGTCCTGGGGGGCGAGGGTGAGGTTGTACTTTTGCTTGTCGAATCCTGGGAGGCTGTGGAGCCACGTGGTGACCCAGTTTTCTGCCTCTGTCTGAGGGAGGTGAGCTCTGATTATAGGAGGTGTGAGGGCTCTAAATGGCTGCAAAGTACTTTTCAATCAGACAGAAAATAGGTGAGAAATGCATTTCCGTTAATGCTCCAATTATCCCAGTTCCAGCAGCACAGAAAATGTGCTTTTGCCTGCTCCCAGGAATGGGGCTGCCTGGATCTCCTGGTGCTCCTCTCCCAGACACAGCCTCGAGCTCAGCCGGCCCTGCCTCCATGGAGAGCGTCCTGGCGGTGGCCTCAGGCTCCCCCACCCCTTCTGAGGTCCCAGGAAGGCTCCCCGCTGAGGCCAGGCTTCCCGGAGGAGCCACAGGTTCCTCTGTTAGACACCCTGCCCTAGCTTTGGCACTTCTTCTCTGCACATGGCCCCCACTCCCTGCAGCCCATCCAAGCCTGTCCCACGTGCCCACTGCCTGCGCCTCTGCACCCCACTGGCTTCCCTGCACTCTATCTGGCACATCCATGTTGCCCCTGAGGCTGCTGGACAAATGACCCCTCACGGGGGGCCTCAGAGCCACAGAGACTCCTTCTCAATAGTCTGAGGCCAGGATTCTGAGTCTGTAGCCCTGGACCCAAATCCAGATCATGTCAGGTCTGTGCTCCCTCAGCCTCTGGGGGAGGATCGCTCTCCTCTGCCCCTTCTCAGCTGCCTCCTCCAGGGCCTGCCTCGTCCCATCCCCTTCTCCTGTGTCTGCTGCCAGATCCCCTCTGCCTCCTGGTGTGTAAGGACGCACGTGGGCCCTGCCAGGCAGTCCAGCACAACCACCAGCCTCCTCTCAAGACTGTTTCCATAAGGTGCCGTCTCCACAGTCTTTGGGAGCCTTTTTCAGCCGGCTCTGTGCTGTCTGTGGCTCACCACAGGCCAGGTCACTTCTGCATCCCTCCCTCCTACGGAGACCAGGTCGCCCAGCAACCCCACTGCACCTCCCAACTCTGCTTCCCACCCTGAGCCCAGGCTCCCCTGTCTGGGAAACTTTCCTTCATCCCTCTTACTGCCCCCCCCCACCCCCCGAGTGCATACTCCCATGAGGTGGGATAGAGCACCGGGGTGGAGGCTTCAATTAAACCACTCTCCCGACTCAGCGCACTCAGCCAGTTGTTCCTGCCATTTTCTGCAGTGGTTCTGGACGCCTTCTTTCCTGAGAGTCTTTAGTTCCATCTCTGTCGTGATGATGCTCGGTGTCACGCGTGGCTTCTGAAGGTGCAGTTGCTTCCACATGAAAACATGCCAGTGTGTCCTCATCCCCTTGGTCACCAGGCCCGGTACTGCACCACTTCTGGCTCTTCCCCAAAGTCAAAATGACCACGAAAGGTAAACATTTCGAATCAGTTCAGGACATCGAGGCAGTCACAGCAGGGCAAGTAAAGGCGCTCATGAAGGGGGACTTCCAGAACTGCTTCAGAAAGTGGCGGGAACTGTGGCAAAGTGTGTTGGAACCCAGGGGCAGTATTTTGAAAGCGTTTAATAGCAAGGTGTCTTTTATTGTCATAATTAAAAAAATCCATTTACCATATCTTTTGGTCACAGCTTGTACACGCACACACTCACAGGTACCTCTGTCCTGTGGGAGGCCCTTGTGAAATTACAATTGAATTTTTCTCACTTTCTCTCCCCTACAAGCCTCTAATCTGCTCAGAGCAGTTCCCAGGGCCTAAATATCTTGTACCTGATTGTTGATAGATGTTCGAGTAAGGAGGGAAGAAAGACTCTTGGGGGGTACTCTTGAATCATTTGGCTTTTTAATTTAATTTCATTTTTGGCTGCAAATTTTTTAACAATCTGGCTTAATCTAGAGTTGAGTGGATTAAAGGAAATGGGAAGATAGGCAGTTGGCTCCTTTACAACATTTTCTAATTAAAATCTCAGGAAAAACATTTCAGAATAATAATAACAGCAGCAGCAGCCAGGGCCAGATGGGCGTGGATCTGCATTCACCACAGAGTCCCAGCCAGGACTCCCCAGAATGGATCTCAGCTTCCTGAGGACAGAGCTACTGCCTCTGCAGTGTGTGTTTGGTGGAGGGGAGGGGCAGAGCCTTCCTAGATGACACCAGCTGTGTACAAAGCAGAGCAGTCATCTTAGTGAATCCCCTGAATTCATATAATGGGAGGGGAGTAGCTGAGGTTCAGAGAGATGCAGCCCTTGCCCCAAGGTCGTGCAGCCGAGCTATGTTTTAACTCTGGGCTGTGTGACTGTGTTGCTCAGGTCCTTCCCACCCCAGCAGGTGGAAGGAATGGGCGAACATGGGTAGGACTGGCCAAGAGGCCAAGGGAGAAGATCTAGGAGGACCTCTGGGGACATCCAATCTGGCTTCACAGCACCCCTGGGGTTCTCCCCTTCACAGGATCTGCTGTCTCAGGACCCCGGCTCCCCCATGGGTGAGGTGTGGGCCCTCCAGGCGTGCTGCATCCCTCCCCCACCTCTACTGTCCTGAGGGGAAACTGAGACCCGATGGGGAAGGGGAGCATGGGCTCAAGCTGAGTCTAGACTGCACCTGTCCCCTCAGCCAGCCCCCACCTTGATTCAGCCCTGCCCCTCAGCTGACATTTCTTTTCCCTTCAAGGGGCTGGTGCGAATCCCAGGTGGCTCCACTGCCTCAGGGCACTATGGGAAGGGGCAGTGCTCTGCCTGCCGTCCTTCCAGCTGGGCAACCAGGACACTGAGGCAACTTTTCTGCCAGGCCTGTTATGCTAATTTGAGGGCAAGGGCACAATTTGATTTGACCCTGGGCCTGGCAGAAGGGAGCAGCCAGATTGACTACCAGAACAAATGTCAGAGACAAATCTACGTCTTTCCCCAAATGTTGGACCACCAATGGGGTGGGGAGTGTTACATGGTCTGTGGGTTTCCAACTCTATACAAAAGTGTTAGCTGCACATTGTAGCAGATAATTTATATGCCTGACAGAAGCTTGTGTGTGTGTGTGTGTGTGTGTGTGTGTGTGTGTGTGTATTCTGTAGCCATAGCACCCTGGTATCCGATCCCACCTGATCTCAGAAACTGAACAGGGTTGGCCTGGTTAGTCCTTGGATGTGAGACTACCTGGGTGCTGCAGGCTAAGGAGAAAGACCTGGCAGTCCACTCTTATAACAATCAGCCATTGAAAACCCTATGAATAGCAGAGAAGCACTGACAATAGTGTGGGGCTTGGCACATTGTCAGGGAATGTTTCCTCTGTTGTACATAGGGTCGCTATGAGACCCGACTCAATGGCACGTAACAACAACAACAAAATATACACACATATGTACATATTTATTTTATATATCTTATTTATATATATTTTAAAAACCAGTTCTTTGTTTCTATTATTTTAATTGGTTCTTTAATTAATCTGAGTAACAACACGCACAAGGCATCCACTTATAAAGATGAAAAGGTAAAAATGTAGGTCTTCCTTCTGTTTGTTACCCAGCTGCTTGGTTTCTCTCCCGGTGCTAACCATCCTACCATTTTGTGGTATGTCTTTCCAGATATTTAGTGCATATACAAACGTGTATGTACATGGTTTTTCCCTTTCTACAAAAATTAGCAACTACACTATGCACAGCATTCTACCAGCGACCTCTCACTCTCCACTTAGCAACACGTCTTGGCTAGTTTCAGGGCTAACTCCCATGTGGATGTACTGTACTGTCTTTCCCTAGCTCCCCACTGACAGACGTGGAGTTCCCGGTCTTTCCCCTCTCCTCATGGGGCCTCAGGACTCGGTTCAGATGGGAAAGGATATGGACAGCCGTGCTGTCCAATATGGTAGCCACCAGCTGCATGTGCCTGTCTAAATCTGAATTAGTTCAAGTCAAATTAACTTAAAATTTCAGTTCCTCCATCACAAGAGTCACATTTTAAGAGCCACGTGGGGCTTCTGGCTTTCACACTGGCAGCGGAGATCTGGAACACTGCCTTCTGGCAGGGAGTCGTTTTGGGCACTACTGCTCTCACTGGATGGCACATTCCTACCTGGAATTAAGAAGCCAAAAGTCTGTGCACCTTAAGTGCCATCAGGCATGACCAATTTTCCCTAGGAAGAGCCTCTAGCTGTTTGCATCCCCCTGGTAAGAGCCCAGGGTGAGGGACAGCTCTTTTGTTTCAGAAACTGTATGAGATGTTGGAAAGAACAGAAATGTTCCCTGTGTTCTGATTCCAAGGACGTTCTGTTCCTGTGGTGTCCACGCTGCTCCCCACAGAGTGGCTGTTCTCAGCTTACAATGGCTACACCTGTCCCTGGGGGCCCTTCATTCCTGGCCTCCTGCCACCTTCCCCCCTCCACCCCCTCCTGACCTAGGGCCCCCCACGTCACAGGGGAGAGGGCTGATCCCCTCAGAGATTTTGTCACCAGGAGATGACATTTACCAGAGACTCAGCACCTGGCCACTCTCACCTCCTCCTTCCCGCTGCCTCCCACCTTCTCTCTTTCCCTTTGGCCAGTCATGAGCTTTGGAGGTCCCACCAACCCTACAGGCCCCTTCCCTGCTGGGCCTGCAGAGGTCCTAGCTGCCTTCAGACTGTCCCTTCCTTCCGGAAGTGCCGGCCCTCTCTGGCTTCCGAGATGCCACCCCATCGTGGACTAGGCCACTCCATCCCTGCCCCTTGTGGTACAGACAGGGTCTTTTCCTCTTCTTACAGAACTGCTCCCAGACTGTGGCACCCCACTGTGGCTTTGATTAACATCTCTGCATTGAGGGAAAGATGGCAACACATTGTAATCTCCTTTCCTGCATCTTTTCACGGTTGGTGACCTTAAGTACCTCTCCCTTTGTAAAAGCAGGTTAGAAGCTGAGCAGATATTGAGTGTTAGACACAGATTCCAATCAGCTCTGGGCAGAGGCAGGGCTCTGGCCCCAGTGCCCCCAGGACTGCTCGGCTCATCGGTTTCTGCATCCTTTCCCCAGGCACGACCCAGGCAGCCCGCTGCAATCTCCAGCCTGTACCCTTCCCCGTGGCTCTCCCTCCCCTCCGTGGTCCCCACACTGCCATTCCTCCTCTTGGGACTAGCCAACCTCTCTTGGTTGCCATTTCTCTGACACTTCTTCCCTTCTCTCCCCTGACACAGCAAGCCTTCCTCATCTGCAGGGGCCAGGGACAGCTGCCAGCTCATCCCTTTCTGGACATTGCTGTCCCTGCTCCCCACAACCGTCCTACTCTTGTGATGTTTCTATTGTCTATTCCCTTTTTCTTCCTAAACTGAGCTCCACTTTGTTTAGGGACTTCAAATCTCACAGATATCTTCTCTGTCCCTTTCTCTGACATCCACTTTGGGGCTTCAGCATCAAGATAACTTTCTTGCTCCACATCTCCTAGTTACTTAAACTTCAGTGACTTTTAGTTCAACTCTATTTTAGACACCCATGTACCTGATTTTACCTCCTGCAAATGAGTTATCTTTAACATTACAGCCTTCTACATCCCTGCCCCCCTTTCTCCATCACATCAGTTGAGCCTATCATTGTTGGTGTGATTGTAAGATATTTTACCCTTCCTTTTTCTCCAGTCCTTCTGTAAGCTTGGACCTCCATTCACCTGCATGTCCATTCACCTGAACCCCTGACCCTCCATGCCAGCTAAGCCAGAGCACTGGCCTGGGATCCTTCACCACCCTTCCTTGGGCTGTGGATGCTGCTTTGGCAGTTTCCAGCCTTAAGGACACAACAGTGACTCATTTGTTTCAAAAGCGATCTCCTTTCTATCCCTTAGATGGAGGGGATCATCTCCACTCAAACCCAAATAATATTTATGCCTTTTATGGAACCTCAACCTAATCCAGCCACATCCCCATCTAGCGTCCTTAGTCTGTGACCTCCAGCAGGGCAGTGACCATGGCAGATCTCTGTGCCCCCACTGCTCAGCCTGTGTTTGTGGACTAACCCACGTTGGTTCAGTTTAGTTGAGTGAACAAATTTTACTTTTGGCAGTGACCACTCCATCACTTTGGGCTGATGGTGTCCAAATTTAAAAAGCAACATCTTTCCAAAATAGGAAAAAAAAATGAGTAAGAGAAAAAGAATGAAGGTGCTCAGAAGGAAGGTCTATGTGCATTTTTTAAAAATGGACAATGTCAGAGGCAGGATGCAGGGAGATGCAATTGGGACATGGTTTTTCCTAAGGTGCCAAGTGATACTCTGCTAGCAGACCAGGGACTCTTGTGTTAAATGGGCTGACTTTGGCAATGGCCAGACATCTCGGCGTCAGGTGATGGCCTTGGCTGAAAGATGTGAAAACACTGTGTTTGGGCTGAAGAGAGAGAAATTACGTTTTTCTTTTTGCTGGTGTAGGAGGGGACAGGCGTCTCTTACGTAGTGAGTCCTGCTCTCCCAGTTTCAGGAGCAAAACTGCACAAGGACATACTGAGATCATCCGAGGCCCAAGGCCTGCTGCCAGGAGACAAGGAAGGAGGCTACCTAGGCGGGTGCCAACTGCTCTGCCGGCACTCAGGACTGGATCCAGCTCTTCCACCTGGGGGAAGCGCAAGCCCCACCTACCTTTCCTTGGGTCAGAGACTTGCTACTGAGAAGGGCTTGTGCCAGCAGCCCAGCATCTTAGTAAAGAAAACTGCCTTGACTGGCTGGGCTTTGGTGAACATGACTTAGTTTCCCCAAGGGAGTGTAGCAAGCCTTTGAGATTCTAAGACCCTATGATTGAGAGAGTGCAGGAAGAAACAAACAAGACAAATAAAAGCAGAAGCAGTATGCAGTTTGAGAGCAGTTCTGTCAGCCCCTCCAAACCTGGAACCCACAGTGCACCCTGCCAGCTCCTGACAGTAGAGCCGTGTGCATCTCCCGGTGCATGTGGGAAAAGGAGTCTGTACAGAGCTGGCCCCTGGGCCTGTGCCAGGCACCCATTTCTGGGCCCAAGACCACTGGTTCTTCCGGGTCTTTAGTGTCTTGTGTGTCCTTGTGGGCTCTCCTGGGCTTGATCTTCTCAGATGAGACCAGGCATGGGCAGGGTGGTGTGGCTGTAGACTGGATCTTTTTTAAGTCCTCTTATGCTAACTTTCTAAGCTACAGGGCACAGGGTAGGGATTTCACCTTCAGGAAGCACAGAAGCCACCTGTGCTTTCCACCGAGAGCCCCCAAGGACCACATCATGGGGTTCTGCTGCCTTCTTACCCCAATGGGCTCAGCTGGGGAACCCCAGGCAGTGACAGTGAGCCGAGCAGCCAGGGTGTTTCTCCCTGTCGTCCAGTGCATGGCTCTGGCAAAGGCTGTGTCCCTGTGGCCCAGCCCTGTGTGGCACCTGCCTCTTGGCTCAGCTCCTGCTGGGTGCTGATAACTGCTCCTTCCCCTGCTCTCAGCCTAGGGTGGCAGCCGCTTCAGGCTCCCGCTGGTCCTGCATGCAGCCCCACCTGTGACCCTGCCCTGTCCTCTCTGAAGAACCTCCATTAAGCTTTTTTCCTATATCTACCTTTTTTTTTTTGAGACAGGGTCTCACTATGTAGCCCAGGCTGGCCTCAAACACGTGATCCTCCTGCCTCAGCCTCCTCAGTGCTGAGATTACAAGGGGTTGCCATAGCACCCTGTCTTGTCCTAAAGCTTTCAACTCTGTTTCTTGCTCAGGCCCTGACTGGTGATTGTCCAGTTGCCCCAGGCCCTCTGCCCACCTTAATAAAGGCCAAACCACAGCAAATCACAATTCTCCAGAGCTCTGTTTTTTTTGGTATTTGGTTTTATTTGAAGTCTGTACTTCTATTGTCATGGTTACAGAAATTGCTACAGAACCTCTCACTCCTTGCCCTACAAAGCAATTGTCTTAGATGTCTTTTATGCACTGTGATTGTATGTAGTTTATTTATTTATTCTCTGGCTGTGCTGGGGATCAGCCCAGGGCCTCACACATGCTAGGCAGGCGCTCTAGCCCAGCCCTACATGCAGTTTTATGGTAAGATGGTGTCATTCCTTCCAACAGTGGCTTCAAGCCAAGCTTCCAAATAGGCTTCTTGAGTCGTTAGTCTCAAGATAATTTACATAGGTCCTGCTAGGGATTAAGAGAAGGTAGCAGGGATCTATCTTCCCTTCTGAATTCTCATCCGAGTTCTTGGTCTTTCCCTCTCTCCGGCCCTAACATGGGCCCTCCTGCCTGTCTGAGGGATATCTGGGGCTCTCACACCAAGTCCAGGCGGATGCTGGGGCTTAGCTGGTCGGGCAGGGGAGTCCCTCCACAGCCCCTCCTGCGGCCGGGGCTGGACCTAGCAGTGCTGTGTATGTGGCTGCTCCTCTTTAGTGTCTGTGATGCTACCCCTGGTCTCCTGTCTGACAAGAGGGGTCTCCCTGTCTTGTCCATAGAGCCTTTGCTTTGGCTTCTGGGTTGTATCGAGGCACCCCACCCAACCCTGAAGGAGGCACAGTGAATTCTGCCTGGGAGTCCTGGGCTGTATCCACCCCTGTCACCACTGGCCAGGCTCCACCCCAGCCTGCTTTCCTGCACTTCCTGACCTGGTTCTCCTGAAGCCCACCCTATTTCGAGTGAACTTATTCCTTTCCGTGGTAGGGGTGGATCCCAGGGCCCGAGGCAAGTGCTTTACCACTGAGCTGCACCCTAGCCCTTTTTTTGAGTCAGGGTCTCACTAGTTATACAGGCTGCCCTTGACCTCAAACTTGCAGTCCTTTGCCTCAGTCTCCCGAGCTACTGAGATGACAGGCGTGGGCCATGGCTTCTGGAATGAATCCTGTTTTATAAAACTCTGCCACTCCCCGTCTGAGACATGGCCTCTTGGATGCTAGGATTGTGAGGCCCATGGAGGGCACAAGATGACTGCCTCCTTAGTGTGGGGAATCTCTGTCCACTCCCAGGACATGTGAACTGTGGCCATCCTTCCACAATGCTAGGGCCAACGTTAAACACGCCCACAAACTGTGAACTCTACCAGAAACCAGGGGAATACACAAAAGGCTCTCCACTGGGGGCCAAATTACAAGTTATTAGTAAGAACAGTTCTATGATGTGCTCTGGACCCCATGGTTGAGGGGCCCCAAAAGAAATCTGTGAAACCAAAGAAGCTTGGTGAACAGAGGCTCACATTTACACCCTAACCCTTCCACCTGGGGTTGGAGCTGGGAACTCTGCGAGCAAAAACTTAGCACCAGTATGGAAGCACAGATAGTCTTTTATTATCACAGAGCAGAGGTTGGAGCCTGGCCACGCTCTGCGCACAGCTCCCCTTGCGCCTGAGGGACGCCAGGCCTCGCCGGGGGTATGGCCCCATCTGGTCTGAGGCTCACACAAAGGCTGCTGCGTAAGGAGGCGACGCTCCCCTGAAGAGGCCCGAGGGCCTCCAGCAAGTCCTTTCTGGAGGCAGCTCTGCAGTGGGCTTTTGAAAGATCCAGCTGGAGGTGAGACCTGAGGTCAGGTCCAAGTGCAGGCTTCCTTCTTGTCATAGCCTCCGGGCTTTCCGGGGGCGGCAGCCATTGTGGGGGATGGGGGTGTTGTCCGTGATTGAGATCACCTCCAGGCCCCCCATGGTCAGTCCCTTGATGGCAGACTGGAAGGAGCAAAAGGAGAGCGGTGTGTGGTCCCAGAAATCATGACCCAGCATCCCCAGACAGGGCTCTGACATGGATAGGCAGAGAGCAAGCAGACTCCTGGCCTAACACCTGTACCCTGCCTTCCTCTCACCCAGGCCCTCCACATGGCGCATCTCTCAGGCCACCCCTTGCCACCTCACACATTCTGGGCACAAACGCCGTACAGACCTTGCCTGCAGCTTCCCCTAAGCAGTTTCTGCTCCCTGGAAAACACACATACACACTGCTGCCCCAAATGCCTCGTTATTCCTGCAAAGTCAGAGCGATGTCACCTCTTTGGGGAAGCTAAAGGCCATCTGTACTGGGCCTGGCCCTCTCCGAAGGCCCCCAGTACCCAGGCCCATGCTTTACCACTGCACACACTCGTCTATGCTGAGAGATCTGTGATCGTCTCCTGGGACCATCTTCCCAATCCCAGGGCCTGGCATATAGCAGGCACTCAAGAAATGTCTATCAAATTAAACTAAATGATCTGGGCTTGCTTTGAGGGGCTCGGCAGATTAGAGGAACAACAGAAAGGAAGTTCAGGCCATGCTACAGAAATCCACTGAAGCAGGGGTCTCGAACCCTGGCCTTTGGACCAGTGCGAGGCTGTGGCCTGTTAGGAACAGGGCTGCACAGCAGGTGAGGGGTGGGTGGGTGAGTGAGTGAGTGAAACTTCATCTGTATTTATGGCTGCTGTCCACCGCCTGAATTCTCCAGAACCCCACCCCGACCCCGCCAGTTCCATGGAAAAACTGCCTCTACACTGGTCCCTGGTGCCAAAAAGGCTGAAGACTGCTGCACTACCAGGGACCTTCCCACCCTCTCCCCTGGGCTATGAGAGCTCACACACTGAGGACCATCACTTACCCAGCGCCCCGGCCCCAGGCCTTTCACCACAACTCGAATGTGGGTCACACCCTTCCCTGTAGCTTTCTGGAGAGAAGTGGCAAGTGGTTAGAGCCCCAGCCAGTGACTACACCCCAATCTTTCGCTGCTCCCTTGGGGAGCAAGGAGGAGAGAACACAAGCAGAAGTAGACAGGAGGCAGAAGACACAGAGGAAAACAAAGGGCAGATGGCCACAATGAAGGACAGACGCCAGCATACCCCACAAAATGTGGCAAGTCACAGAACTGAAGTGATTGTCATCTTTTAGCCTAGGACAGCATTGCCACCTAATGGAGATTTCTGAGCATCACTCAGAGATTTCTTAGGTAAATACAGAATTTCAGACCAAGAAAAACTCCCCTAGGTTTTGAGGTTGAGCGTCTACATACCCACCTAAAAAAAGTTATATAAAATGCTTAGAGTTAAATTTGTCTCTTTTGATTATAAAGGTAGTTCATTATAGAAAGTAGAAAATACACAGAAGACCCTGTTAATACTGATGTGTTTCTTTTAACTGTATGTAATCTGTCCATTGTTGGGCATCTACAGAATTTTGATTTTTGATGATCATTAATACATAGCAAACAGTATTTTGGGGACGTTCAGCTTTGCTTGAAGGTCAAAGTCTTCCTTCAGGAAATACTTCTGGGCTGGTAGAGTATAAACATTTGTAAGGGCTAGGCTACAGAAGAAAGTGTGCAGGCTTTGGTCCTAGGACAATCTACGTTCGAGTTAGGGAGCTGAACTGGCTGCCTTGCTCTAAATTGGCTCTTGAGGAAGTAGATAATACTGAGGGTCTTTTGAAGATTCATGATAATGAATATAAAGTATCTGGAACATAGTAGTTGCTCACTAAATACATCAACAGTAGCATACTGATAATTTGCTCCTAGAAAGTCCTGCAGCAGTTCACACTGGGTTTGGTACCACAGGACAGTCCTTATTATACCACTCAATAGTCCTGATAGACTATTACTACCCCCACCTCACTCCATTAGTCTTTCTTTAAAGTGGGAGGGCTTTGGTTTTTAAGCCTTTAGTACCCTGGCTCTTCCTCCTAAAACAAACCAAGTGTTTCACCTCCAATGAAGCTGAGAAAGAGAAAGAGAACGTTTTCTCGCAGGTCCAAAGCCACCTGCAGTGTCAGGGCATCTAATGAGGATTGGCAGGTACTCTGATGCTTCCGAAGGGCTCGTGCAAGGAGAATTTTCCACACCGGGCCATAACACATCTGAGGGAACTGCAAAGCACAGGCACTTACCGCGGCAGCGGCGATGCCTGCTGTTTGTGCTGCGATGCCGGTGCCCTTCTTGGCATTGCGAAAGCCCTCCGTGCCACAGGAGGTGCGGGCCAGGGGCGTGTTAGTGGCAGAGACTACCTGGATCTGTGTGCTGGAAAAAGCAGAGGAGGCACCTGGATGTAACTGCTGTTCGGGAGGTAAGAGAGCCTAGCCGTGCCCTGCAGAGCCCAAGTGAGGAGGAGAAAGAACATCCCTGCTTCTGCCTGGAAAGAACCTGATGAATGTGCTCTGAGCTCCTGCAGAAGCATCTGAAAGTCAGGCTCATCCCCTATGTCGCAAGCCTATGGAGCCCCGCAATCCAAGGGTGGTTAAACATCACTCGAAGATGGGGCTCATTTCCTCCTAGAGCCCTCCCTGTAGCCAGTGTTGAAATTAGACGGCATAGCCTCGTCTGGCTTTTTCCTAAGAAATTAGATGCTTCCCATCAGGGAAATTTTTAAGGACTTATTTTGAGGGAAAGCTTCACACACCCCTCCCCTACAGAAGTGAAGTCCCTGGGGACTCTCGCTCAGCTCTCACAGTCACCAACTAATGCCCAATTCAGTTTCATCTACAAACCCTGAACCCGCTCCCCTCACCAATGGATTGTTTTGAGGCAAATCCCAGACCTGTCATTTCATCTGCAAATATCTCACTATCTCTAAAAGATAAAGACTCTTTAAAAAAAAATCCCACAAAACAATTACCACGAATAACACTGTCCTACTGGGCAATTTTAATTCTATGACACTATTCCACCATCAAAAATTACTTGACATAAATGAAATGCTTTTTTCTAACTAATTCTAAAAAGTTAAATTACAATGAAGACTGACTTTAAGAAGCTCTAGACAGGCTTTCTGTTTCCCTTGGGCCATCATCACCCACCCGTTTTCCAGTCTGGAGAGCTCCCTGGGAAGTCACTGTGGGTAGTGGAGGGCAGCTGGATGGTGACCTGCTGGACTCAGCCATGGGCTTGGGCCACCGGCTTGTCACCCTGGCTCTGGATCTGCCATTCTCCTTACCAGGGGTTCTTGAATTTTCTTTTTGAGATACTTGGGGGGTTAAACCCAGAGCCTTATATATACTTTGCAAATGCTCTGCCACTGGGCTACACCCGCAGCCCATTTTTTGTTTTTCATTTTGGGTCAGGGTCTTGCTAAGTTCTGCAAGCTGCCTCTGGCCTTGAACTCACGATCCTCCTGCCTTTGCCTCCTGAGTCACTGGGATTAAGGCATGCAGCACACTAGCCTGCTTCTTGCATCTTCTACAACAGAAGTGTAAGATAATTGCTTCTTTGAGGCAGCTTTAGGCAGTAGTGTGTAGAAAAGGCCACATACACTTAAAAGCAAAAAGCACAGAACCTATGTCCTTATTAACTTGACAGGGGAAGGAAAAAAAAATCCATTTGCTCTCATTTTAAATTTACTGGACAGCACTGATAAGGATCCTGCACAATTTCATCTGTGTGCCACACACCAGGATGTGACTACATAGTCTCTTGTACTGCTCTGTAAATTGTGTGGTGGGCAGGCTGTGATCAAAACACAGATCCTGTTTCCTGGCTGGGTCCAGCCTATAAAGTTGTCACGGATGCCAGCCAGGTGTCTGCAGCCAGCTCGTGGCTGGGAGGCCATCTTCCCCCTACATCTGCGTGTGCACCACACAAGAACAGCAGTCTTGTCACTGTAACTCGCCATTCACACTTAGCTCCACAAGGACAGGGCCGTGCTCGGGGCCCAAGGTGAGCACATGAAACGGACGGTGCTAATTGGGAATTTATTAATCAGTTGTGTATTTGTGCTCCTCTCTAATGATTTACATCTCACCCAGCCTCATCTCCCCAAACCCAGCACCACTTAATAAATACCTTCACAGCAGGACCATCTGCCTCCAGTAGAGTCCCCTCAACTCATGAGCAGCACCAGAAAATGTTCCCAAGGAAGGCAGAGAATTCTTATAGATGCAATGTACCCCTCAATTTCCCATTTTCATGAAACTTACGTAAACTGTATAAAGACAGAAGGTGGTTCCCCCAGACAAGAGGGAGCTGGCAGCAGGCACTCTGACTTCTACCCCAAGAAGGGCTGAGGCAGAAAGAAACCCACCAAAGGCCTGACCAGGCGCTGCCCTTCCTGCTTACTTGTTGTAGGACGCTTTAATGTGTGCA
This sequence comes from Pedetes capensis, assembly GCA_007922755.1. NCBI lineage: Eukaryota > Metazoa > Chordata > Mammalia > Rodentia > Pedetidae > Pedetes > Pedetes capensis. Next base: position 204,669 of record VMDO01000419.1, on the reverse strand, counting down.
ATTGGGATCTCCTCAAATTTCTTTCCTGCCCACCGCAGAGGGCTCTCCTCTCCTGGAACTGGAGGGTAAATGCTGCAATGACAAGAAACATTTTATTTCAAGTTGTCCTTTAAAAAAAAAAAAAAAAATATGGTTAAAAAACAAAAACAAAAACCCAAACCAAACAAAAATCAAACACTACAGACAAACCCAGAATGAGAAATAGCCTTCAGCCCCTGTCCTGCTCCGGAGGCAGCTGCCCCCACCATTCCTTCCCAAACTTGAAGCTATCACGGTATCTGCAAACATTGTGCTCTGTGCTTGAAGGGCTGTTTTTCCTCCAGTGCTAGGGATGGAACCTAGGGCTTCACACACACTAGGCAAGTACTGTACTCCTGAGCTACACCCACAGCCTGGGACTGTTTCTTGTCTATCTAGTGACTTTCTGCTATAAGAGAATTTAATTCATATTTCCCCTCTTCCCTTGTCTCTGCTAGTATAATTATATCACTATTTTCAAGTCTGTGATGGACTGTTCTTTTGGTAATTTAAAAACAGACTTCTGTTTCTTGTTTCATGAACCACAGACAATATCTTGTCTCTACTTCATAATACTTGTATTATTATTACTATTTAAACCAATCCAGTATCCCCTGGAAGAAGGGTTAGCAAACTTCTATAAGGCTAGAGAGCACTTATTTTAGGCTTTTCTAGCCATGACACTTCTGTCACAACTATTCCCTGTTGCTCTAACACATAAACAGCCACAGACAACAGTAAATTAATTAGCATGGGCGTTTCAATAAAACTTGATTTACAAAACAGGAACCTGGCTGTAGTTTGCTGATCCCTACTATAGACCAGTGGCTCTGCATGTGAGACCCATCAGTCACCTAGGAGCACCCAGATGCTCAAGCTCCATCCACTTTAGGATGGCGATCGATTTTCCTAATTCCCTAGGTGAATGGGATGTGAACTGAGGGTTGGGAACACTGGCCTAGACATGGGTTAGTTCAAGATCTTTCAGTCTCAGTATAGTCTGCTTTCTGGCTGTCTCTGGGTAAGTACTCTTCATTTTCAGAAACTCAAGTTCAAATAGGGGCACTCGTTTAGCAAGGGAAGCCAGGACTTGGAAGTAGGAGATAGGCATCAGTTCAGAGCTTTGCTCATCAAGTTGGGCTTCTTAAAAATTTAAACACACACAACTGTCATTCAGCGTTCCAGACTGGGATAAACCTGCTGTTCCACTGTGCTTACACACCCAAGTCAGATTCGTGTTTGCATCCACACAAGCATGCTGTGTTTCTACTACAACGAACTCCGTTTCAGAAAATATGCTGTAATCTCAGTACCCCTCCCCCAAGCCCTACCTGTTTTTCTATGGATATTTTAAAACCAAACATAACAAATACTAGCACAGTGTATTCTTTCCTGTGGGTCTAATCTTAGAGATGATTTGGAACCTCAGCAGGTTGTTGGCTTATCAGGCTACATGCTGTGTAGGAAGGTGGCTGAGTCTTGTAGATGTCGTTGATGTTTAAAGATGATCATCTCTCCACTGACAATTTCCCCTGTTGACTTGTGGGTCAACAAGTACAAGTTGACTAAAGTCTGAGTGCACCCAGTGTAATGCCTTTTAGAGATAGCAAGGTTTTGGAACAAGGAAGGATTCAGAGCTTTGAGCCTTTACTTAAAGGCACAGCTAAGATCAGGCCTTTAAACCTCCCAGGTTCAATGTATAAATGAACAGTTCTTCCCCATAGGAAGCCTCTACAAAACAAAGTCAAGATTGTCTGGCATTGGTCGCCTGTCTCTTTCTACCCAGCCTCACACCAAAGAAATGTGGAGGAGCAATCATTTTCTAATTGCTGCCACAGACAGTTTTTAAAAATGCAAAGACCACAGCTCTGGGCTCAGTGTCCCTTAACACTACTTCTGTTATAACTGGTGGTGAGTCAGTAAGATTCCTTCAACCTCCTGGACTCTCGTTTCCTTCAATGATCATGTGTCCTCTGTCCTGCTTGACTACTTACCCCACATGTCACTCCAGGCCTTCCACCATTACCAACACTTGCAACTCCACTGTAACCTTAGCTTCCAGTGCCACCCCCTTGGCTCTGTGCCATCTTCATTCCAGCAGCCTTCCAATCCTGCAAGGACCTGCAGCCCAGCAATCCCACCCGCTCTCCATACCCTTCCCAGTCAAGCCCTCACTTCTTGCCTCACCTGGTCTAAATCCCAGGCCAGTCTCAATCCTCTGTCCCCCCCTACTTCATTGCTCTCTCCCAGAAAGCCCTTGCCCTGGTCAGATCTATCTCTCTACCACTCTGAGCCCAGGCAATCACACAGCAGTGCCAACTAGCTTCTCTCTACACCACGGCATCTCCGCCTCAGCGCTGCTGACATTCTGGGCCAAGGTCGTTCTCTCTTGTGGGAGGTGTCTTGTGAGTGGTGGGGTGTTTAGCAGCACTCCCGGCCTCTATCCATTAGAAACTGTTCCCCAGGTTGTGACTATTGCTAAAAGTCCCCTTGGGGCAAGGGCAGTTCCTGATGAGAACCACTGCTCTATTTTAATGGTTTCTTGCATCAAGTAGTCCCTCAGCGAGGCCTGGCAATTGCTCCAAGTTCAATTATCCTTCCATGCTCTCAGGTGACCTTCCTATACCTTCTTTTGTCCCTTCAAACCTCCAACCCCTTCCTGCTTCCTCAGTGCCAGCTGATGACCTCTCAGAGAAAGAGATGCAATCAGAATTTCTTCCAGCTCCCATTACAAACATCTGTGCCCACAGTCTTTGCCGTCTCTCCTGATACCGTGCTTCACTTGTGTATCAGCCCCTCAAGGACGCTGCTCCAGCAATGTTCCCACTTCAGTATCATCGATCTTTTCCCTCTCGACTGCATTGTTCCCAACAGCAAAACATACTGTAATGCTCCAAACTGAAAAAAAGCCCCAAACCCCTCAAAACCCCCAAAACAAAAAGTCCCCAAACCTTTTAAATCCAAAGCTACCCTGAGCTGCTCATTTCTCTACCTCCTCTTACAGCAAAGCCCCCTTAAGGGACTGATTGTACTTAATGTTTCCTCCTGTTTTTTACTCTCCTTGAACCCCCTCCAGTCAAACAGCAGCTCCTACCACTCCTCCAGAAATGGCCCAAGCAAGGTCACCAACTGATTCTACATTGTTAAATTCACTGAGCAAACAAGTCATCAGCCTGTCGACCTATCACATCAACAGCATTTGACACCTCGAATCACACTAAAAAGAAAATCTTTCCTGGTCTTAATATCTGTCTGGAGGTTTCTTGTCTTTTTTTCTGTTTTTTACTCATCTCCCCAAACTCCAGTAGTCTACACTGTATCTCCACTTAGATACCGCAAACTTAACAATCCAGATCTAAACTCCTGGAGTTTCCTCATCCTAATAAATAACAATTCCATCTTCCTAGTTGTTTAGGCCACACATTTTGGGGTCCTCCTTCACTCCTTCCTTTTTCTCACACTTTATATTAACAGATCCTATTGGCTATTCCTTCAAAATTGATCAGTCTGCCTGTGGGTACCATCCTGGTCCAAACTACCATTTCTTGCTTGGATTACCTCCATATTCTTTGAACTGCTTAAAAGACTTCTCTCAGTTTAGTATCAACACAGTGGTCAAAAAGACTCTTTAAAAAGTAAGCAAGACCATGTCAACGCCTTAGTCAGCAGTCCAGTGGATTCTCATCTCACTTAAACACTGAAGTCATCGAGATGGTCTACAAGACAGGCAGAATGTGGCTGTGCACGTTTGCTGGAACTTCTGCCTCCCACTGTTATGCTCCTGTGGTTTACTTGTTTTCTATTTACTGTCTTCCACCCATGAAAATATCAGTTCTATGGGGGCAGGGCCTGTTCTCTGTTTGGTCAGTGACACAGCCAACTCTCTGCACAGTGCCTGGCATTGCTGAATGAATGACTACAATAGAATCTTGGTTTAAACCCTTTCAGTGGCTCCTCACTGCCTGCAGTGGGGAAAGTGTCAGAGTTCCAGGATGACAGACAAGACCTTCACCATTCTGATCCTCCTTGTCTCACCTTACCTGCCATCACACGCATGCACACCTGAACACACCACGTTCTTTCTAACTGCACGCCTCTACACAGACTGTTATCTTTGCCTACAGCGATCCCTTTCATCTCATTCAGCTGAACTCCCCTTTAATTCACTTCTGAGCTCCACAGGATCATCTCCACAGTCTGTCTGGATTTCCTCAGGAGTGAGCCACTTATTCTCGCAGCCTGGCCCTAGAGGCGGCGTCCTCAAGCAGCGGGTCCCTGTAGCACCTCTGGGGGCATTGTGTCTGCAGCGGCCACCGCTGATCTTGCCTCCATTATACCAGATCAGAGTATGGGGAAATGTCTGTTTGTCTGTCTTCCTTGGAGGACTGTTAACTATCTTCAGGGAGGAAAGCTCCTTGTATGTCCAGTACCTAGCATGGTGTCTGCTGCACAGAGGATTCTCAGTGAGTGTCTGTCACATGGATGTGAAAGTTAGGTGGACGTGCTGACAACCTGAAAACAGAGGTGGTGCTACTAGTGGGAAGCAAGATGCCAGTTCCCAGGGCTGAGCACAGCACTCTCTCTGGACCTCTGACCAACGCCCAGAGGCCAGGATAATCTGAACCATAGTGTAGCGCCCAGGTCTCCCTATCCTGTGCCTGAGGCAGGGAAGGTTGTTAGTCTGACATCTATCTCTGAAGGAAAGAACACAGATATTAATTATACACATCTGACACCCACTCATTCATCAGCAAATGCTCCTGAGCAGCTACTTTGTGCCAAAGCTCGTCTCACTCGATTTTCACCGTCAACCTCTCAAGCATTATATCCATTTTTGGATAATGCACAAGGCCCCCACAGATGGCAAGCGACAGAGTTGGGAATTCACGGGCTCTCTGACTCCGGGAGCAGGGCGGGTCCCCAGACGGCCGGGCCTGCGAGCCCCTCACCTGAAGCTACCGCGGCTCGGAATCGCTTCCTCCCCGTCTGCCCGCGTGGCGGCCGCCTCTCGCACCTCCGCGGCGCCCGTGTGGACCCGCCGAGCTGGGGGTCCGGCTGCAGCCCTGCGGAGAAGGGAAGCTCGGCGAGGTCCTGGCCTGACAGCCACGGGGGCCCAGGGGGCACATGGGACACAGGCCAGAGCGAAGTCCCGAGGGTGCCCGCGGCCTCGGAGGGGCGATCACTCTTACCTGGTAGTCCAGGGCCGAGCCCAGGACCACAGGAGCCGAGACCCCACGCTTCTCACCCCCTGCATCACTGGTATTGACCCTTGCCGCCTCCCGTCGGCGGCGCCAGCACCATGAGCGCCGGTGGGGAGGGTGGGGAAGGGAAAGTCACCTGATTCTTCTTTATAAGTCCGTTAACTATCTTCGTGCAAATTTATGTACTCTACAAAACTGCCCTTAGGTGTTCACCTGGGACGCCCCCGCCTTCTAATGCTTTAACATCAGAACTTCACCCACCTCTCTACGCTACAATGGTTCCTTCCACTACTTCCGGGGGCGAGGCCCGAGGTCCGTGCGTTGCATTGTGGGAACAGGTGGTTGGCCGAGGCGCCCATGGGCGGTGTCGCGGGAAGGCGGCAAGATGGCGGCGCCCGTGCGGCGGGCAGTGTTCGGGGTGGCGAGAGGCTGGCGGATGCCCGACGGGCTGTGGGCACACAGCCCGGGTTCTCGCAGCCTGGCCCTCGAGGCGGCGTCCTCAAGCAGCGGGTCCCCGTGGCGCATCTGGGGAGCGTTGTGTCTGCAGCGGCCACCGCTGATCTCCAAGTCTCTGACTCCACTGCAGGAAGAGATGGCTGCTCTGTTTCAGCAGGTGGGACTGGGAGCGGGGCTCCGGGGTGACGCTGGGGAAGCTGCACAGCGTGCGGGCTGCAGGTTCCATCTCCACTCTGGTTGCAGTTAGTCTTTGTCGCCTGCCGCGAGTCATCTCACCTATGAACTTCAGTATTCGAATCCGCAGGGTAGGTTGAGGTGGGTTGGTGCGTAGTGCGCGCTCAGCCAACAGTAGTTTATTCTCATTGGCCGCCTTTGCTGTCACTTTGGGCAACTCTTTGAAGGTGCTGGTGACCAAGAATCAGGCCCTGTCCCAGGGAGCTCTTAGTTTGGAGGAGAGAAAGTTTTTGGGAGGTGATGGGTGTTGAGAAGAAGGAAGCATAGGAGACATTGAGCTCGTCTGTAAGATATCTGTGATAAAGTCTGCTCTGTGGCTTTTTCTGTGAAGGACAAGTGAGGAAATATGGGCAAAAACTTGTGTAGTGGCTGTCAGTGTGTTAAGTTCTCACAGATAGTGCTTGCAGGGTGTGATGTTTCCCTGAATCTGAGATGTGCTTTTTTTTGGCTAATAGAGCTGTAAACTTCTGTGCTTTTTGCTTCATTTATTCACTTACTCACTTGAGTAGTTATTATTTGCCTTTCAGGTGTTTATATAGCCCAGGTTCCCTATCAGTGTGTTAAGTGACAGAGATACAATAGTGAGTAAGACAGGCATAGCTCTGGTTCTCAGAGAGTTTCAGTGCAGTGGAATGAGGGATGCAGTCAATAACCAAATAGTCATATGAACTGCTGACTCTGGTAAGGGTGGTAAAGAAAAGCACAAAGTACAAGAAAAATGCTCCAATGGCTAATTTTGATTTTATGGAAGATACCAAGGAATGGTGATCCTAGTCCTCTATTCTTTGTGGCAGTTCGTTCTCTTTCTTTCTTTCTTTTTTTTTTTTTTTTCTCCAGTGGTGATGGCAGTGCTAGGGACAGAATCCTAGGCCTTGGGCATGCTAGGCAAGTGTTCTACCACTGAAACACACTACCAGTCCCTTTGTAGCAGTATTGACCTCCAATTTTAATTTGATATTTTGGCCAATATAACTGAAGCTTAAAGTCCAGGGGACCTTTTTTTGTTTGTCTCAATTTTCTCCCTATGTAGTGTTTTGGTTGTATTTCTGGTTATATTAAGTGATACGTGTCTGAACCTGTCAAGAGTGCTGTAGCCTTTTTTCTTCTTCTTTTTTTCCCCCATCCACCCTTTTAATTTTCCCAGATTGAGATAGAGAAAAGCCTGTATTCAGACCATGAGCTTCGTGCTCTGGATGAAGCCCAGCGACTGGCAAAGAAGAAGGCTGACCTCTATGATGATGAACAAGATGAACAGGACATACTGCTTGTGCAAGATTTGGAAGATATGTGGGAGCAGGCGTTCCAGCAGTTCAAACCTGGAGCTCGAATAACAGGTTTGTGATCTTTTTAGGTCAAGAAGCGGGAAAGGAAAGTGGAATCTTCTGGTTCTCAAATGAAGGACCATTGCCTAACCTCTGCTCTGTTTTGAATAATAGATAATTTCAAATAATAGAACTTTCAAGAAAATAAATTCTATGCTCTGTTATGCACATGTACCCTAAGATAATACTTAAAAGGCCTGTGTTATTTGTGAATTGAGTCAAGGGTGATTGAGGGTGTCTGTCAGCTTGCCATGGTGTCAGGACTTGCATGTTGCTGTGATGCTGAAAGCTATGCCACTGGTGGAAAGCAGAGCCACCAATGGTGGGACAGGTTTTAGCTGAAGTTCCAGACTAAAGACAAAACTAGAGAGAAGGACCCGGCAGCCTATTCCCAAAATAATTAGCCATTGAAAACTCTATGAATAGCAGAGAAGCCCTGTCAAATATAGTGGTGGAAAATGAGAACCACCCCTAGGCTGGAAGGCATTCAGAAAAAGACTGGGAATGAGTTGCCTCCTCAAAGTAGAGTCATCCTTAATGACAAGAATGGCATAAAGCTCTTGGGACATTCTTTTACTGATGTGGCATGACTCAAAATGAGAAGAAACATAGTGGCTGTGACATTGAGCTCAACATAAAGACTGTGTGTTTGGCATTGTATTGGGTAGTGTTTTGTTCTTTTCTATATAGGATTGCTGTGAGTTGGATTTAACTTGACAGCACCCATAAGAAAGATGTTGGGGTAGCCTTTTCTCCTTCAGGTAAACTTTGTCAGTGTAAGCTGAGTTGAACTCCAACTCTGGGTCAGAGCATGGGAGAAATTAAGCCTTTTCCCTCTAGTTCCCTAGCTTTATTGGAAAGCTCTCTTACAGCAGGGGATTGAGCTCTCTTGTCATTGTTTTACAGACAAAAGAAGGAAGTTACTTAGATCAGTAATAGTGTTAAACCCAATAAAGCTGTTGTATTTGACTTTGTTTTCAGGGCTGGGGTTGAACCTAGGGCTCTTGCTAGGCAAGTACTCTACCTTTGGACTAGCTCTTGAGTTTGAATTATTATGAGTGTTGTTTCTTTTCCAAAGGCTCAAAGCATCTTTTGTTCTTTGGAGGAAAAGATCAGCTCTTGGTTTCCTCTTATTACCTTTGAGTCTCCTCAAGAGTGTGAGCCTTCACCCAGAAAGAAGTCATTTAGAGAGATGGGTTACAGTTGTAATTTGGCTATAAGTTCTTTGAGGATTATGGCCATCCCTTAAGGGAAGATTCTACAACTCAAGGCTCCTTGGTTTTGGCAGTCCGCTTGGCTCCTCTGACCCTCTTTCCATTGTAGAAGCTGATAAAAACAATGATCGAACCTCACTGCACCGGAAGCTAGACAGGAACCTCGTCCTGTTAGTCAGAGAGAAGCTCGGAGAGCATGATGTTTGGATGCTGCCCCAGGCAGAGTGGCAGCCTGGGGAGACCCTCCGAGGGACAGCTGAGCGAACCCTGGCCACACTCTCAGGTGAGTTCTCACCTTCTCTCAGTCCTGCGAGAACTGCTTCCCACTCCACCAGAGGATTTAGGCTGACTAAGAATGGGCTTCAGGGCAGAGAGTGGGAGGATTAATAGACACTGAGGTTTATAAAACATTACAACTAGAAAAATCCAGGGGAGGCTTTTTCTTATCTTTGTGCCACTGAGGTTTTAACACATTGAAAGCAGATGTTCCTATTATTCTCTCAGCCTGCTTCTCTTCTCATCCTTGCAGCCTTGCTTGGTGGCACACTGCTTGTCCATTCACTCACCTAGAAGCCTGGGAGTTATCCTCAACCTTATTTGGACCTATGTATCTTTGAGTCTTGAATAGTCTGTTCCAAATTGTTATTGTTAGGTGCCGTTGAGTCATGTCTGACTCTTGGCAACACTTACAGTGTTTTCTTTTCTTTTTTTTTTTTTTTGCAGTATTGGGGGTTGAACCCAGGGCCTCATGCCTGCATGCTCTGCAAGTGCTGGACCACTCAGCTGCGCCATCAGCCCATTTTTTTAGTTTATTTGAGACAGGGTCTCACTAAGTTACACAGACTGCCTCTGATCTCGAACTTGCGATCCTCCTGCCTCCGCCTCCCAAGCCACTGGGATTACAGGCGTGCGCCACTGCGCCCGGCTACTTACAGTGTTTTCAATGGCTGACTTTTTTGGGGCATTGCCTCGGGAGTGGATTGCCACATCCTTCTCCCAGTATGAGGGTACTGGGAATCGAACTTAGGACCTCAGAAACTGCAGAGCGGTGCTCTACCAACTCAGCTAAATCCCAGCCCCCTGTTCCAAATAGCCAGCTGCTCTGACTCCATATAATGTTACTTAGCTGCATTGCTGACTTCCAGTTTTAAAACAGTCACTTGGCACCTGAGAAGGACCCAGACAGATTGGACTGCACGGCCTGGAAGCATTTGGATTGAAAGGGGTGAAGGCTCTTTACAGGAATGGTTGTCAACCTCACTCTTAGGGATTGCGTTTACCTCAGGGCTAGAAGTGCCTTTAACAGAGACCTCTATGATTTTGGGAGTCAGAATAAACAGATGAGTGTATCCTTATCTACCAATTCTGTTTTTTTTTCCTTCCTTAGAAAACAACATGGAAGCCAAGTTCCTAGGAAATGCACCTTGTGGCCACTACAAGTTCAAGTTCCCCCAGGCAATGCGCACAGAGAGTAACCTCGGGGCCAAAGTATTCTTCTTCAAAGCCCTCCTGCTAACTGGGGACTTTTCCCAAGCAGGGAAGGAGGGCCATCATGTATGGGTCAGTAAGGAGGAGCTAGGTGACTATTTGAAACCAAAATATCTGGCTCAGGTTAGGAGGTTTCTGCTGGACCTCTGATGGCCTGAGCTGCCCATGGACAAAACTCAGATGAGTCAGCGGCTGTGGCCTCAGGGGCATTGGTTGGCTCACATTTGCGGAGACTAAATTCTGGGAATTAAATGGATCTGTCCTTGTGTTGGTCTCAGCTGATCCGCCCTTTGAGTTTGACAGGCTTCTCCCAGAGAAGAGAGAGGCATCTGCTACGGTGCCTTTTTTTCCAGTTTTCCCAAGCTGCTAACTAAGTGTTAGTGCATTAGTTTATAGCGAATTAACTGGCTTACCAGACTGAGGATGTCAGAACAGAACGAAATGAATTGACCTAAAGCCTGCGTACTGTGAAAGCTTCCAGGCCCATGAGAAAAACCTGGTTCTGTATAGTTTCTGAGCCATTTTCCAAGATACTTCATTTTTGCTTTCCTTTCCATCTGATAAGAAGGTGTTTTAATCGAGCCTCGGAAATAGTGCCTGCCTTTCCCTCCCTCCTTCCCTTCCTTCTTTTTAAAAAACATTTTATATTTTAAAAGAAATTAATCATGTGGTAAGACTGCTTTGAAACAGTCATGTGAAGTAAGCAAGCCCAGCTTATCTCCCTTCCTCAAATGGAGGAATCATGGCCATGCTGCGACTTGGCTCAGTGTCCTGCTGCCCATGCCTGAGGCGGATGGAGGAGAGCAATGGCCTCTTGTTTCTGGGTTGGGGCTTTTGGCTCTTTAGCCTGTTGCTTGGGTCACCACTGGTCCCCAGCACCAGGCACAGAGAAGACAAATAAACATTTGCTACCTGAGCACAAGAGAGAGAGCAGCTCAGATGTGCCTCTGCAGGGTGGTAAGGCAGCCCTGCATCCCATCAGACTCCTAGGGCTTTCCTGTCACACAGGCTCCTGTGTGAACAGAGTTGCCCTCACCACGTGAGCCTGTGGAAGGGGATTTCCTTTCAGCATCAGATGTGGCCTCATGCTCTTCCACAGGGTCAGGGATGTGCTCTCTGTGGCCAGAGCTGGGTGCCTAGTCCTGAAGGTGCCCCCCTTGCCCTTGCCCTTGCCCTTGCCTCCTGCATGTGTTCTTCCCTCATGGAGGGGCGATGGCCCCTTGGTAAGGTTTGCTCTTCAGAGCGGCAATGGTGCCTTGGAGTGAAGCCTGGGCACAGCCATAGGACCAGGGTGCCCATTCTGGGTTTTGAAGTGCATTGTGTATGTGAATGGGCTGCCTGTTGTTAGGCCTGGGGACCTCGGACCTAGAAGGGCAGGAATCACCAGGGTGGAGTAGCAATTATTTTCATACCTGGGGATAAGATGGTGTTCCTTGTTATAACATTGGTTCTTCCTTACTTCCCCTCCTTTCCCCTTTACTCCCACATCCTTCCCATCCTTTCCTTTCCCTTCCCTTCCCTTCCCATTCCTCCCCTCCCCTCCTCTCCCCTCCTCTCCCTTCCCCCGAAGTGCTGGGGATGGAACCCAGGGCCCTGTGCATGTTGACAAGTGCTGTCCTACTGAGCTACATCCCTAGTCTGCAGCACTGTTTCTTTAGTGGGAAAAAGCATCTATGTCATTGGTAAGTCGAGCAGTGGTGTTAGGAAACCTTGAAATCCTGTTAGTTCCTGTGAGATTTTTCCCTAGAACATTAATCTTTTGCAATGATCAGGCACAAGATTGAAACCCTTAGGAAAGTTGAAAGTTTTGTAGAAGCGCCTTCCTTTGTTTGAACTGGAATCTGGTTCACTAGAATCCCTAGTGGCCCATCTTCCACACTGTTCAGCTATCTAGGGAAACTGAGTGGAAAGGAGGAAGCTGTAGAGATGCCCACTCTCCTTAGTTTAAAGAAAATGGATGGAGAAGGCCCCATCCTGGGCCATGCTTTCAATTTTGATGGGACTCATCTTTGTGGGGACCAAATCTCAAAAGGTTCAACCCTTAGGAAGCAGCACGTGCTCAGGATTCAAGGCTGCCAGGGTCTTGCGTGGAAGAGGGTGGGGACTGAACTGCATTCACATCCTCGTTGGGCTCAAGTCCATGCTGTTAGTGCTCTGGCTATACAGTTCCACAAGTCTCGGAACAGTTTCTCCCAAATGCGTTACAAGTATCATTTTGCAGAATGCAAGCTAACAGTATTGTAGTAGAAACGATTGTGTGTGCCCGAGTGCCGGTTTAAACTTTCCACGGGCTGCTAAACATGACCAAACATTGTTGTCCATGGATCCTTTGGGGGAAGAAGGCCAGGGACCAACGAAGGGGTGGTATTTTCTGTGATTTAGGGGCTGGGTACCTTTAAAGCAGATGGTATTGGAGGAGGAAGGAGTGCAGTGTGTAGTGGTGGCAGGGTTACCTGTTGGAGTTTGAGGCATGTGCAGCCTAAGGAATGCTCTGTGTGTGTGTGTGTGTGTGTGCTTGTGTGTTTGTGTGTGTGTGTATCCGTGTGTGTGTAACAGGTAAACCAGACTGCGCAGCTCACTAGAAGGATCCCTGCAAAGTAGAGGTTTACCCTCCCCACCCTTGGTCATTTCTTTCCCAAGTGATTCTAGTCTCCGGGTTCCCACCTTTGCTGCTTCTGTGGAGAAGATGCTGCTGCACTTACAAACTTATTTTGCTGGTAATTTACCTCAAGGTGACCTTTTGTTGGGCCGTTTCTGCACCTAGTGTGTGCTCCTGCAGTTACCACTTTACTAGCTAGTCTGATGCTTATACTGAACTGAACTTCCAAAAGTAGGTAAGTGAATTAGCTTCTTTCTCCATTACCAGCAGACTTGAAGTCAGAAAACTAAAGCTTGGGGCTGGGCGCAGTGGCACATGCTTGTAATCCCAGCGACCTGGGAGGTGGAGGTGGGAGGATCACAAGTTCAAGGCCAGAGGCAGCCTGTGTATTTAGCAAGACCCAATCTCAAAATAAAAAGTAAAAAATTGATTACTGTTGTAGCTCAGCAGTAGAGCACCTGCAAAAGCATGTGTGAGGGCCTGGGTTCAACTCCACAGTACCATTAAAAAAACAAACAAACAAATACCAAAAGAGAAAACCAGGGTTTGAATTTATGACCTTAGGCAAGTTACAGCAGCTACTGCTATGAGCTATGGGGAGTGACATTCGTCAGGACCAGGAACAGCAGCGTAAGGGCCCTGACCCACAGGGGGTGTTTGTATCTAAACCGGCAAGGCAGTCATCATTACCTCTACTTTATTGATAAGAAAATAGACTTAAAGAAGTTAGGTGACTTGCGTAGGGTTACTTGCTAGTAAGTAATGGGTCAGAGTTCAAACTCAGATCTGTGTGCACAGGTTAATTCTGAACCTGCCTTAACTGTACCTTTCTTGTTGGAAAATGAAGACGCAGCTGCTTCTCAGGTAAGGTGATAATTAGTTGAAAGTACTTAGCATCATGCAGGGCTTGTTGTAAACACTCAGTGAGTGTGTCCTCCGTGTCAACATAGTTGGACTTCCAAATCCTGCTTCTGAATCCAGCTGTGCTGTCGGTAGCTTCCAACTCCTACTCACCTTTCCTAGGTTATGGATTGTGGGAGCCAAGCCTTTCTGACCTGTGTGAAAAGGGACATGGGCAATTTGGACAGTGGTGGATTCCTTCAGCCAACCTCACAATGGGTGTGTGGCAGGTCAGTCCCTAACTGCATCCAGCTGCTCGGGCATGTTAGTCCCATCCCACTCTGGGCCAGAAAGTCCAGAACCACTGTTGGCCACAGGCTTACAGAGCCTTAAAAGCAGAATAGATGTGCTGACCTGTTCTGTTATGCCAGCAGAGGAGGAGGTCTGCCCCCAAAAGGTCAACCACCCAGTTATTAAGAGCTCACAGATCACTGAGCTGCAGGCACACATGGAAAGGTAAAGCCTGTTTGCCCCCAAATCTCGGGATGGCTGCAGCCCCCACTCTTCTTGACTTTATTTCCTAGAAGACCATGGAGCCTGGATTATGGCCAGTCACTTTAGACTGCCAGTCCCTTTTCACCCGCCTTGGGATTTCAGTGCCCAAGACAGGAAGTGAGAGAGGAAACGCTTCCAGAAGAAGCTTCCAGAAGAAGCGTTTAGTGTGGGTGCTGCTGGATGCTCAGGTGGTTCCACCAGACAGATGGCGAGTTGCACCAGCTGAGGGGATTTCGTGGGTCCCTCAGGATGGGGATGGCCGGGGAGGGCATCACGGATGCAGATCACAAGGAGTAGGTGCGACCCCTACCCCCCACATACTCTACCCCAGGTCATCTTGAAGTGGGCTGGAAAAGCCAGCAGCGGGTTTTATTGGGAGGCTTCAGTGGTGCAGACGTGGCACTAATCACTGATTCAGTGGATCTCCAGGCCCTGAGTAGTGTATGTGGGCTCGGGGCTCCCCAGGGTCTCCTTTGGTTCTGTGTAGGGAACACTGCTTGAGGCAGTCAGAGGAGGACTTGTGAGACGGGAGGCTGTTGGGCAGCAGGGTGACAGATGGAGTTAGCACGGTGGAGCAAGGTTGGGGGCCCCCTCAAGATTAGAAAGGTTTGGGTAGATGGACCTGAGAGAGAGGACGCAGGCTAGGACGCCAGATGAGGGGCCTTCAGGCCTGGCTGGAGGGATCTGACGGTCGAGCACCACCAGGGGGCAGAGTCTGCTTGAGTCCACTGTTCTCTGGGTACAGCGAGGCTGTCTCTGGAATCCACCACAGCTAACCTGGAGTCAACGGCTGTGGAGCAGCCTCTGGCCTCAGGCTGAGCAGTGCTGTGGGGTTATGGGGCAGGTGGATGCTGGCGTGCAGTCAGCCAGGACAGATTCAGGGTACTCAAGGCCATCTGGGAGGGCCACTGAGGGATGTGGTGTCCTCAGGAGGGGAAGGAACCCTGACCCCCCGGGACTAGAGCCACTTTGTGCAGCCTTGTGTCAGGCCTGCCTGTCCACATCATCTGCTTCATTTGGCTTTTGTCAGGCCAGTGTGGCAGGTTTTACCCTTGCCATTTGTAGATCAGTAGATGAATTTAGGGAGGTGAAGAGACTCCATGAAGGTCTTATAGTCAGTGTGCTGGGAACCTGGGACGTAACCCAGAGCTTGTGTGATTCCGAAGCCACCATGCTGCTTGGATGCTTAATCTTTGTGTCATAGCGTTCCTGAACTGGACACCAATGTACAACCTACCGCAGTCAGGTGGGCCCCTGGGAAGGCCAGAACGGGGACTGTTTTTGAGAATATGAGGAAATTTGGAGCAGGGAATGACAAGGCCTAAGAGGTTGGAGTTCTTGAACTTGGAGAAGAGAACGAGTCATGGTCTTCAAGTGTACAGCACTTACCCAGGTGGTGCTGATTGATCATCTTTGAATCAGAGGAAGTACGCTTAAGATGCAGCAGTGGGAACTCTCGAGAATGTACACACAAAAGAAACTCCTTGACACATTAAAATGAATTCTTAGAACATTCCAGTTACTCCTCAACACACACACACACACACACACACACACACACACACACACATTTTTTCAGTACTGAGGGCTTCGTGCTTATATGCTCTGCAAGTGCTGGACCACTCAGCCCATTTTTTTTTTTTTTTTTTACTTTTTGAGACAGGGTCTCGCTAAGTTATGCAGACTGCCTCTGGTCTCGAAGTTGCAATCCTCCTTCCTCCACCTTCTGAGCCACTGGGATTACAGGTGTGTGCCACTGGGTCCAGCTCTCTCAACACATATTTGTGGAAGAGATTGCTTTACTGCGAAGCACTAGGGATAAAGTAGTGATCAGGATACTCCTGATGAGGGTCCTCCTGGTGGTCAGGTGCTGAGGGTGGGGTAGGAAACAGACCAATCAGCAAGTGAAGCGCCCCCAATCCACCTGGACCAGGGAGGGCCTCCTGGATAGTAGCTGCTGAGCCGAAATGAGATCCCAGGGGAAAGGAGGGGGAAGACAGGAGGAGGATGGGTTATGAGGCACCGCACCCAAGCCCACAGGGCCCTGTGGCGCAGGAGGGGAGAACGGGGGCAGGTGATCTTAGTGTCTTAGGTTATTAACTGTCTAAGACAGCTGAAGAGCAGTTTGGTCTGAAGGCAAGATAATAAATGCCTTAATCTCTGGTCGGGAGTCATAGCTTACGTGGGGATTGGACTCTTGGGTCTGAGATCACCTGTCACTGTGATCACCAAAGTTACCATGGAAATATCGCTTGGGAGGAGACATTGGTGACTGGCCCGGGTCTCTTGGGGAAGCCAGCATGGCCAGCGTTTCCACCAGTGAGGGAACCAATCATGAGCTATTTGACCACAGAATTAACAAGCTGGCTTGATTTTGGAGGGCACGATGTATAAAACACTAAGATTGCTGTGCCTGTGCCTGAGGGGCAGTCGCCTGCAGGGCTATGTTCTCATCCTCAGAAAGGCCTGAATGGCTCAGACTCCCACTGAGTATCATGAGGAGTCTGAGATCCAAGGTGGAGTTGCCTTACCCACCACAGGCTCACGCTGGAGCAGGCGCTCAGGGAAGAGATCAGGGAATAAGAACACTGCAATACAGGTTATAGTGGAACCGGTCTCACCTTTGTTGTTGTTGTTAGGTGCCATCAAGTCGGTATCCGACTCATAGCGACCCTCATAGGGTTTTCAATGGCTGACTGTTTTGGCATTGCCTTGGGAGTGGATTGCCAGGTCCTTCTCCCATTTTTGCAGTGCTGGGAATAGAACCCAGGACCTCAGAGACTGCAGCGCAGCACTCTACCAACTGAGCTAAATCCCAGCGGTCTCACCTTTAGAGGTCCCCATCTAATAGCTAGAATTCAGGGAAGTTTGATGTGCAACAGTTTCCTTAGTATTCCTTGGTTCCCTGCATTTCTGTGCTTCCCTGTACACGTTCACCTACTGATTATCAAGCAATGAAGCTTGTGGGGTTTCTTTTTCTTTTTTTGTGGTACTGGGGATTGAACTCAGGACCTTGCTCATGCTAGGCCAAGTGTTCTATGACTGTGCTATATCTCCAGCCCTGAAGCTTCTGTTTTGTTTGTTTGTTTTTTGTTTTTGTTTTTTTTTGACAGGATCTCACTGGACAGGTGTAGCCCAGGCTGACCTGCAGCTTCCTATGTAGGTGGCCTCAAATTTGCTTTGATCCTCCTGCCTCAGCCTCCAGAGTGCTGGGATTTACAGGAGTGAGCCACCACACCCGGCTTTTAAGCTTATGTTGTAATCCATTTGCCAAAGGAAACTTAACCTAAAGGTGAATTAGGGTTTTTTTTTTTTAATATGTTTTGTTTTTTATACTTTGAAGGGGACGTTCTTAAACCAACAATGGGAGTGATTTAAGTGACTGTGTTGGGTCGTTCTAGGCTCCGCTGATAAGAGCTTGTGATTATAGGTAGTGACTAGAAGTGTTTTTGTTTGTGGTGCATAGATGGACACTGAAAGCAGGTCTCAAAATTTCACTGGGTCATGGCTGAAAAAATAAATTAAGAGTTTAACTTCTTAAGGTGACCTCTTTGAGCAGGTGGGACACTCATTTGGATAGAAAAGTGTGTTTTTGAAAACAAATTGTTTCTTGTCATCATACCTCACGTACAAGCTTCTCTGAGCACCATCTTCTTAGCCACTTTGTGTGTGTGAGTAAAGCACATTGATCACACATACCCGTCCCTGAAGGAGACTCATGGCTGCGTTTTCCTACTGTGCATGTAGGGAACATTGCTGTCTGCTTATATCCTCCCATCCCCACGTTTTCTCAAAAATATCACATAAAGTCCCGCTCTTGCTCATCTCATACACACCTGTGAACAACACATCCCACAGCTTTGCTTATTCTCACCACGTACACACTTCCCTGGACATGCACATCACGCACACGTGTGCACACCGAGAGCTTTAGATGTTCCCATCACACAGTTGATCCTCTGAATGTTCGCAAACCCTTGGCTCTTTGTTCCCGCCACACACAGATACAAACCTTTGAGACCCGTTTGATGCGTACAAACCCTTGAAGGGTCTCGCCCCTCGTTGTCTTTGCTATTAGCGTGCACATGCGCAGCCTTGAACGGCCACACCCTTCCATGTCTTTGATACCAGAGTGCACATATGCAGGCTAGGGCGTTTGCGTCACACATGCGCACATGGATATTTAGCTCACACGCTTCAGGTCATTTGCCTGTTGCTCTCAGATCCTCAGAGCCTCCCCCTGCTGAGCTTTGCAGTGTGTGTGTGTGTGTGTGTGTGTGTGTGTGAGAGAGAGAGAGAGAGAGAGAGAGACCCCCTCAAATTGCATTTCTCAAGCTTTCTTACCAACTGGATTTCAGTTGGATTTGTCCAACAAGATAGTGGTGAGAATTTGAAGGGAGGAGAAGCCAAGAGTTTCTTCTCATCTTGTGCTTAAGTGGCATTCCCAGCGTCTCTATGCACCCAGATTCCACCAGTAGCCTTTAGTGCTTCTCATCCCTGTAGATGGCAGAGGCTTCTGGTAGCCTCCTGCTTCCTCAGCTCCTGCACCCTTAGGAGCAGTGGTGGCTGTTCTTCTCGCTACTTGCTGGGTTGCCTCATCATCCCCTCCTTTGGTTTTCAGTCTTCCTCACCTTTGTAACTGCCTGCAGCCATAGCCCTGTGTTGTCCAATCCTGTTAGATCTTGGAAGCTAACTAGGGTTGGGCCTGGTTAGTACTTAGATGGGAGACTGCCTGGGAACACGCGGTGCTGTAGGCTTGGGAGAAGGACCCGGCAACCTACTCCGAAAAAACAATCAGCCATTGAAAACCCAAGGAATAGCAGAGCAGCACTGACAGTAGTGTTCCGCCTGTCGTATATAGGGTCGGTATGAGTTGGGCATTGACTCAATGGCACCTGACAACAACAACACCTTTGTAACTACTTCCCCGTATCGAATTCCCTCCTCTGAACTCCTGGCATCGGCTACGTTTTCCTAGATGGATCCTGACTGATGCTAAGCCGCCATCCACACTGTATGATGATTGGTTTCATTGTGACACTTCCATACATGCATATTATGTACTGTGATCTTGCCCACATTACCCTCTCTTACCCACCACCTCCCTCTCTAGTCCCTTCCTTCTTCCCTAGTAGTCTGCCTTCTACCTTTGTGTCATCTTTATTTTTTTCTCTAGTTTCTGCCTATGAGAAAACACATGTAATAACCTGTCAGAAATTTCTGAGTCTGGCTTATTTCACTTAACACAGAGATCTCCAGTTGCATCCATTTTCCTGGAAATAACATGATTTTGTTCTTTATATGGCTGCATAATACTCCATTGTGTGTGTATGTGTGTGTGTATGTGTACATACATACGTACATACACTGTGTATGTGTATATATATATCATTTATCCGTTCATTTGTTGACAGACTCCTGGGCTGATTCCATATCTTGGCTATTGTGAATAGTGCTGTAATAAACATGAACTTGTGGCTATCTTTACCTACACTTTAGAATAACCTCATCCTTGGCCTATAGCCTTTCCTCTCCCCATGGTTAGATCTTTGTTGGATTAAACCGTGGTTCAGAGTATTAAATCCTGGTTCAGAGTATTCAGCATGGGTTGAATCTGTGAGTATAGGGACAGTCCTTGGGTTCAGGGATGTCTTCAGCCTTCTCTAGATGAATTACAAATGACAATGATGGCATCGCTTAGCCTTGTGGGAGTCCTGACCTTGGGCCTTTGGAGAAACTTCAAGGATTGCTGCACACGAGCAAATTTTTGCATCAGTAGGGCAGATATGTCTTCAGAAGCAAGGGGACCATTGCTATGTGGGTAAGTAGGGAAGAAGGGAGTTGTCTCTGTTTCCCAAGATTCAGGTGCACTTAGGGTCTGACCACTCGTTTTCCTCCCTGGCAACCTAAGAGAATTGAGTTCAGTGTCCTGATGGTGTGGCCATTGGTTGATTTGCCCTGGTGATCAGGGTGGGTCTGATGCAGTACCTGTAGTGTCCACAGGGCGGCGCCACACACAAGTGCATACACTGCCTGGACAGGCATGGCCAAAAGCAGTGCTCCCAGTCAGAAAGCTCACTTTTCCCCTTCCCCAAAGCCCTCTAACACATAAGCACTACTGGTGGCCATCTGCCCATCACAAACTGAATCAAGGCACTGGATGGCCCTGCAAACGCGCAGCTGTATTGCAAGGCAGAAGCCGCTACCCAAATCATTAACGCATTAGGTTAATACATTAGAATGAGCTAATGGGATTAAGTGGAGTGGTGAAGAGGCTGTGGGAATCCAGGCGAGGTACAATTTGAAAGAGTAGAGAGAACTAGGGAGAAAGGTAATGACACCAGATTCCAAACATTTCCCATGTATTTGGTTCAGTTTAGCATATTTTTACTTGCAGTAGATTGATGTGCTAGATTTTCCCTGTAGTTGTTATTGTTAGGTGCCGTCGAGTCAGTATCCAACTCACAGTGACCCTACATACAACAGGTGAAACCCTATTGTCAGTGCTTCTCTGCTGTTCATAGGGTTTTCAATGGCTGATTGTTTTTTGGGAGTGGGTTGCTGGGTCCTTCTCCCAAGCCTACAGCACCTGGTGTTCCCAGGCGGTCTCCCATCGAAGTAATAACCAGGCCTGACCCTGCTTAGCTTCTGAGATCTGATGGGATCGGATGTCACAGGGCTATGGCTGCAGGCTTCCCTGTAGTACAGTGCCCTAAATGTCTGTGATTCTCAGGGTTGTGTAAGCACCCCTAGTTGACAAGTGAGGGGAGCGTAGAGCTAAGGAAGTGATGTGGCGTGCCAACTCACCAGTGGCAAAGCTGGGTCTTAAATTTAGTCCTCATGACCTGGGTTGCCAGGCTATGAAGGACATGGCAGGGTACCGGAAACAGTAGCGTGGGGAACCCTGTCACATAGGCCTGGGTATGGATGACCAGAAGCTCCTAGCAGGTGACAAGGAGGTGATGTTGGCCAGGAGTTCACATGTGGCTATGGGTGAAGCAAAGTGGGCTCCTTAAATCACTTGCTTCCGCCCCTTCTGTGTACATTTGGGGACAAGGAGGCCAAGAAGTGGTTACAGTCCCTTGTCTTAGGCCTCAGACAGAGCAAGGGCAAAAAGGCAAGACACCCGGGAGTCCTGATTCCCAGCCTAGGCTTTTGCCCAGATGTCATGTAAAGTCTGCCTGGCCCTAGCGTGGGACCCCCAGTGCCTGCTGGGAGCCTGGGGGCTTCCCCTGCTGCCCTCAGATGCCAGGCTTGTAGGAGCCTGCCCTGCCCTGGTGGCAGCATATCTCAGCCCCTGGTAGAGTTCCTTGGCCTTTGTAAGACCTGCTGGGTAGGGCAGGGCTTACCCAGCACGCCCAGCCTGTGGAGGTGGGAGGACTGGGCTCTTGGCTCCGTGTGGCTTTCCTGGGGATTAGAAGATAGTGCATAGGAAGAAGCATTAGCTCATCCAAGTTTGTGGATTATGTGGAAATCAAATTGTAGTAATCTCTCTAGCCATCTGGTCTTGATGCCACTAGCCAGGACCTCCCAGAAGCCCTTCAGGTCCCAGTGCAAGGCTGGGGCCGGGGCTGGACATGCTCCTTATGCCTGGGGCCAGCCCAGCCTTTTCCAAGGGGCCTAGAAGACCAGAACAGTTTGTGCCGTCAGTACCAGAGAGGAGGGCAGGGCAGCTGTAGGCAGGGCAGGGATGCAGAAAACCATTAATTACCAATAACACTGCATATGGGCAGTCCACAGTACAGCAAAGCAGAGAATACCAGAAAGATGTCTGTCTGTGTTTTATTTGACTAGGCAAAGGCATTTGATTGTGTGGCTCACAACAAATTATGGATAACATTTCGAAGAATGGGAATACCAGAGCACTTAATTGTACTCATGAGGAAACTACATTGAACAGAACAAGGAAACACTGCCTGGTTTAAAGTCAAGGAAGGTGAGTCGGAGCTATATCTTTTCACTGTACTTTTTCAGTCTCTATGCTGAGAAAATAGAGAAGTTGGGCTTTGTGAAGAAGAACGCAACATCATGAGTGGAGGAAGACTTATTGACAACCTGCGTTATGCAGAGGACACAGCTCTGCTTGCTGAAAGTGAAGAGGATTTGAAACATTTACTGATGAAGGTCAAAGAACACAGCCTTCAGTATGGGTTGCGCCTCAACATCAACAAAACAAAAAATCCTTATAACTGGGTCAATACGAAACTTCATGATAAATGGAGAAAAGATGGAGGTTATCCAAGATTTTGCTTTACTTGGTTCTACAGTCAACATCTGTGGAAGCAGAAGTCAAGAAATCAAAGGATGCATTGCACTGGGAAAAGTTGTTGCAAAAGATCTCTTTAGAGTATTGAAAAGTAAAGATGTCACATTGAAGACGAAGGTCACCTGACTCATGCTGTGGTATTTTCTATTGCATCATATGGTTGTGAAAGCTGGATGTTGAATAAGGGAGATGGAAGAAAAATTGATGGTTTTGAATTATGGTGCCAGAGATGAATATTGCATATACCACGGACTGCTAAAAGAACCAACAGATCTGTCCTAGAAGAAGTGCAACTAGAGTGCGCCTTGGAAACAAGGATGGCTAGACTGCATCTTACATATTTTGGACATGTAGTCAAGAAGGACCAATCCCTGAAGAAGGACATCATGTTTGGGAGATTGGCGGGTCAATGAAATAAGTGAAGACCCCCAACTAGATGGATTGACACAATGTCTACAACAATGAGCTTAAACATGAAAAAGATTATGTGCCTGGCACAGAATTGGGGAGTGCTTCATTCTGTTGTACCTTGGGTCACTATGAGTTGGATCCAACTCAATGGCACCTAACAACAACAATGATATGGACAGTCAACTTGTTTTTGTAATGAAAACTCAACTTTGCATTTTAGAAAGCACCATTAGGCGCATTTCTGGGGTTGGGGTGGAGGAGGGAATTTTTCTGAAGATAAGACACTCATTTTTCCTATTTTGAAGAAGTGAGGCTGAGTAAAAGAAGATATTTCTGAAGCCCCTGGCCTTCCCTACCTCCATGGATGGGGGACGGGAGTCAGGTTTTCTGTCACTGGTAATTAGGGTTGTATGTTCATGACTGACAGAAAGTCTATACTTGACTAAAACTTTTGAAGGGAAAGAAGAAAAGTGAGGCAGTGTCATATAGGGGCAGAGCATGTGGATTCTGGCTGCAGCCCGCCAAGTTTGAACTCAGCTCTGTCACTAGTAGCTGTATGACCTGGGGCAAGTCACTTGACCTTTCTGTCCCTCTGCTCTTCATCTGTAAAATGGGGATATTAATAGGCCATTCCTTCTGGGATTGCTGTGAAGATTATGTTTGTTTGTGGTATTGGGGTTTGAACCCAGGGCTTCACACATGCTAGGCAAGCACTTTACTGCTGAGGGCCAGCCCCGAGCCTTTAGGAGTATACACTTAAAGCCCTTTGAAGATTGCTTGTCACCAGGTTCCTGCATCCAGAGAGTATCCTGAGGGTGAGGGGTTGTAGCGGATGTTGAGTGCCGGCGATGCGCTTGTATACAAGCACCAGGACGCGGTGGGTTGTTGGGTGGGTGGTGACGGCGGTGTGATGTTTTGCAGCCCTTGCTGATTTCTGGGGTAGAAATGCTCCCATCATGGCTAATTTGGAGATCCCACTGCATGCAGGACAGGGTGGAAATACACACAATTCCCTGCCAAAAGCTGATGTGAGCTGGTCCAACAGAGCCCGAGCTCAGTATGTGCCGGTGTGGGAAGGTTGCTTAATCAGTGTTACAGGGCTGGTGGACTAGCTTAGTGGCACGGGGTTTGCCTACTACGAGAAGGCCCTGGATTCCATCCTCAGGGCTGAAAAACAATTGCCACTGTTCATACTATTTGATAACTACCCACAGCCTCAGAGCCCTCCTGTTACTCTGCTAGCCCAGGTCCTCACCTTACGAGCTTCCCAGCCTCCCCTGATCAGTTCACTGCAGAGTTGTGAGGCCCAGGTTCCAGTGAGTCAGTCTGTGTCTGTTCTGATCAGTCAAGCCTGTGCTAGACCAGTAGATGAATTAGTTGAATGTCACAGGCCCACAGCCTCCAAAGTGCCAGGCCATTATTCCAGGTGGTCCTGAGTTCTGGGCATGATTCCTGGCCCGTCACTATCAGCTACTTTGTGAAGCCCTGTCCCTGCTGAAAGGCTGTACAACCAAGGTAGTGCCTTGTGTCCGGAGGCTGAGCTGAGGCAACATGGAGTGTCTGTTGCTGTTGGAATAGAGTTTGCACATGGGTTACTTCAGTGATCAAAAATGGAATCAGTATGACCTGCTGCGCCAGTTGGAATGCAAATGCCCATCACATTTATTTCTCCAATTAGTTGCTTGAGCAGTCTTTATTATTTGGAAATTCAGGTATCTCTCTTTGGAGGCTTCCTGGCCCATTGAATTGTTGGCTCACTATGAAGAAAGTAAACCCACTTCCCAATGCCAGGCAGAAAAGCAACTAGAGATGGGTTAGCCTGCTAAGTGGCCATCGGGGCTGGTGGCTGCCTTGGTGCCATTGCTCAGGACTCCCAGCCTGACCCATGTGCCAAGGAGGTGGATCTGGGCAGTATGGAGCGAGGCAGGCAGCAATGAGTGTGATGGGCCAGAGAGGAGCCATAGAGTGTGTGGGGGTCTGTGGTGAGATGGCACTTGTGGGAGTGTGGATTCTGTGTTGCTGGATTTTCTCCTGTTTTCAAAAGAGAACATGTGTGTGGGTTTTATTTCTGAGGCCTAATTCGCAAACAGTAAGACACACAGACCCTGTTGCATTTCACATATTTATACATTTTACATATGTAACCCTCATCCATATAAAGATGTGTAACATTTACACCACCTGGAAAGTTCCCCTGTGCCCCTCTCCCGCCCCACGAGAGGTAACTCCTGGCTTCCATAGCCGTAAAATAGCTGACTGATCTTGAGCTTTCTGACAAATCTGTCTGTCTCTATTCTTTCGTGTCTAGCTTCTCTTGCTCATCATGATGCTTTCCAACTTTATGTACACTTTTTCTTTTTGAGCCAGGGTCTCATTATGTAGTCCAGGCTGGCCTTAATCTCTTGGTCCTCCTGCCTCAGCCTCCAAAGTAGTTGCTTTTACAGGCACATGCCAGCAGGTGGAACTGTACTCTCAAGATTTATCCATGGTCTGTGCACGAGTGGTTCATTCCTTTTTATTGCTAAGTAGGACCAAATATCCAAGTTTGTTTATCTGTGCTCTCACTGAGGAATATTTGCCTTGTTTTCACTTGTGGGCTGTATGAGTAAAGCTCCCATGAGCCTTCACTTGTCTGTCTTTCGTGAACACATGCATTCAGTTTATCTTGGATACCTATACCTGAGTGGGTTTTGCAGGCCATAAGATACATACAAGTGACTTCATTAGCAGTTGGCAGTTTTCTATAAAGGTTATGTTGATTTATGCTCTCCTCAACAACGGATGAGGACTCTGGGGACCCTCATCTTCATCAACACCTTTGGCCATTCTCATGACTGTGCTGGGTACCTCATTGTGGCTTTAATTTGCATTTCTCTGATGAATGGTGCTATTGAGCATCTTTACCTATATTGGCTATTCAGTACCTTCTTTGGTGAAGTTCATTTTCAAGGGCTAGGGGAAGAGCACCTTTCTAGCATCCATGAGGCCTGGGGTTCAATCCCTAATACTACAAAAGTTTTTCTCTATTCATTTCCCTCCTTTTTTCTTTTTAATTGAGGCACCTTATTATTATTTGGTATTATATCTGTATTATATGAGGGCAATCAAAAATACAGTGAATGTTTAAAAATAAATTGAGGATATTAATAGTAATGTATCTTTTATTGTAATTTTTTTTTTTCAGTACTGGGTGTTGAACCCAGGGCCTTGCACTTGCATGCTTTGCAAGTGCGGTACCACTAAGCTGCACCCCCAGCATACTTTTTTAGTTTTTGTGACAGGATCTCGCTAAATTATGCAGACTGCCTCTGATCTTGAACTTGCCATCCTCCTGCCTCTGCCTCCCAAGTCACTGGGATTACAGGCATGTGCCACTGCACCCGGCTACTGTAATAATCTTTAAAAATTTAAACATTTGCCATATTTTTTGATCACTCCTTGTATACTTAAATGTTGTTTAGGTTGTATATAGGTTTTGTTTTATTGATGATTTCTATTTTAATTCATTGTGGTCAGAGAATATACTCCATGATTTTAGTTTTTTGAGACTTCTCAAGATTTGCTTTATGTCCTAATATGTGGACAATTTTGGTGACTCTTTCATGTGAATTATTATTATTATTATTATTATTATTATTATTAGTGTGGTATGAGGGATGGAACTCAGGGCTTTGTGCATGCGAGGCAAGTGCTCCACCACTGAGCCACACTGTCAGCCCAATGTAAACATATAACCAAATATAATTTCATTTGCTTACTCTCCCACATTTGTGCTATTTTTATGTATTTTCCATCTAGACATAATATTAGCCCCACACCTCAAAGTTATTTTTTTCTTTAAGCAGTCAGCATGCATATATATTTGCAAATATTTACCCTCTTCCTGTACCCTTCATTCCTTCTTGAGGACCTGTGTCTCCTTCGCTTCCTCAGCCCGAGGAGCTTCCCTTTATATTTCTTTTAATGCAGTCTGCTGGTGCTGAATACTGTCATCTTTTGTTTCTCTGAATTTTTTCTCTTCTCTTGTCTTCTTTTCTCTTTTTTGTTTTTATTGAGACTGAATCTTGCTATGTATTCCAAGCTGGTGTTGAACTCATGAACCTCCTGCCTCTGCCTCCCAACTGCTAGGATTCCAGGTTTGCACCACCCCACCTGGCCTTTTGTTTTCATTTTAAATTAGATTGTTATAGTATATGGAATTATAGAATGAGAGTTTTTCTTTCAGCATCTAAACAATGTCATTCCATTTTTTTGAATTCCATTGTTTCTGTTGAGACATTTACTCTAAATCTATAAGCCTTGTGGTTCTTCCTTTAAATCTGATGTCTATTTTTTTTCTACCTGCTTTTAAGATTTTTTTGCCATCTTTGGTTTTCAGTAGTTTGGCTATACTGTACTTAGATATAGTATCTTTTTTTTTTTTTTTTTGTATTTATCCAACTTGGAATTCACTGAGCTTCTTGGATTTCTGAGTTGATATATTTCATAAAAATTTTGAAAATTCTGGGTTATCATCCCTTCAAATACTTATTTTTCTCCAATGCCCCTTTTCCTCTTTATCTTGAACTCCAATTTTATTTATATCAAATTGTTTGACACTTTCTCCCTCATAGCACTCTGTGACAATCTGTCACAGACGTTGTCATTTTTAACCTCTTTTTTCTCTCTCTTAGTGCTTCAGTTTTTATGTTTTTCTAATTGACCTGGTTTTGAGGTTGTTCGTCTTTTTTCTTCCTTTGTCTAGTTCATTTTTAAGTTGCTTATTCATTTCAGACATACAATAGTTTAGGTCTGAAATTTCTGTTTGATTCTTCTCTAGATTTTCTGCTTATCTGTTGAAATTTTCTTTTTACTCATTATATTTATGCTTTCCACTAATTTCTTAAAATATTTGTAACTAAAAAGAAAGTTCACTGCAGGAAAAGTTTCTATCTTAAACAAAACTGGAACCCAAGGGTATATAGAAAAAAATTACCATAAAAGACAAGTAAATGGTAGAGAAGTCTTTGATGGAGGGGTGGGATGGGGGAGGAAGTGTAAAAGAGGGTAAGGGGGAACCTATATGAATAATGTACAACAAAATGCATATATGGAAATGTCACAATGAAAAGCATGTCAGAATGAATCACATTAAGTTGTACATTAAAAATTTCCAATAAAAAAATTTAAAAAAATGTTGTAACTATTGTTCCAGAATCCTTACCTGTTAATTTCATTACCTGGGTCACTTGTAGGTCTGCCTCTATTGGCTGTTTTCCTCTTGATTATAGTTGTGATTCTTTTTTGCATTTGTTGGTGTTTTAGATCACAAGCTAGATGTACTGTATAAAAGAAGAGTAGAAACTAAAGTAGTCAATATTTACATCCAGAAAGGTGGTGATGTTTCTTCTTTTGGCAGCAAAAATAATGGTTGCATATGTTTCAGATGTCTGGAGAAGGGAAGTGGGCCTCTCCTGTGGGATTGGAGTACTAAATGATTACAAGAGCTGTTTCTGATTGCCTTTCTTGCCTCTAGATTTTCATTCTGGGAAAGGTCTCTTGCTCTTCCTTCCAACCCAGGTTGGGATCCTACTGCATAATCCATAAAAGTACCATGGGGGAGAACTGATGGCCAGCAAG
Organism: Pedetes capensis; assembly: GCA_007922755.1. Lineage (NCBI taxonomy): Eukaryota > Metazoa > Chordata > Mammalia > Rodentia > Pedetidae > Pedetes > Pedetes capensis. Next base: position 176,446 of record VMDO01000419.1, on the reverse strand, counting down.
TGTCATCTCTACTTACAAGTCTCCATCAAGAGCCAATCTGTCATTCCAGCTCTCATCGTCATCACTAGTTAATCTTGGTGCTCCTTAATGCATTAAAGTAGCCCTATCTGTTACAGGTGTGTGAGGGGTTGGGGTTTAGCTCTGTTGGTGGAGTGCTGCTCTGTGCTCTCTAAGGACCTGGGTTCGATCCCCAGCACCAGAAAAATGAGAGAAAGATGTGGCAAACCACTCCCAAAGCAATCCCAAAACCATCAGCCATTGAAAAATCCTATTAATAGCAGAGAAGCACTGACATGGTACTGGAGATGGCACAGTGTTGGGGAGTGTTTTGTTATGTTGTACATACGGTCACTATGAGTCGGACCCCATTTGGCAGCACCTGAGAAGAACATGTGCTACAGTCTTCCTCCTTTGCCTGCCCATGTTCTGAAGAATAAAAGCGGCCACTGATCTCTATTCTCTTATGAAAGGCTTGTCTCTCTTTAGAATTTAGTTCACGTAGATTTCTCTGCATCTTTAATTCTCTGGTGGTTTTATAAAATCTGATTTTGTAGTTTTTCTGATATTTTCTCATTGCAGTGGTGGGAAGGAGTGACTGTCTTTCATGGCCTTGTCCATCCTAACTAGAAGTCCCTGATCTTGTTCTTTTAGTGTGAAATCATCCCATTTTGGGGGTAGCAAAAATATGAATATTTAAAAAATAGTATCTACACCAAAGGAAATGATTCTGTGGACTAGACTGCTTTTAAACCACAGGACACAAGTTTGCAGGCCCTGATCCAAAATAACTCACCATTATTGATGGGGTAATTGTGAATTATTGTAAGATCGTACTTTCCAGTAAAGCAGTGTGAGGTCTGTGCTAAGATCTGCTTGTAGTTAGGGAGTGCACTGTGCTCATGTTCTTCATGTTTTGCATAAGGGTTATGATGGGGAAAATGTTAAGAATCTGCTTGATAAGGCCCGTGGTGCTGGTAGATGACAGTCCTGCCATTGCTTGAGTATCTTAATCCCAACAAGGCCTACCCTGAGTGCAAACAGGGTGGGATATTCTAGTGGGAGAAGAGAAAGAACTCCGGTTGCCAGAGTTGTGTGTGGGGTGTGTGTGTGTGCATGTATGCATGGATGTGCACTTGGCAAGTAAATGGCTAGGAATCTAAACCACCAAATCCAATGTAAGGCATCACCTCAACACCCTGGACAGCATGCCAGGCTGCCCCTCATTCAAGTCCAGCGAGTTCCCGAGGTGTGGATCAGGACCTCTCTGAGAGGCCCCAAATGGTGGAGATCTGCCCTAGCAGCCAGGGCTGATGGGAAACGAGCCATTCCCAGTGCAGTGTACCTCCATCCAACAAATCTTACCTGCTATTAATAAAATCCGATTTTCCCATCCATTTCATTGTGAACAGTTAATCTTATTCTTCTCTAATGTAACTTTTAATGATCCCAATGATCAAACTCTTGACAGGGCATATCATTCTCTAGGATTGGGAGCTCTGTCAAAAGTTTTTCCCTGGGGCTTGCAGCTGATCAGTGAGAAAACCAGGAGCTTTTTTTGTGTGTGTGTGGAGGGCAACATGGCGAGAGGAGGTGAAGAGTGTCCGAGTTCCCTGTGATGCTCGCACGTATGATGTATCTGCTCTTTTGGGCCCCACCATGCTGACTATGGCTTGTTGGGGATTGAGCAGCTCTTTGTCTTTATTCTGCAGCATTTTCTTTTTCCCCCACTCCAAGTTATTTTTTCTTTTTTTTCCACCTCCAGCCCTCTGCTCATCTTCCCTGTGAGTATTTCAATTCAGCATTAGATTTTATTTGATTGCCTCTATGTTGTCTGAGCAGTTCCTCTGTGGCTGCTCAGAGTGCTTACATTTGGTTAGCCATTTTTACCCTTTGTGAAAGTGTAAAATCCTCAATTAATTAAGTAAATGTACACAGACCCATATACACTTTTGATTAAGTAGATAAATGCTCAAAAACAATGCAATTCCCCTGAATATCCTTATGCCCTGTGTTAAGAGAGGTGACATGCTTAATGAGGCACTTTGCAGAAATTCAAAGGTTAATTTAGAAGATTAAATAAATACTCAGAAATGCACACAGTCCTCATAAACACTTTTATATACAGTTCAAAATAGGTGATACATATTTAATAGCAATGCTGTAAAAATTCTAAATTTAATTTGTAATTATTAAATAAACAAAGGCTCTGAAGCATATCACTTCTTTCAAAGGCAGTAACCAAATGGATGGGCATGTTTTGCTGTGGCAGGGGTTGTTATTTAAAAAAAAAAAACAAATGCAGACTCAGTGGAATCTTGGGGAAACAGACCTTTGGATTTCATATGTCAATAAATGAGGTGCAGAATTCAGCTCAGCCCTGGCCACAAACTCAGTGGAGGCATGGAGGGTACCAGGAGGTGGGGGCTCTGGTAGAGGGTCAGTCAGGTCACCTAGCACTACAGTGCTCAGCTCAGCATTTATTCCTGCCCCCAGGATTCTGTACCCCCAGGTGACATGACCTGGAAGCTGCGCCATCCCCAGATCCATAGGAAGGGAGATCCTGCTGCTCAGCTTGGGGGCAGGTAGTTTATTGTGGGTAGTTTATTGTCAGTCTGTGTGGGCTGGGGCAGCAGGAACCCAGACGCTGCTTCTGAGGTCCTCTCCTTTCTCCAGTGGAGAGGAAAGAGCCCATATTTAGGTTGAGAAGTCCTGAGACTCAATCCCAACACTTGCCAATGGGACAAGTCACTCAGCTTCACTGATCTGCAGTTTTCATACCTATAAGATATTTAGTTCAGTTGGTAGAGCACTGCTCTGCAGTCTCTGAGGTCCCAAGTTCGATTCCCAGCACCGCAAAATGGGAGAAGGACATGGCAACCCACTCCCAAGGCAATCCCGAAACAATCAGCAATTGAAAACCCTATGAGGGTCACTATGAGTTGGACTCGACTCGACGACACCTAACAACAACAATAAAAAGATGAAGCTCATGATGCCTTTCTTGTAGGGTTTGGTAAATTATACAATATGCTGCACACAGTGCTGGTTGTGATTAGCCACTTTGCAGATATTCAATTCAATCCAAGAAGCAGGTATTCAGTACTTACTGTGTATCAGAAAGGCTCTGTATTGGGCACATCTGGAATTAGAATGGTGAATAAGAATCATTCCTTGGTGGAAGGATGAGCTACATTAACACTCATGGTGGAGATCTTTTCTACATTCATTTATGTCTGCAATGGAAATCCACTTTTAGCAATATTCCACTTAGGGTAACTTGTTGCAGTGAATATGTTTTATTTGTTTTCCAAGCATTCATTCTCCATTTTTTGGAAATAACATCCACCGACTTTCATCCAAGGACCTACACCCCCTACACACACCACAGCCCATGTGGTTTGAATTGGATTCATCCTTAGCCCCCTAAGTGGAGTAAAAGGCTCAGACTTACACATTCAGGACATTTCATTTCTGTGCTGACAGTGATTAGTTCAGGATCTGGCACACAGCTCAAGTCAAGCTACTGAGAGCCAATGAGATTCAGTGGTGAGATGTTTGTGGGGAAGCAGACACACTTTTTTATAGGTAGGACTTGAGTCTGGACCTGTGTGGTGGTGTTGCTGCTACAGTCGTCTGGTGGTTGTGTTGGGAGAGGCTTTCTGAGAATGGACCCTATCCAGAGAAAGCAGGCCTGAGCGATGAATAACCAGTTTTAGTTCTATTCTTTGAGTGCCTGTATCCAGCCATGCCTAAAACCAACCCTACCTCTGAACTTTTCAGCTACATATGGCACAAAATTGTCAACTGACATGAGACAATTTGGGTGGAGTTTCTGTGCCTCATGACAGAAGTACTCCTAATGTATACTGGGGTGCCCTGAAGAATCCCCTAAGGGGCTCCCTGGAGACCCTGTAGAAAAGACTCTACAAAGCAAATATTCACCTCACGGCTGCCTCCAGAACTCCAGTTCCTCTAGATCCATTCCCACACCTACTGAAGACTATGAAGCAACATCGGGACCAAAATATTTCAACAGGATACCAGACTGCTGCCCAGCCGGATGTGCCTGTCCTTTGACAAGGATCCAGTCTTCTCCCAAGTGGTGCGAGGCCTGAAAACTCTCTCCAGGTATAGACCACTGGCCGCTTTCTCCCCTCTTCTAGCCAGTTCCAGGAGCCAGGCTCATCCAGGGAATCTTTTCTGCCTAGAAAGGGGAAAGCACAAACCATCTTCCCTTTTACACACCACCCTCCAGCTCTGTCCACGGTGTCCTCGACCAAAGAAGCATGGAGCTGGAAGGCTAGACTGTAGGAGGCATCTAGGAGCAGAAAGAGAAGGGGACTTGTTCAGGGCCAGGCCAAGCCACCAGGTCTCTGCATTTCTAGCTTGGTCCTCCGTTGGCCACCACAGGGCAAGTTTTGTTTACATTCTGTATTTCTATTTTGAGATTTCTCAGATGCTTTTAGATCTGTGTGGTCTATCTCGGCATGTCAGCTCTTAGGGAGCAGGGACAGTGTTGATTGATCTGGGTCTGCCTCTCCTTTGGTGTTTGCTCACTTCAGGGTCCAGCAGGAGGTTCCAATGACAAGGCAGGGCGTGGGAGAAGCTTGTTTTGGGCTATCAGCTCAGGTAGAACGAAACATAAGCCAGCCAGTGGGAGACACGGCACGGGTCTGGGTGAAGTGGGCTGAGACCAATTATTCCTTTCTGGGAAGCAGGACGCACTCTCATCTGCCTATTGGATGTTTCCCAGGAGGCAAGGCCCCCACAGCCTGTGAGGTGTGAGAGAGCCGGGCCCAGCCTGCTGTGGGTGAGTGAATGAGTGAGTATCTCTGCTCTTGCATGCTCAACGTGTTCATGGAAGGGGCTCCCAGTCTCTGGAAGGGGCAGCTCTTGGCTCCATGCTGATGAGATGAGAGTGGACATCATCTAATCTGGTTGGTTCCTCGGTCAAATCAATTCTCCAGCGATTTTGAAATGAAGACTCTGAGAGGGCAAGTTGGTGGGCTGTGAGGTTGAGGAGGGAGGCCGCGTGGGGTCAGGGCTGAGGGAGCCTGGCTCAGGGGTGCCCACAGAGTCTGAGCTGTGCATGAGTCAGAACCACAGAACCCAGATGAAACCATTTACAGAGAGCCCTGGAAACACAACAATGCTGCCCAGAAATAGGGGGGAGAGGAGGAAGGAGAACTTGGAAGGGGCTTCCTGCTCCCAGGAGGATTTCTGTCACTTCTGCCTCATTATTTCCTTCAGTTTCACCAGTAGCCCTTCAATTAAACCCTCTATTAGTTGAGCTAGTTTTGTTTTTTTTTTTTTTTTTTGGAGGGGGTTATGCTTTGGATGTGAAGTGTCCCCCTAAAAAGCTAAAGTGTTGAATGCTTTGTCACCAGCTGACGGCACTATTTTGAGAGGTCCTGGAAACTTTAGCAGGTGGGGCCTGGCTGGTGGAAGAGAGTCACTGGGTGCAGGTCCCTAGGGGCTGTATCTTGTCCTTGGCCCCTTCCTGCCTCTCTCTCTGCTTCCTGTCCACCATGAGATGAAGAGCTCCTCTGCTGCATGTTTTTGTAGCCATGATGTTCTGCCCAGCTCATGGGACCAAACAACCCTGGACTGAACCCTCTGAAACCATAAGCTGAAGTGAATCCTTCATCTCTTAAGTTGTTTCTGTCATAACCACAAGGACTAATGATACAGGGGAGTTTCTGCTTCTTGCAACCAAAGGGCCTCTGAGTAAGATGGTGTCTCACATGTGGCCTCCCCAGTTCTTTGCAGGGAATCCTGTACATTTGCTGAATGTGCTGCCCAGGGTCATGTGACTGCGAGAGAGGAGCAGGCCACTGTCCAGTGGGCCAGGGCCCAAGGCCAGGGCTGTAGACAAGAGTATAGGGGAGGGGCGAGCCTGTGGGTGTTTCTGGGATGTCTACAGTGGAGTCCTAGCTTCAGGAACAGAAGGCAGAACCATGTGGGGCCAGTAGTGTTGCTGTCTCCAGAGTTTTCACCTGCTCTTTTATGGCCCCAGGTTCTCCTTTGCCTGACTTGAGGTCCTTAAGATATTCCTGGCCCCCACAGTGCCCCTAATCAGTCCTGCCTTGAGTCTCTGACTCTCAGTCTTCTCTCTTCCTCCTTCTTGCCTGTCTCTTCTTCTGATGTAGAAACCTTTACACCTAGCAGTTAAAGAGCCTGTAATACAAGCTGGTGGATACTTGGATCTGTCCCTGGTCTCCTGGCCATGCCCAGCTTCTGATCTCCAGCAGCAGAACCCAGCCCACTGTTGGGCCTGGGACCTAGCCTCACATCTTGTTGTCTGTCCAGCCCATGGTAAGTGCGTAGGAGACATTTATGGCAGTAAATTCAGGGGAATATACTTGTCATATTGGGATGCTTTTCTAGGGAGCCTTTGGCAATCTGAGGGTAGCTCCAAGGGTGTGCTCCTGATTGCCCTTTTCTCCATTCCCCTAAGGCACTGCATAGGTGGAGAAAAGGGGGAACAGGAGTCCAAGAGAAGTCAGGGCTATGGGAGAAGGTGGAAATAACCAATACATGTTTCAGCAGCTGAATTACTGAGGACAGTCCAGTTGCCATAGCAGGCAAACTCAAGATTCTAATGGCTTAATATGTTGGAAGAAGTTAAGATTTTGCTCAGATAGGTGTGTGATATGAGTGTTAGACAGGTGGCCTGCCATGTGGTAATGCAAGCACCCAGCTTCTGTTTTATTGCTCTACCATCTCCGAGGACCCCCAAATATTCTGGATACTCTACATTCAGGAGAGAGAGAGAGAGAGAGAGAGAGAGAGAGAGAGAGAGAGAGAGAGAGAGAGAATGTGTGTGTGTGTGTGAGAGAGAGTGTGTGTGTGTGTGAGAGAGAGAGAGAGAGACAGAGACAGACAGACAGGGAGGGAGGGGGAGAACCAGCGAGTGAGCACACCATGCTGCTCCGTGGTGTGTGGAAAGGCTTCATGGGCCAATCCTGGCAGTGGCATCTCTCAATCCTGCCCACATTCCGTTGCCTAGAGAGCCAGCTTCATGACAATTTAACATGGAGGTTTTATGATGATTTTGGTGTGGGGAGGTTGGCAGATCAGGGGGAGGCTGCCATGGAAAGGACAGCTTATCACTGATAGTAAAGAGGTTCCTGCCATGGCGCATGGGGTCAGTCAGGAGGCAGAAGGTGCAGGGAAAGTCCAGGAAAGCATTGTGGTTCATCCCAGAATGAAGGGGTGAAGCAGGCACATGGGTTTATGTTGGGCCGATGGGGGGAATTTCAGTGGGTGGGGCATGAGGGCTGCCCCAGTTGTCTGATGTCTGGCCTTGGGTGAGGAGGGCATGGAGTAGCATCCTGCATCATCAGAGCGGGCTGGAACCGGTGTTCAGGGTGTGAGCTGTGCATTGGTTAGGTTGTATATGAAAAGTGAGCTCTTAGGAGAGTCATTTGCTTTCTCCAGGGGCCTCCTAGCCCTGGGAAGGACAATTTTCTCCTGGGCAGTAAGTCCTAGATGCCCAGACATCAGATTAAAGACCACACTCAACCACCAGAAAGGCAGGGCATTGGAATGAAGCTCTGTGTGGGGAACAGAGGCGCTCCATTGCTCTGGCTCATTCAGAGTTTAGGGCAGCAGCTTGCAGGAGGAAAGAGCTTGGTGGTTGGAGATAGAAGACCTGGATTGAAATCCTGGCCCTAGGACAAGTAGCTGTGTGAACTTGGATGAGTCACCCTTTCTCAGGACAACTGTTTCTTTAGCTTTAAGAAGGGGGAAATCATCAGAGCCCCATCCTAATGGTGGCTTTGTGAATCAAGTACTATATGGTATAGGATGCATTTGGCAAACTAGAGTGCTGTGCAAACGTGAACTGGGTTTACTCTCCTTCCAAGTTTGGGGGCCCCCTGGGCCTGCTCCCCTCCTCTTGGAATTAGAACTCTGCTGGCTTTTAAACAGAGGCCCCGCCCCCAGCCTGTTTGGAAAGGGACCTATGAAGCAGCCAGGCTGACTTGGTTTCCCAGAGCCCCATTCGCAGGCTCACAGGGTCTTTACAAGGATGGCTCAGGATTAACAGATGTGGCCAGGAGATTTCACGCCATATCCAGTTGGGAACACATGCGGCTCAGAGGGAAAGATGCTGATTAGTGGCTCTGCCAATGCTTTTTAAAAATGATTCTTTTTCCCATTTTAAATCAGTACATGCTCATAAAAGAGGTAGGGTTAAATATAGAAAAATACAGAAAAAAAATAAAAAGCACAGGCACTCCTAGTGCCACCACACAATCACTGGTAACATTTTGTGTCTGCTTTTCCTCCTTTTGGTATTTTCTCACTGTGAAATGGCTTTTAATTCATTTATTCCTAATAAAAATTCATTTTGATACATAGTACATGTAAAACTCAAATGTTACAGAGGATTATGCAGTGAAAAAGAAGGCTCCCTACCCCAGTTCCCTTCCTGGAAGGCAGCCTTGGTTACCCATCCCTAGCATCTCCTTCCAAAGTTAATCAATGCACATATAAGTATATGCATGCATACTCTTTTATTTTTAAACACATTCTAGCATGGTATATACTCTCTTCAATAACTTGCTTTCTACATAATAATGTATTTTAGAAAATTATCCCCATCAGTTCATGGGAACTGCCTTCTATATTTTAAAGGCTATGTAATATTCAATTGTGTGGATTAAATCACAGTTTATTTAACCAGTCTGATATCAAAGATATTTAGGTTATTTCTAGTCTTTTCCATTTTTAATGATGCCACTATGAATATTTTTATACATATGTCATTTCATGCATGTGTAAGCATATCCATAGGATAATTCTATGGAATTGCAATTACTGGATTAAAGACTCTGCACATTTTAAATATTATGGTTTATTGCTTCCATAAAGGTCACATGCATTGAGAGTGCATATGAACGGAGTGTCAGCTCTTCATATTCTTGCCAATGGTCTGTTATTAAGCTTTGTCAACTTGGCCAACTTAATAGGTAAAAAGAATATCTCATTTGAATTTGTAAATCTTTTTTATGTTTTTAAAAAATCCATTTTATTTTAATTACTTTTAAGTGTTTTATCTTTCCCACATTCTCCCATTGGACTGTTGATCTTATTGACTTGTAGAAGCTCTTTATATATTATACAAATTAGCCTTTTGTCTGTGACTAGTATTGCAAGTATTCCTCTCAGTTTGTTACTCTTCTTATGACTCAATCATTATTTATCATAAAGAAAATTTTTATTTTTTGAAGTTAATATAAACAGTGTTTTCCTGTCATAGTTTTTGAGTTTCCATCATTCTTTTCTTTTCTTTTCTTTTCAATAGCTAGAGACTTAGTTTATCCCAACATCATTTATTGAATCCTACATCATTGGTTCTGTTGATTTGAAATGTCATGTTGACCATGTGCTTTATTTTCGCTTGGGTTTGGACAGGCTTCTGGAATCTGGAATCTGCTTTATTGATGGGTTCTCTAAAGGAAAAGAACAGACCAAGGGAGGCATCCTCAAGGAAGGTCTCAGTGAGGTGATATTTCAACTGAGACCTGAAGGATGGGCAGGAATTAACTGGCTAAGTGGGGCAGAGTGGCAGGGCCTGTCAGGAGGAAGAAGCAGAATGTGTGAGAGCTTTGAGGTGGGAAAGCCTTGCTATTATTCTGCAAGGCAAGGGCTGCCATAACAAAATACCAGAGGCATGGTAGCTTAAGCAACAGAAGTTGAAACAGATTTCCATGCAGTTCTGGAGGCTGGAAGTCCAAGGTCAAGGGCTTTGGTCTCTAGGGAGGCCTCCCTCTCCGCGGCTTGCAGATGGCTGCTGTCCTGCTGGGTCCTCCTCTGTTGTGGTCCCTGTGTATGCTTCTGGGGTCTCCTCTTCTTATCTAAGGATACCAGTCCTGTGGGCCAGGGGCCATCACTTCATCTGAATTACTCCTAAAGGTCCTTCTTCCTTGTTCTGTCATGTGGGGGTCAGGACTTCAACCTGTGAGTGTTAGGGGTGGGGCACAGTCCAGTCCATGGTAGACTCAGGGTGTTAGAGAAACCAGCACTGAGAAGGCCCTGGTGGCTGCCAGGCCACCAACCCCTCCACAGGGAACAGGTGGGGCAGGATGAGCTGGGAAGGTGGGGAGGGACCTGACTAGGACCTGGGGCTGGGTTAAAGGCTTTGCACTTCATTCTGTGCAATTCAGAGCCTGTAAAAGATCTTAGGTGGGGAACGACTTAGGTCAGGTTTACATGCCTGCTTTTATTTCTATTACTTTTATGTTTTAATTTTTATTTTTTTCCGTACTGAGGGGCTGAAACTCAGGGCTTTGCACATACTTTGCAAGTGCTCTATCACTGGACTACACCCTCAGCCTCTTTTTAAAAAATTTTTTAACTTGAGTCAGGGTCTTGTTACATTAGAGGCTGCCCCTGGGCCTGAACTCCCGATCCTCCTATTTCTGCTTCCCCAGTTGCTGGGATTACAGGTGTGCGCTACCATGCCCGGCTGCACGTGTATTTTTAAACCTCTCTTTTAAAATGTGTAAGATGCTCCTTGAGAGAATGAAGACACTAGTCACAAGCTTCCTTCTGCAGCCCTCACCAGCCTGGCTTTTCTTTACTGGTGAGGTTCCAGCTCAGCCATCGGGTTCCCTCTTTCTCTGCCTCCTAGTGCTGAAAACAGTGAGACTCGCACATTAGCCAGTAATCAGTTTTTAATTAGAAAAGCATCACTTTGCCTTCACGAAGGGACACATACCTTTAAAGATCAAATCGCATTGATTGAATAAATCTTTTACTAGACAGTTCTGAAAATTCTAGTCCTTTCATTACGAGCCCTATCGAGCAAAGCCATTGGAAAACGCTCAGCTAATATAGCAGTCACTGAAGCACCACATGGAATAGAGTTGTTCCATGAGGAAGGGTCGCCTGGCTCTCGGTGGGGACAGTGCTGCTCCTGATGCTCAAGACTCGCCTGCGGGTTCCCAGTGTGACCTCAGCAGCAGTTGGGGCAGAATCTCAGGCCCCCAGACCTCTTGAATTAGAACCTCTGGGGGCAGAGCTGCTCTCCAGGCCATTCCCAGGTATGCTGGAGTGCCCAGAAGGCAACTAAGAATCTTTGTCCCATCAGCCAGTCACACAGAGGGTCCCCAGGTCAGCTGTCCTCACACAGGACATTCAATCATGTACTCACTATACAAGTAATTGTGGAGCAATTATGGAACACAAGGCATTTCCTAGAGACTAGGAATATGTGGCGGTCTCTGTCCTCTAAAATTGTAGTCTAAGAATTTTTTTCCTACAGCCTGAATAGAGCTATTTAAGAGGAAGGTTCAGGATTCTATGGAAGCCCAGCGGTGTATTGAGATCAGTCTATTGCTTTGTCATCTAGCATCTGATCTGCTGGTGGGAGGAACCAGAGGATGACAGAGAAGATGCTCCAATCAAAGAACAAAGTGAAGCCTGGGGAGGCACCAAGGGGCCCAGGGCCACAGGACTTTCAGCGAGACGTGAAAGCAGGTCATAGGTAGGAGTGGAGGTAAATGGAAGCAGGCAGCATCTCGGACCCTTGGTGTCTGCGTGATGGTGTGATTGCCAGCATCCAGCCAGATGAAGGATGACAGGGCGCCATTCATGGTGCACAGACTGTGTCTTTGGCGTCGACATTTGAATGGGTGGTTGTCTTGGGTAGGTGTGGACCAGGTTGTGTTTGGTGGCAGAGTTTCCCCATAGCACAGGAAGACCTTGGAGGAACCCTTAATCTAGAAGACTTCCTCACCAGGAGGAGAGGGCAAGGGACCCTCTCAGCTTGGACCAAAGGTCATGGCTATGGCTCAGGAGATGTCTGTTTTCCTTTTTCCTCTTTCTTTTCTTTCCTTTTTTTCTTTCCTTTCCTTTTCCTTTCTTTTCTTACCTTTTCTTTTCTTTTCCTTGCCTTTTTTTGCTTTCTCCTTCCTCCCTCCCTCCCTCATTTCCTTCCTTCCTTCCTCTCTCACTCTTTTTCTCTTTCTTTCTCTTCCTCTTCTCTTCGCTCCTCTTCTCTCCTCTCCTCTCCTCTCCTCCCGTCCCCTCCCCTCCTCTACCTTCCCCTCTTCTTCTCTCCTCTCCTCTCGTCTCCTCTCCTTTCCTTTTTCTTTTCTTTTCTTTCTAACAGAGTCTCAGGCTGGCCTCAAACTCAGAATCCTCCCACCTCGATCTCCCAAAGGCTGGAGTTACAGGCATGTACCACCACATCCAGTTAGGAGGTGTTTCTTTTTATTTTTCTTTTAATTTTTAGTTTAAATGAATTTAAATTAATTTACTTATAATTACAGTACTTGGGAGCCAAACCCAGGACCTCACACATACCTTGCAAATGCTCTGCCACTGGTTGTACCCCCAAACCCCTTTCTATTTTTTATTTTAAGACAAGGTCTCACTGAGTTACTCAGGCTGCCTCTGCCTCAACCCCCTGAGTTGCTGGCATTGCAGGTATGTGCCACTGTGCCTGGTGGAGGTGTTTTTTGATTGAATGGCTATGCCACTGCTATACATATACCACTGATATACATATAGATGTAGGATGCCAGGGCTGGTGAGTGGAAAGGACCTACCTGGGGGCTAGAAAAAAGTCATTCTGAATGACTGTGGTTAGCTAGTGGCCTTGAAGGTGGCATCTGGCTGTATGCTCAGGCACAGCCATGAGCTCAGGACTTCCAAGGAGAGCCATTGTCCTGTTCTCTGCTATTAAAGGAGGTGGAGTCTTGGCTGTGCCCCTGGTTGACCTGGGAAGAGGACTGGTGAATTGCAGGGGCCCTGATACTTACAGGACACCTTCTCCTGTGACACTCTAAGCCTGAGCACAGACAGAATGTGAATACTCAGGTGTGCTCACCTGAGGCACAGGTAGACTCAGGAATACCACAGTGTACTTCTTCCTTCCTCCCTCCCTCCCTCCCTTCATTCATTTGTTCGTTCGTTCCTTCCTTCCTTCTTTCCTTCCTTCCTTCCCTCTCACCCTCCTCCTCCTCCCCTCCTCTTCCTGCCACCCTCTTCCTCCTCCTCCTCCTCTTCTCCTCTTCCTCCTCCTCTTCCTCCTCCTCCTCCTCCTCCTTCTTCTTCCTCTCTCTCTCTCTCTCTCTCTCTCTCCCCCCCTCCCTCTCCCTCTCCCTCTCCCTCTCCCTTAGGAGTTTGAACCCAGGGCCTTGTGTGCACTTTACAAGCCCTCTACCACTTAGTTGCACCCCTAGCCCATTTTTTTAATTTTTAATTTTGAGACAGGGTCTTGCTAAGTTATGCAGGCTGCCTCTGGCCTCAAATTTGTGATCCTCCTGCCTCTGTCTCCCGAGTGGCTGGGATTACAGGTGTGTGCCTCAGTGCCCTGCGGCCCCCCCCCCCTGTTTTTTTAGGACAGGGTCTTGCTGTATAGCCTTGGCTGGCTTGGAACTCACTATGTAGATTGTCTTGAAATCAAGTTGATGCTCCTGCCTCAGCCTCCTGAGTGCTGGGATTACTGGCGTGCACCACACCCAACTCGCACTGTACTTCTTTAGAGATGTAGGATGCAGCTGCATGAAAACCTTACTTTAACATGATTTTGACAGAATGGGGACAGGAGAGGAGAGGGAATGAAAGTCATCATTTACTGAGTACTTACTATGTGACAGCCATAGGTTCTGTTCTTATAAAAGCCTCCCAGGAACACTGACAGGCATTGTTATGCCTACTTTCCTACTTTATAGTTAGCAAAATAGAGGGCCGAGGGGCTTAAGAAAATTCCCCCGGGTCACACAGCCAGGGAAGCGTGAAGCTGGAATTTAAGCCCAGGTCCAGCTGGCCCCAAAGGCTATACTCACCTGTTCCACTGAAGGGGCAGTGGTGGCTTTCTGATTTAAGAGCTAGACAACGTATACTGAGCCTGACCCACTCTGTGTCTGGTGGTATTGGCCCAGGTCTTGCGACTTTCTGGTTTTCAGGTCCTCCAACTGTAGCTAATGACAGAGCATTTGGGGACCTTCTTGCTGGACCAGTAGTGGAAAAGCGTCTATTTTGAGGTCATAAGGCAAGTAGCCCATAGAAAGGATTATAGAGAAGACCAGACATTCTCTCCTCTTTTGTGTTTGTCACACCTTGTCCTCTGGATGGGGACAGAATGTCTCCTGGGTCAATTCCAGTATTGTGGACTTGGTGCTGTAAATTCTCTAGTCTGCTGCCTCAGGAAAGGCTGAGATGTGAACTGACTGGTTAGAGTTCCTCATTTCTGCCTTTCTTGTCCAGCTGGCTCTGTAAGCACTGGCCCTAATGATTTTTAGGAGCTTGGCTGAAGGTTTGCCTACCCTCCTGTGGGTTTGGACTTGCCCTGTGCCATATAACTGGTGCCACCTATACCCGACCTGGAACTGCCTTCCCTTACCACTTCCCATGCCACAGGCTAATTTGCTTCAGATTGTCCCAGCCCTCGAGGTTCCCATTCCTGACTTTGTAAATGCAACCCTTCTTCTTTCCCCAATACACTTTAGAGCCTTCCTCTACCAATCCTGCCTTTGGCAGCCCATCATACCCAGCTCCCAGGAGCTACCTTGGTATAGTGCCCATGACCTCTTCACTTCTGGCAGGCTCATTTTGACTCAGAGGGCAGGGTGTGGAGAGCCAAGGCTTCCTGAATCATGACAGAGGCCTGGTCTGGCCAAGGGGCTGGAAATACCAGCAGGAGTGGCCACATTTTAGCTCAAGCTGAATGTATCAGGTTCACTGGTCCAGTGTGGGAAAGTAGGGGTGCACTTGGCAACAGAGGAACCTCTGAGAAGTTCTAAAACACCGAATCTGACAAGTACCTGGGGGATGTCCTCCAGGGCACCTGTCTCTCAGGTGGGAAGACAGGGTGAGTGTATTTTGATGTGTTGCCAATGGCATGCAACTTATTTTTGGCAGAACTGGGTTCGGGTTTCAGACACTGGATTCCTATTTTGGTGCCCTTTGCCCTCCAGTGCACAGATAAGTAAGTTTTTCTTTGACTTTAAGGCTTATTTTCTAAGAGGGACAGATAGATATTTCTTTATGCCAGTTCCAAGCAGTAGAGCATGAGAAAGGAAAGAAATTATGTTCCAGGCACACTGTTAGGTGCTTTGATAAATATCTCAGGTAGATCCTACTGATGACTTGTGAGGCAGATTTTTGGGGGCTCCATTTTAAAAATAGAAAATACTAAAGCTTACAGAGGACACCTATCTTTTTCAAGTGACCACTGGTAAGGGATAGCAGAGGGCTGCGGACTGTGGCTTGTTTGCTTCTAAAGGTGAGAGAATTTGAAAGGGTGTCGTGCATGTGGGTGGGTGGCAACATGAGTGCATTATGTGCGTGAATGAGTGGTTTCATTGTGAGTGCGTGTGTGTGTGCATGCCTTGTGTTTTTCCAGGTACAGGGGGACAGAGAGAAGCCTTTTGTCCCAGCGAAGAACAGGAGGAATAGGGGGGCAATGTTTCATCTCCTGTCCCAGGGCTGCTCTGTGGAGGAGGCAGAGGATGCTCATGCATGGAAGTTCTATAACAGCAGACCGCGTGCTCCCTCCAAGCTGAATGGGTCCAGGCTGCCATGTCAGGAATGTTCTGGAAGCGTCTGAGGTGAGCTGGGGTGGTACCTGGCCAGGGGCTTACTCCAGGATAGGTTGGAGCAGGTGGCACAGAGGGTCCATTCTTGTGACTGCTACAGGTGACTGAGGTCACCAGCAAATCACAGGACTCAGTTTCCCTGGCAGGGGTTAGGTACCTTGAGTGTTAGTGTGTGTGGGGGGGGACAGGGCCATGCTGGCCGTCTGCATTCAGGGGTTGGCAGGGGCCATTTGGCTGGGTTTCACACTAACTGAGGGCTTCAGACGCGGGCTTGTGATGTCATCCTCACATGAGGCTCCACGCACAGCCCCCCGGATAGGTCAGCAAGACGAGGGGAAAGGCATCCATCAGGCAGCTGGGAGCTCAGCGCATGCCCGGGAGTGAATTGTTCAGATGTCTTGTGATTACTTTGCGCCTGACTCAATTAGATGGCATTGAAAGCATGCATGGTAATTTGTTAAATGCAAACGTGCAAAGAGCTGCCCATCTCAGAGCTCAGTTGTAGCAATTTCTCATCCTTGAACATGCAAGATTGTAAGTGGTCTGGGTCTCTCATGACCAACCAGGACTGCTGGATGTGGCTGTTCATGTCACAGCCATTGAAGGTGCTTATTTATGCATGTACAAGGGAAAGAGTGTGTTTGTGAGCCTGTGGGGTGTGGTGGTGTGCATGTGTGTACGTGCGTGTGTGTGTGTGTGTGTGTGTGTGTGTGTTTGTGGAAGAATATGGTTATATGCTGCCAGGGGACAGGGTGTGACCATCCTGGCTTATGGGGTCCTAGGGTGGGCAGCGGGAGGAGGTGCTGTCAGAGCATTGCAAACCGAAGTCATCAAGGGCATAACTTGATTTGGTGATTTGGCCTGAGTAACCTTCTCAAAATAGAAAAATCAAGGACCCAGCATGGAGGCAGCCTGTCTGGGCTCAGGCTGGTAATGAGGACTAACAAGGGTTGATGGAGCCTGGGAGTGATGGGCCGAGATGGCCCCGAGCTGCCTGGCACCCTGGGCCTCACATCCATCTGGTGCTGCCCAGCCTGGCCTAATGCTATGACCCACAGAGATCCTCACTGATAAGGGCCAAGAGAAAGGGGGAGAGCATCCTTGCCAGTCACTGTGAAAAGGCAGCGGGCTCTGCAAAACCTTGACAGAAAGCTGCTGTGTGGGCTGCAAAAGCTGAGATCCCTCCTTGGAACATTCTAGAGCGTACTTGGTAAAACGCCCTCTAGAAAAGGGGTCTTACCTATCCTTTAAAAATACATTACCTAAAATATCTGTGCAACCTAATGCATGTTCATTTTAGGAAACTAGAAGGTGTGGGTTGTCACAAAGAAAAAAGAAATAGCCTTACCCAGAGATCACGACTGTATGCGCTTTCTTGGGCAGAAATGTCTCCTTAGCCACAGGAGTAGGTTAGCACCTAAAGCTAGCCCGTGAGGAGCACCCGAGCCCTGGACAGTTCCTCAGGGCAGTGCCATGCTGGAGGCAGGCATGCCATCTCAACCCATGCCACCTGGCTGTTTTCCTCTGGGGTTGGACGAGATCACTGTTTGGCTGGTTGAGCCCTAGAAAAATGTAGTTGGCTTGCATTTCGGGGACAGGTTGTACGAAAAATACACATCTTGAAACATGAGCGTCATACTCAGCATGGGAGGCTGCTCACATTCTGGAAGGCAAATGAGACCTGAGCAGAACTGAAATTCCAGCAGCTTCGTGTCCCCACCTCACTCCTGTGCTCAGTGAGTGGAGTACCGGGTCAGAACTCTCTCACTATTTATGATAATCTCTCTGTCTCTCTTCCTGTGTATCCATCTCTTTCTCTGCCCTCTCTCCCCACATAGTGTTGAACTAAGAGAAGCTATGTGCACGACGATGTAACTACTGTATATCTTTCCCAGATTTCTCTGTGCATATGAATAAATTATTATATCCTGGATATCTTTCTATAGAATATCTGTGCTATCATTGTATCTATTTACTCCTGGCATGCCGCTGAAGAAATAATACTATAATTTGTGTAATTATATAATCAATCTCTTGTTGCAGGGCCATTGCTTTCAAACTTTTGTTACCCTTATAATTGCAGTAATACATTTCCTTCTACAGGAATCTTTGCTTTCCTATGCAACTACTTTCCTAGGAGAAGTTTTCTCGGCAAGGAATTCTGTGTCAAACACATATCCAGTTCCAGGCTTCAGTCTTAGATCACCTGCTGTTTTTACTCTTCTCCAGGGGAGTGGAAGAGCTTGGAACATTTGGATCAGCAGGCTGCAAAGAGGTACGCTGGTCCTAACTGTGGGAAAAGGGCGTGTGACAGTGGGTCTAATCTAAACTCCACTTGTCTTACTGTCAACCACCATCTTCAGTTTCTCCATCATTATGAGATTATTCCCTCCTCAGGAATAGGATGAGCTGGGCTCAGGTCCTCCTTGGTTTCCTTGAAACAGAGAATGTGATCCCTTACATTTATGGAGTGCTTTAAGGATTTCTAAGTGGTTTTTATGAGTTTTGTCTTGTTGAATCTGCACAAAGTAGACTTTGTTAGTTCTTCATTCAGAAAGGAAGAGAATGGAGGCCCAGAAGAGTGAAGACAAATCCTCAAGATCGTAGACATCAGGAGTAATTGGAAATCAGACTTGAGTTGTAGCCCAGCAAATGGAAAACACTGCTGGAATCACAAGGCAGGGGAGAGCCAGGGATTCCACCCTAGGCTGTGTTGGTCACCATCACAGTTTTAGAGTAATGGAAGCGCCACCCTTTCTGTAGAGTGGGCATCTGCTGTTTCTGCCTGCCCAGCATTCATTCCCTTTCCCTTGGCAACATCCTGATTTGGGGGTGATAACCATAGGATAGTGGCTACTGACGCAGAGCACATGCTGCGTTTTGTGGAGAAGCACCTCATCCCTACTAGATGTCTCTGCACAGGGGCCATGGCTTCGGCAGGCCATTCCTCCATTCTGTGAGGCTTTTGAGTGCTAAAGCACTTGGGAGGGATCCATTCTCCCCTTTGGACTTCATCCAGATCTCACTGCTTAGGGCACACATCATACCCAGGCCTGGCATATTCTACTCCCCTGGCCACAGCAATGGATTCAGTGATAAACATGTGATTCCAAACTGGGTCAATGAGATTCAATCCAGGAACATTTTCTGAGGCATATTATTGGCAAGAGAAAGTCTCTTCCCGGTCTACTGGGAGCCTCCAGGCCTCACTGTGAAGGAGAGAACCTACTTGAGTACAAATTTGCTGCAGAATAAAGCAAAGTCTGGAAGTGGAGATGGACAGAGCAAAACCCTGATGACATCGTTTTATCACCTGGAAATCCTGAAGATGCTGGGGTCTTCTGTTCCACCTGGGCACAAACACCACCGGACCTCCACTGGGCCAAAGCTTCTGTTACAGCTCTCACCAACCTGCCAGGGATTCCCTGCTGGCTCGACCTCACTGCTCACTGTTCTATTTCCCTCGCCTCCCTAGATCTCATGGCCATGCATCTGCTTAAAAGGAGCTCATTTTGTGTCGATACTTTACTGAAAAGGGAGCCTAGGAAATGTAGTTTTTGGATTCTATTTTGGAGAGGCAGAATTTACAATGTGGAGGGGTTAAAAAATTTAAAAAAAATCGGTATAGTCCACCCCTTTGCTGCCCAATGTCTACGCACATTTTTCATACTTACATTACCAACAGCCATGCTAACAGTGACCTGTACTGGCCTGAGACAATACAGCCATCACTTGTGCAAATGAAAATGCATTCCCCCAAAGGGAGGACCCAAAGTCTCCTCACTTGTTCTATCCAGATCTGAGTTCAGGTTTTCTGGGTGACTTTCACTTCTCTAGTTCGGTCATGATATCGTATTGCCAGTCTGTAGCTCACGGATTAAATTGTAAGGGTAACAATCACCCATGATGACTATAGAACATAGTGAACCAAAGAAATAAGAAAGAGAAACAACATTTATTAAATATAAATAACTATGTGGCTGACACAGCAAACAAAGAAGAAAGGATTTCTGTCCTAAATAACTTGCTTCTGCAACTGGCCACAAAGGTTGTGGTTGGGATTTATGTCTTTCCTGTGCCCATTCATGTTCCCTTTGTCCTCAGCAAGTGAATCAGCTCGCCATGATTCTTTATCTGGTGAGGTGACCCAAACTTCATTCTTGGGGGATTTGACTACTTAATGACTCTGCCTTTATCAGTTAAAAGTCACCTATTAACTTGTCACCCGACAGGGCAATTGAAAAGATGCCCTAGGGTATCCCTTGTTTCATAGAAATAGTTCTTTCTGCCCACATGTGTGATAGCTGTCTACTGTGGTTGCTGTTGTTAGGTGCTATCGACCCATAGTGACCCTATATACAACAGAATGAAACACTCTCCGACACTGTGCCATGCCCGCTCCTATGCCAGTGCTTCTCTGCTATTCATAGGGTTTTCCATATCTGATTGTTTCAGGAGTGGGCTGCGAGGTCTTTCTCCCTAGTCTACAGTACCCAGTATTCCCAGATGATCTCCCATCCAGGGACTAATCAGAGCAACCTTGCTTAGCTTCCAAGACCAAGCAGATAGGATGCCAGGATGCTGTGGCTGTGGACTGTCTACTGTGAGTCTGGATTATTCGTTTTGTCTAACAGGCATGATAAATCTCAGATGTCAAGGTAGAAGTCTCAGGTTCCAATTGTTGTGTCCTTTAGTAATAGTGTCCCCACTGTTGGTTCAAAGACTTTAAACCATCAGAGCCCAGCATCACAGAGAGCAAAAACTGAGCAAGTGCTTCATTAGGTATCATTTTGAGAGGAGATACCCTCATTTTTACCTCTTGTTTCTCGGGGTAAAGTGGTGGTCATTAACTTACAGCATGCTACGTTTCATAAGGCAACACCTCAGCCTTATTAGGTATTGTCCACTCTGGTGCCATACCTTCAATAAGTTATTCCTCCATTCTACAAGGCCAGCTGCTTTTTGATAGCAGAAAAAATGGGAAAACCATTGAGCATTATGCTCATCTGCCTATCATAGTAATTCTTTTGCTGTATACGAAGTCCATGGTCAGAGAAGTTTGTTACAAGAGAGACCAAGATTTTGAATAAGGCATTGGGTGAGGCCATGAATTATGTGGTTTTCAGAAATATGGTGGGCAAGGAACATATCTTAGTTTTCCAAGGCTCTTGTAACAAAATAACACAATCTGGATAGCTTAACCAATGGAAATTTATCTTCTCACTGTTCTAGAGGTTACAAGTCCAAGGTCAAGGTGCTGTCAGGTTTAATTTCTTCTGAGGCCTCTCTGGTTGGTTGTAGATGGCCATTTTCTCACTGTGTTCTCACATAGACTTTTCTTTGGCCCTGTGCATCCCTGATGTCTCTGTGTTCAAATTTCCTCTTCATATAAAGACACCAGTCAGATTGGATTAGGGTCCATACTAACAGCCTCATTTTAACTTAATTTCCTCTACTTTTCAATCTTTTTTTTCCCTTGTGGTACTTGGAGGTTGAACCCTGGGTCTTGGACATTCTTTGCAAGTGCTCTACCACTGGGCTGTACCCCAAGCCCATTTTTAATTTTTTTCTTGAGTCAACATCTCACTAAGTTATGCAGGCTGCCTGGGCCTCCCAAGTTTCTGGGGTTATAAGTGTGCACCACCTCTGTGCCCAGCCCTTTCAATCCTTGGTAGTGGCATTAATTCTGGCAATGCCCCAAGGAATTGGGTAATAAATGTGTTGTCATTTTGGGAGGGAGGAGAGTACCAGGGACTTTTGCTTGAGCCTTATTCCAAAACTGTCTTTACTTACTGACTCATAGAGTTATCGTAGGGGTTTTGGCTGGGTGTTACTTATTCCACCTGTGCAGTCACAAAGTGGTGAAGCGACCATGACAAACCTCACAGCTACTCTACTTAACCCTTCCTCCACAGCCCTCTCCCATATCAGTGGGTCACAGTGATATTCCTCATTGCAGTGAGTAGTGTTAGCTCAAAGCCAGGGTCAAGTAATCACCCAAAGTTCTATGCATTCTCTCCCCCCAACCCCCAGGGAACAATTACCCTGAAAAATATTTGTGCATCCCTTTAGTAACAGACAGGTGAAAGATTCATAGTATGTGCTGTGATGTTGTTACATAATTGTTCTTCAAGGGTACCAAGTCTCCTTTTCAATCAGAAAGCTCTGGCTCTGTGAACTGATTTTGGTCTGGGAATTGGGTGAGAGGTAGGGAGTCTCTTAATGGTGGCTCCAATCAATCTTCTGTTTGCCAAGTATAGCATGTTTTTTGACAGGCACATCAAGTAGAACCTTAGGGGGTAGCACATTTAGTGTGCTCATAGGGGCCTCATTATTTACAAAGATCTCTAAAGGTAAAACCATTCTGTTTCTTACTCTAGCCCTGCTGCCTATTGGGGCAACTGCATCTATCTTTTCTCTGGTAGTAGGGCACATCTACTAGACTTTGCCAACCTGACTTCCCACCCTTGTCCCTTATATCAAGGAGCTTGTTATAAAGGCAGCACTTTCTATTTTTTTAGTCCACCTAGGACAGGCTGCTACTAATGGGATTTTGAAGGATGCTGATGCTCCTCTCTCTACCTCTCAATACCCAGATGTCTTTTGCATCTCCTGGGGGCTATTTCTCATTTGGGGCTGTGAACACATGATATAGTTTTTCCTAAGTTCTTATCTCCCCATCATGTTGGATTCTTTCCCATGTACCTCGTTCTTTCTGGAATTTCAACTTCATCTAGGTTACTGTTAATTCTTGTTTTCAATCAATCCACCAATCAAATGAGCAGAATATATTCAACTAGTTGTTTGGATCTTTATTTCATGAATCTGGACACTCTGGTAGGTGTTAATGCATTGAAAATTCAACCTGACCTAAAATTATATTTTTCTCTCCCTATTCCAGGTCTATGAGACTCCATTTCCATACTTGTTCCTCATATATATATATATATATATATATATATATATATATATATTCATTTAAAAACTAATAGAGTCAAATTGACTTTTTGGCATATAACTGCATGTTCTAACACACATATAGACTTATGTAATTACCACACAATCAAGATACAGAGTAATTCCATCACTCTCCGCAACTCCCTTGTACTATTTCTCTGTACTCCCTCCTCCTAACCCCTAACCACTGTAGTTTCATCTTTTTGAGAATGTCATATAAATGGAATCATATATATGTAGCCTTCTGAGACTGGCTTCTTTTGTACAGCATAATGTATTTGAAATTCCTCCATATCGCTGGAATATATCAATGGTCTTTTCCTTTTTGTGGTTGAAGATTCTGCTCCAGGGAAAGACTACAACTGTTCATCCATTCATCCTTTGGAGGACGTACAGGATGTTTCTAGGTTTTGGTGACTATAAATAGAGCTTCTACATCATGGGCTGGAATTTAGCTCAGTTGGTAAAGCGCTGCTGTACAGTCTCCGAGGCCCCTGGGTCGATTCTCAGCCCCGCAAAACTGGGAGAAGGACATGGCAATCCACTCCCAATACTGAGGGGGTAAAAAAATCAGCCATTGAAAACCTTATGAGGGTTGCTATGAGTTGAACATGACTCTATGGCACTGAACAACAACAACAACAAACATTCATGTGTTTTTATTTTTTTTGTGTGAGGATGTTAAGTTTTCATTTTTGCAGGGTAAATGTGTCAGACGTGAGTTGCTGGGTCATATGGGAAGTATAAGTTTAACTTTATAAGAAACTGCAAAATGGCTTTCTAGAGTGAATCTGTTATTTTGCATTATCACTCATAACTTATGAGAGTCTCGGTTGCTTGCCTTTGTCAGCACTTGATATTGTCAGTTTTTCTTTTATATTAGACATTCTAATAGTTGTGTGGGCTGGGATTTAGCTCAGTTGGTAGAGCGCTGTGCTGCAGTCTCTGAGGTCCCAAGTTCAGTTCCCAGCACTGCAAAAATGGGAGAAGGACCTGGCAATCTACTGCCAAGGCAATCCCAAAACAGTCAGCCATTGAAAACCCTATGAGGGTCATGATGAGTCAGATACTGACTTGACGGCACCTAACAACACCACAAAATAGTTGTGCAGTAGTATCACAGCCTGATTTTAATTTGTGTTTCCCTAATGGCTAATAATGCACAACTTTTTATGTGCTAATTTTCCATCTGCACATCCTCTTTGTCCAAGTCTTTTATGTATTTTAAAGTTGGGTTGTTTGTTTTCTTACTGTTGAGTTTTTGAGAGTTTAAACAAATATATGCTTGGTAGAAGTCATTTGTCAGGTATGTGATTTGAATGTATTCCTCCCGGTCTATATCTTCTCCCCTCTTAAAAATGCCTTTAATAGAACAAAGGTTTGTAATTTAGATGAAGCCAACTTTTCTTTAAGGCTCATGCTTTTGGTGTCATATCTAAAACAACTTTTGTCTAACCCAGGTCATGAAGGTTTTCTCTTACATTTTCTTTATAATGTTAAATTTTCTGTTTAGCTCTCTGATCCATTTTGAGTTTTTTAAAAATAAAAGTTGTGAGTTTTAGGATAAGATTCATTTTCTTCTTTGCACATAAATGTCAGATTGTTTTACACAGTGTTTGAAAGAGATACTTTCTTTATTGAATTTGTTTTGTGCCTATGTCAAAAATCAGTTTTCTGTAATGAATGTTGATTTCTAGTCCTTCTATTCTGTTCCATTGACCTATCTGCCTCTCTCTTCACCAATACTACTATCTCAATTACTATAGCATTCTAGTGAGCCTTTGAATAAGGTAATGTGATTCTTACTTTATTTTTATTTTCTAAAATTGTCTTGACTGTTCTTATTTCTTTGCCTTCCAAATACATTTTAGCATTAGCTTGTCTTTATCTATGAAAATTCCAGCTAGAATTTTGAATGGAATTATATTAAACTATTGTTGTTAGGTGCTGTCGACTTTGGGATTGCTCTGGGAGTGGCTTGTTATGTCCTTCTCCCGGTTTTTACAATGCTGGGCATTGAACCTTGGCCTCAGAGAGTGCAGAGCAGGAGCCCTTACAACTGAGCTATATGTCTGTTCTGCACTCTTTGAGGCCCAGGTTTGATCCCCAGCACCACAAAAAATGGGAGAAAGGTATGGCCATCCACTCCTGAAAACAGTCAGCCATTGAAAACTCTGAGGATTGATTTGATTTGGACTCAACTCAATGGCACCTAACAACAAACTATAGGTCAATTTGAGGAGAAGTGATAGCTTTATCTTGTTGAGTCTTTCAATTCTGCTAATATATATATTATATATATTATATATATTATATATAATATATATTATATATATTATATATATATGGTCTGTTTTTTGGCTGAGGCTTTCTATCTTTTTATTTGAGTGGATTCTTCTGAAGCATTTTTGTAAGAACTGATTTAAAGTCTTTGATATTTCCAGTAGCAGTGGCATTTCTAACTGGCATCTGTTGATTGTCTTTTCCTACATGACTTGAGCTTTTTTGTTTTTTCTCGTCCTGAGTAATTTTGGATTGCACGTTGGACATTTTAAATGTCATGTTAGGAGACTCTTGGTCTCATTTAAATCCTATGGAGGTTGTTGATATTTTTATTTTGTCAGGCATTTGATCTAATTGGGTTCAGGTTGTGAGTTCCAACCAGCCTTCTGTGGGTTGAAGTTTCAATGCCCACTGGGTTTTCAGAGTCTTTGCAGTGATAATCAGAGGTGTCTCATTGGTGTCTTACCAGGTGTCCTGTCAAGCACCTGGGCAGCAGCCTGCCCTATAGTTCAATCTGCTGTTTAGGTTCTGATCCAAACATGTGAAGCTCAGGCCCGAGCCCAGAGTTTCTAAACAACTTTAGAGGATCAGTTTTCTGGGCTCTTCCCTCTTTGTGATCGTTCTGGGATTTTTCAGGTAACTGGTACTTCTCCTTTTGGTTCCCAGAAACCTGGTGTCTGAGACACCCACACCCTCTCTTGCATTTGGACTCAAGTGATAGAAAAAAGTGAGACTCAAGAGCCTCAAGGTTGGCCTTGCCCTCTTGGGACCGTGGCTCCTCTCATTGGAGATGGAGGTCTCCCTTCCTCAGATCTTAGGACTCTGATCCCCTGCCCTCATGTCCTGTCCTATGCCCAAGGGACTGCCTGGGTGTTGGAGCGTGAGAGCATGAGTAAAAGGAAGGGGAATGGAGAAGTTCCTTACTTCCTCTGGACAGTAGGAGTTCCCTTTCCTGACCCTTGACCCAGAACTAGAGGGCTCTTCCTTTGGCTCCTTCAGTCCATGCCTGGTCTGCTTTTCTTTTTCTTCTGCATTCTGACTTTCTTGTATTCAGGCTGGGGGATATCAGAAAAAATAGAATTCTCACCATCAGTTTTGGTCTAATTCCCCACTTTCTACCATTTACTTTTCAGAGAACTCAAAAAGCTATGTGCCTACTCTCCAGGATTCGTGTGTGTATTCACTAGGAAATACAGAGTTCAGCAACTTCACTTCATCTTACCTCAAACCAGGATCCCTTTCTCATATTTTTGACAATATAAATGGCAAGATCCTGCATTTCTTCTGATGCATTGACCAGTTTCTGCCAAGTCCAACTGTGTTATTGGCCGCCTGTGATTTGACCCTCATCATGGGTCTCGAGGCAGTATGAAGATAGATGGAGGTCAGAAGAAGTCTTTTGATGTAGCCATCTCAAACAAGGTCACCACAGGGTCTTTGCACAAGTAGAAACAGCCTCATAACATGGGGCAGGAGGGAGCTCAGGGGGCTTTAGGGTGTAGGATTCTCAGAGTTATCTGAACTCTCTGAAATATCACTATTCCTGTTCCTAGGGTCTTATTTTATCCTAAGAAAGGCCCTAGGATGTGCTAGGGCTTTGAGCCTAAGCTCCAATGCAATCCAGCAAACCACAGCCCCAGAACCTGAGTCTGATTTTTAGTTACACCAGCCCCGCAAAAGCTAAGCAACTCATTCTTTCTAGGTAGTCATAGAAACTCAGTTCTATGAATACTTTGTACCGAGCACTTTCTACCTTCTAACTTACCACTGCAGCTACAAATCACCGTCTGGTCCACAGCTCTTGCACTCCTCCAGCTCTGATAACATTCAATCAGAGCCACCACTCTGACCACCAGCGCCTTCAGACTATTCACTTCAGGTGGACTCAGCCCATGCTAAAGGAGTAATTTTGTCCCTAGATGTTATAGACTGGCGGCTTCATATTCTTTTTTGATAACTGGATCCCCCTGCTGTAAGGTTAGACATCTGTCAGTTCTATAGTCTGCTTTCCTCAGAGATCTGTTTCTTATATTCTTTGCTGTTTTGCTTGAGGTTCAGCTGTAGACAAAAGGATCCATTTTGCCAAGTTTAAGAAGGAACAGAATTAAAATAGTGTATGTGGTAGGCAGACTTCTAAGATGGTCCCTGAGATTCTCTCCCCTGGCAGGCATGCCTTGTCTAATCACTCTCTTTAAGTGTGGGCAGAAAATCTGAATATGACAGAATATCATGTAATTATGTTACATCATTTGGCAAAAGGAATTTTGCTGCTGTAATTAGGATCCCTAATAAGTTGATTCTCCTTAATAAAAAGTGAGATTACTTCGGGTGGGGGCCATCCAATCAGGGTATCCCTTAAAAGATATGAGAAGTAAAAGTAGGGGCCTTTCTGCTGACCTGGAAGGAGTAACCTGCGTTCATGTAGAGAGGGCCATGTGGCAAGGACCCCAAAGCAGTCTTCAGGAGCTGGTAGTTGTCCCTGGCTGACAGGTAAGATAGAAGTGTTAGTCATATGGCCAGAAGAAAACAATTCTTCCAACAACCCAAGGGTGCTTAGAGGTCGGTCCTGCCCTAATCAAGCCTCCTGATGAGGAAACAGCTGGATGACACCTACATTTCAGTGAGACTTGCTAAAGTGGGCTCCATTCTTGATGGATGGAAATTTTGAGATAATAACTGTACAGTATTTTAAGTACTAACCGTGTGAGAATATTTTACACAGCAGTAGAAAATGATTGTGGTATGCTAATAACCTGACAGAATTTCTAGATGGCCCAAACTTGAAAACCACAAAGGCAGAATTGACACAACCAGGAGATGTGTCGGACCCTATAAGGAGATGGGTGTAGCAGAAATCTCGCTGTTGCTTCCACCTGGTACAACAGCATTCTAGGACCCACCACCATGACGAAAAGCTGTCTATTGTAAAAGGGCTCAGATAACACGTTCCAATGTTGTTTTCTTATCAGCGATGGATGTACTTCAGTAGGCAGTTATAAGGTTAAATGGAATTAAAGTAAGTAATCCACAGCTCTTGATATTGCTTATAGATTAGTCATTATTATTCACAATTGACTATGCCAAGGCCGTGAAAATAGTAAGTCACTCAGTGGACACTAGATTTGAGTCTGTCTGCTACCAAAACCCATTTTCCTCATTTTCATCCCTTCTTGATTTTAGCAGGAAGAGTAGTCCAGGAGCCCACTTTTAAAGAAACTTTGCCCATTTTCATTCTTGGCTTCTCCCAGCAGAAATTCTTCTTGAAGGGACAGAAGTCCTGCCTAATGGAGCATGAATGGTTTGTGAATTCAGTCTTTGCTGAGTAAATTAAAGGATTATTAACATCCTTATTAACAAGTGCAGAACTTTGTTTGGAATTCTGGAAACAATCTGAAGACCTACCACTGCATGAGCTCACAAAGCCTTCTTAAAACCCCTCAGATCAGCTTCCCTGCTTTTCCAGTATTCTCTCTCTGACTTCCGGCTCTGTTGTCACACACCCTGTTAGAAATATACATCTATTTTTCTCTTCTACGAATTGTCCGAGCTCCTTCTCTGTGCGTCACTGGGAGGGAAGGGGGTGAACGTTTGGAACTTGCATTTCACTGGTGGTGGCAGGCTGTGTGTCTGTGTGTGGGCAGGTGTTGGTGCACGGTGTGGATGGGAGTGGAGAGTGAGGCAGATGGTTGGTGACAAGGCTACAGACCTCACTACTGATGCAAGGGAGAGGAATTCTGACCAGTAAGGGTGCAGAGTTAAGGTGTGAATGAGGCAGTATCCTAGTCAGGGGGCCAAATGACTTCAGGCACCAAGAAGGAACATACACAGCAGTGTTCAGAACTATGAGCATTATAAAACTAACGTACTTTAAGCCAAAATGTTAGTCAGAAATTGAGAAAATTAAAGGTGGCAATTAATGAGAGTGATATTTTCCTGGAGAGCCATGGGGGGCCAACAGTCAAGACTTGAGCAGCACAAAGATTAACATACCCCTTGGTGTTAGGGGTTGGGGTTTAGCTCACTTGGTACAGTGCTGCTCTGTGCACCCTGAGGCCCTGGATTTGATTCCCAGCACCACAAAACATGGGCGAAGGACCTGGCAACCCACTCCTGAAACAAGCCATTGAAAACCCTATGACGACTACTATGAGTTAGATCCAACTCAAGGGCACCTAACAACAGCAAGAACTAGGTATTAGTCACAGCCCTTGATTGTTAAGCATTGATCTGGCTAATTTAAATGAAAATGGATTTACTTAGAAACATGTTGGGACACTCACCAAGTAAGTGACAGAAATCTGGAAAGATGGGTTTCAAGTGGTGAGATATATGGACAACTGACCCGGAAGCAGCTCAATTTGTATAATAAAAACATTTCAAGAGATATCTGGCTTTAGACAATACCAGAGGACTTTATATCAGACTAATTTGCCCACAAACAACTGTAAAAAGTTTTTGGCAAAATACTGAAAATAACCAAAAGCACAGTAGAATGTTCAAAAGAAGGCATGAAGTAAGAGAAATGACCCAGGCGATATCCATGTTTATCTGTCTCTTCCTTGAAAACGCTCTCAGTCTGACTGATGTGTGGGAATAGAGCTCAAAGCAGAATGTGGATCTGAATAGACTGAGGAGTCAGAGGGTGGAGTTCAGGTCTGCTACAATGGCTGCAAGTTGAGGGGACTGGATATTCAGGAAAAGAGAGCTATGTGAGAGAGTGCCCCAAAATCTGCATACAATCTCCCCTCAAATCTTTATCTGTTTCCTGAACTGAGAAGACATGGGATAAGACTCCAAGTAATGTTAGAAGAGAGTTCTAAGGATCTTACTAAGCTACTGTAACTACTTGGTTAAATGTGAGAAGAGCCACACTCTAGGAGTAAGGACTGTATGTAGATATGAAGAACTGTTCCTTAGGATAAGGGAAAAACAGAAAAGACCTCCCTCAACAAAGCTTAAAATAAAGACTCCACAAGATCAAAGCTATTTTCCTATAATTTAACTGCTTACAAAAACAGAAATCAATATCCTTTTAGGGAAGATAAGAGCATCCAAAGCCCCTACAACATATCACCTGCAATATCCAGGATATAATAAATTATTAGACATGAAAAGAAACAGGAAAATGGGACCCACAGACAAAAGAAAAATCAGTCAATAGAAACAGACACACAGGTGATCCAGATGTCAGTTTTAGCAAACAAGGGCTTTAAAATAATTGTAATGACTATATTAAAGAACGAATAGGGAAAGATGAATATAATAAATGGGAGAAGGAGACTTTTAAGAGAGATGAAAACTTTAAAATAAAACAAAATGGAAATGCTGACTCTAAAAGATAAAATGTCCAGAATAAAAATTTTATTGGAGGGTATTAATAGAAGATTAGATAGAATAGTAAAGAATGTGAGCAAACTTGAAGTCAGCTCAATAGAAATTATCTGAAGAGAGAAAAAGAGGGAAGGAGGAGGGCGGGTGGGAGAGACAGAGAGTGGGAATAGAATAAAGTATGAATAACCATGGAGAGGAATATCAAGGATTTTAGAATACATGTAATTGGAATTCCAGGGTGGGGAGGGGAGAATAAGAGCATGAGGTAGAGAAAATATTTGAACAAATATTGGTCAAAAATTTCCAAATATTATCAAAGACAGCAATTTACATATCTAAATGTAGAGCAAAGCCCATGGGAGATAAATACAGGGAAAATGATATATTGTCTAATCAAAGCAATTGAAAAGAAAGAAAATATTAAAGGTAGCCATGTAAAAAATCTAAAAAGGAAGCATATAGGGAAATGTTGCTGAGGGTAACAGTTGACTTATCAAAAAAATTCCAGAAGAGAATTAACTTAGAATTCTATATATGGTGTAAAAAAATTCAAAAACAAAGGCAAAATAAATTTAAAAATGGAGGCAAAATAAAGATATCAGACAGATGAAGGCTGAGAGAACTACACTACATGAAATACTAAAGGAAATCCTTGAGGTTAGGGGAGAATGTTACCAAGTGGAAATTCAAATCAATATGAGGGAATGAAGAGTATTGGAAATGTTTAAAATGTGGCAAAATATAAAATGATCTTCTTGAGTTTTTAAAAAGACAATATTTTGTTTTATTTATTATTTTATCACGATTTTAATTATACATATTTTGGGGGAACAGAGTGATAATTTATCTCATATATACTTTGCAACTATCAAATCAGGGTTGCAGACACTTCCATCTTAAATATTTTACAAAAAATTTTTGATTAACATGTAATGATAACTGTACGTGTTTTTGAGGTAAAATGTGATTGTTTAAAAAAAATTGCATATAGCAGTATAAGATTCACCATGGGGATTTTCTCGGAGTTGCAGCCTGTATATTGCAATTGTTCACTCCCTCTTTAACCCCTTGGTTGCTTTCCTTCCTCCTCCCAATTTTCCCCTCCCTTCCCTATCCCTCTGCTCCTCTTCCCCTCATAATGGATCCCCTTGTATTTTTCAATCTTATATATACAATTGTATGATTTTCCTTAAAATGATCAGCCTCAGTTCCATCCATTTTGCTACAAATGACATAATTTCATTTTTCTTTACTGCTGAAAAATATTCCTTTGTGTGTATATACTACATTTTAAGATTCAATCATCTGTTGATAGACATCTGGGCTGATTCCATTTCTTGCAATTGTGAACAGTGTTTCAATAAACACAGAAGTGCAGGTGTCTGTGGTGTGATGACCTATCATTCTTTGGGTATATACCAAGAAGTGATATACCTGAATCATATGATAGTTTTAGTTTTAGTTTTCTGAGGCACTGCCATACTGATTTCTGTAATGGTTATACTAATTTATAGTCCCCACAGCAGTGTAAAAGTGTTCTTCTTCCCCCACATCCTGGCCAGCATTCGTTGTAAAATACAATTCTTTAAAGTGAAAATAATAACAGTATGTATTTAGAAGGAAATATGTAGATAGGAAAGAACAGATGTGAAGAAATATATATTCATGGTAGCCTGTGATAAGTTTGGGATGTGCATTGTAATCCTAAGAGAACCACTAAAAGTCATGTAAAGAGATGGAGGAGACAAAATGGAATATTTTGAAAATTGTCTAAATCAAATGGCAGTAGGAAAAGAAGAACAGAAAAGTGAAAAACAGAGAGGACAAAAAGTTAAGAAAAATAGCAAGACAATGAAATTAAACTCCCCATAGCAGTGACTTCCTTAAATGTACAAAAAATAACACTAACAGTCCAATAACAAGATAGGGATCTCTGGAGGAATAAAGGAATAAGATCCAACTATATATTGTATGCCTGCAGCTGTAGCCCTGTGGCATCTGATCCTGTCAGATCTTAGAAGCTAAGCAGAGTCGGGCCTGGTTAGTCCTTGGATGGGAGACCACCTGGGAACACCAGGTACTGTAGGCTTGGGAGAAGGACCCGGCAACCCACTCCCCCAAATCAATCCACCATTGAAAGCCCTATGAACAGCAGAAAAGCACTGACAATAGTGTTTCGCCTGTTGTACATAGGGTCGCTAAGAGTCTGACACCGACTCGATGGCACCTAACAACAACAACAATATACACTGTCTACAAGAAACCCACTTTAAATCTGCAGACAGGCATATGGAAAGTCAAAGGATGGAAAGATATGTAAGCTGTGAACACTTAGAATTAGAAGATGATAGGGATAACTTAGTATCAGACAAGTGAATGAGTATTTCAGGAATAAGAGAGTAATTTTATAATAATAAAAGAGCCAATGCATCAAGAAGATATAACAATCCTAAATCAGTGTGCACCTAATAACAACCTGCTGAGATACACATGAAACAGGGATTGATGAAACTAAAGAAAGAAAAAGAAAATCTACAATTGTAATTGGAGATTTTAATATCATCTCATAGTAATTCATAGAACCAGTAAATAAAATATCAGCAAGTACATAGAAAATCTGAAGCACTACAAACTGACAATTACAGAGCAATATTTCCAATGTCTGTAGAATATACATGCACATTATTTTCCAGTGAGTATGGAATGTTCATTATCCTAGAACATATACTTAGCCATAAAACTAATCTTGATGAACTTCAAAAGACTGAAATAATACTGAGTGTGTTCTCAGAGCACAATGCAATTAAATTAGAAATCAATAACAGTAAGATATTTGGAAAATCTCCAGATATTTAGATGTGAAACAATACACTTCTAAGTAACCCATAGGTCACAGAAGACATTATAGGGAAATTAGAAAGTACTTTGAACTAAATTATAGTGAAAACACAGCATATAAAATTTTGTGGGATAAGGGTCAAGTATTATATCCTGAAATGCTCATATTAAGAAAAAAGGCTTAAATCAATGCTTTAGCTTACACCTTAAAAAGCTAATAAAAAAGATAAACTAAACTTAAAGTTAGTAGTTAGAAGGAAATAATAATGTTAACAGTAGAAGTCAACGCAATAGGAAATAGTTAAAGAGAATGGAGATGACAGAGAAAGTGTCAGTGAACCTGAAGAAGCCTCATGAATAGAAATTCTGTAGTCTGAAGTGGAGAGAGAAATGATTAAATGCAAGAGAACAGAGCATCAGAGATTGTTGAGATAACACCCAAAGGTCTAACATCTATGGAATTTCAGTCCCAGAAGCGAGAAAGCAGAAAAATAGACTTGAAATATAATGGTTGAAAATTCCCATTTTGTGAGGACAATAAATGTGTAAATTCAAGATCAGTGAACCTCAAAGATAAATTTTAAAAAATCAGATCTGGGCAAATCATAGCTAAACATTCCAAAACCAAATATAAGGAGAACATCTTGGTAGCAGCCAGAAAGAAATGATACAGTCCATGTGGGGCAACAGTGATTCAAATTCCCACTGATTTCTCCTCAGTACACACGGAGGCTGGAAGTTGATAGGAGAGCAACTGTGAAAGGCTGATGGAGAAGAAAGGTTAATCCACAGTTCCACCTCCAGTGAACATATTCTTTAAGAATGAAGGGAAAGACATTTCCACGGAAAACTGAGCAGATTCATTACCAGAAAACTGGCACTACTTGAGGCTGAAGGGAGTTGATATCAGATAGAAATTTGAAGCTTTAGGAAGAAATGAAAAGCACCAGAAATGATCAATATATGTATAAATATAAAAACCTTGTCACAAAGCAAATTCTAGAGCTGCACAGTCACTGATGAATTCTTAACAAGTAGTTAAGAAAGAAACATGACTTTAAAAAACTCAGCCAGTAGAGGAAGAAGGAATTTTACCTAATTCATCATAATAAGAAGGAGAAGAACATTAAAAGAAAGAAATTACTCATCTCCCCCAAGAATCTACAGCAAAATAGCCAGGTGTGGTTGCACATGCCTGTAATCCTAGTGACTCAGGAGGCTGAGGCAGGAGGATCACAGATTTGAGGCCAAAGGCAACCTGCATAACTTAGTGAGACCCTGTCTTAAGATAAAAAATAAAAAAGGGGCTGAGGGCACAGCTCAGTGGTAGAGTACTTGCAAATTATGCGCAAGGCCCTGATTTCAGTCCTCCAATACTGCAAAAGTAAAATAAAATAAAAATAAACAAAATCCTGATCAAAATATTAGCAATCAAGTCTAGGAAATATGTACAAAGA
Organism: Pedetes capensis; assembly: GCA_007922755.1. Taxonomy (NCBI): domain Eukaryota; kingdom Metazoa; phylum Chordata; class Mammalia; order Rodentia; family Pedetidae; genus Pedetes; species Pedetes capensis. The sequence goes on along the minus strand of VMDO01000419.1, from coordinate 142,026 downwards.
ATAATATATCATGGCCAAAAGGGGCTTAAGAATCCAGAACTGCCTTGAAAGTCTACCAGTTAAATTCACTAATGAATAGAATAGACAATAAAACATATGAACAAGTCGGTAGATGCAGGAAAAGTCAGAGCTGTCAACTCAGTTTGACATCACCTGCAAGAGTAGAAAATCATGGTCCCTCCCCTCATTTCCGGATGTACATCAGTTCATAGTCCAGGAGCTCTTTGACAGAAGAAAGCACAGTAGGGTTCCTATTTAACTAGAAATTGCAATTATCATTTGGCAACTTTCTTCTTCTTCAGTACTGGGCATTAAATCCAGGGCCTTGCCCAAGCTAGCATGCCACCGTTCAGCCACATCCCCCATCCCTACTTTGGGGTTCTTATGCCAATGAAACCAATAGGAAAAGAAAGAAATCACTGCCAGCCATGGTGGTGCACACCTCTAACCCCAGCAACTTGGGAGGCTGAAGCAGAAGGATTGCAAGTTCAAGGCCAGAGGCAGCCTGCACAACTTAGACCTTGTCTCAAAAACAGAAACAGAAACAAAAACAAAAACAGAAACAAAAGCAAAAACAAAAACACAAAGACCAAGAAACACCCCCAAACAAGAAAGGAACTATTGAGTAGCAGGTCGTCGACTGACTACCATGAGGAATTGGGTTCGCTGCTACAGAATGGGGACAGGGAAGAGCATGGTAGGAATTAGAAGGATTCTCTGGGGGCATACTTTGGTGCTGAGGTGCCAGTACACAACTCCAGCAATCACAATTCAACAAGGCCAGGGAAACCAAGCTTCAGGCCTCTGTGGATGAAGGTCTATGTCATCCTACCAGAGAAGCAATCCAACCCAGTGAAAATGGATCCTGGGGGAGGGTAAGGATGAATACCAGTTAAAACAGCCCCAGGGCCAGCCACAGTGGTAGAGAGTAGGACTTTTGGTTTTCTAACCCTCTTTACAGCCTGCAGCGGTACCACTGTGGCATCCAATCCCATCAGACCTCAGAAGCTAAGCAGGGTCGGGCCTGGTTAGTCCTTGGGAGGGAGACCACCTGGGAACACCAGGCACATAGGCTTGGGAGAAGGACCCAGCAACCCACTCCCAAAAATCAATTAGCCATTGAAAACCCTATGAATAGCAGAGAAGCACGACAATACTGTTTCATCTGTTGCACGTAGGGCCGCTATGAGTCGGACACTGACTGGATGGTGCCTAACAACAACAACAGCAACCCTTTTTGTATCTTCTCAAGAGAACCTAACTTGTCAGCACCTGGAGTAATTGAACTTACATCTCCCTCCTTGGGGAGGAAGTGCAGGTGTCTCGGTCTGATCTGAGATCCCAATACGGTAGCTGAGTATGCATGAATGCGAAAGGCCCAGAGGTGGCCTAACCTGGACTCGGTTTGGCTGCCACCCTGCTCCACGTGGCCACATCTTCCTCTCCCTGGGCCTTGGCTGCCTGCCTTGCTCTCCAGTTGAGCAGCCTTAGCAAGAGCTCACACTGTTGTTCCCACAGCAGTATGGCCAGATTGCTGTTACTGCTCTCGGCACCACTACAGATGGAAGATTCTAGCAGGTAGTATGTACAACGAAGGGTGACTGGCGGCTGTGCCAGCCACCATCCCACAGCCCCAGAGGCTCTGGTTTCTCTAAAGCTTTCTTGGTGAGGTCAGGTTACACATCTTGAAGGGCAACAGAGTAGATATGCTATAGAGTTGACTTTGGGAGCCAGAGGCCAGGCAAGAGCCAGCAGATAAATTCTTTTCCATTCCTCGCCAACAAATGAACGGTTAAGAGATACAGTGCATGAACTATGAAGATCTGAAGACGATCTGCAAGACGGAGCACATCAGTTGCATTTGTTATGAAGCATTCCCTTTTTGGTGAACATCCCCTTCTATTTGTTCTCCTTCTTTCCCTGCCTCAGTGTCCCTGCAATTGCAGTCTTCAATGAAGTGTTAGCAGGTGCGCTTCTCCCCTCTGGGTGGCTGTCTTCCCCAGAGAGGCTGAGTTAAGATAGATAGTAGTCAGCGTGCCATGCTGTTGACACGGAGGACATTGATGTGATTGGGATGAGGTTGGTAAGTGTGGTGGTGGGGATGGTAGATGATGGTGCTGTGGGTGATGATGGCATGGATGGTGTCAGTACAGTCACGAGATGCGTAGTGACATTTTGGTCAATAGTGGACCACACATACATGGCTGTAGTCAGGTGAAATTAGTATAATGGAGCTGAAGAGTTCCTGTCACCTTGTGAGGTTACAGCCATTTGAATGTCACAGGGCAACACATTACTCCCGTGTTTGTGTTGATATTGGTGTATAAACTCACTGTGCAGCAGGTCTTATAAAAGTATAGCACACACAATTATATATAGTACATAATATTGAACAATAAGAACCAACTGTGTTACTCATTGGGAGAAGGACCTGGTAACCCACTCCCAAAAATCAATCTGCCAATGAAAACTATGAACAGCAGAGAAGCACTGACAATAGTGTTTTGCCTGTTGTATGCAGGGTCACTATGAGTCGGATACTGGCTCCACGGCACCTAACAACAACAGGTTACTCATTTGTTTATTTAATTTTTTGGGGGGGTTGAAGCCTTACTCATACCTTGCAAGTGGTGTACCACTGGGTTGCACCCCCAACCAATTTTTATTTTTATTTTGAGTCAGGGTCTCAGTCAGTTACGTCTCACTGAGTTGGCCTCTAACTCACCATCCTCCTGCCTCAGTCTCCCTAGTTGCTGGGATTATAGGTATGTGCCACTGTACCCAGCTCTGATTTATGTATTTATGTTACTATACTTTTATTTACTTTTGTTTTTTTTTGTGGTTCCGGGGCATTGAACCCAGAGCCTCATGCATGCTTTACAGCACTGAGCTGCAAACCAAACCCATTTCTTACTTTTTATTTTGAGACAAGGTCTTGCTAAGGTACACAGGCTCCCTCTGGCCTTGAGCCTGTGATCCTCCTGCCTCAGCTTCCTGAGTCACTGGGAGTACAGGCATGTGCTACTGCATTTGGCGATTTATGGCACTACACAGGCTTCAAAGCCATGAAAGATTGGGTTAAGATTTGGGTGTGGATTCAATATATTAAAATTCAGAAGGTTTGGGTTTGGTTCTGGTTTGGGTTTAGAATTTTAATCCTATGTGTAGATAAATGAGTTTTTTTTTTTTTTTTCAATTTTTAAATAGCCAGTGATATGGGAAACAGACCACATTAAAAGCTGAACATGAACTTACTTTTTCACTGGGTTCAGGTTCAGGTTTGGGTTCAGGAAGATTTTAAAAATGCTTGGATGGCAACAGGTTCAGGATTTAGGCTTGGGTTCAGTTTGAAGCCCTGGTATCTACACATAGGATTTAAACCCAAACCTGAACTAAACTGGAACCCTCTAAAATTTTACATATCGAACCCACACCTGAACCCTGAAGCCCTGTTAAAACGTACTTCTTCTACTTATAAAAAAAGTCTACTACAAAACAGTTACCATGTTATGCCCCAACAGCCTCATCCAGCTCACATTTACTGAAGACCCCGATTGCATCAAGAGGTACTGCTGGGTGACTGATCTAGGCCGTCTAGATGTGTGTAAGGAAGCTCTGTGACATTCTCACAATGATGACATTGCCTGGCGACCTATTTCTCAGAAGCCAGCCCTGTCAGTAAGCGATGTTTGACTGTATTCTAAGGTTGATGGAAGCCTGGGAAGTTCAGGGTTCCAGTAGCTCACGTTCACTCACATTCGCGGTCCTTCTCTTTGGTTCCTGTCTCTAGGGGAGATGATGTATCTTCATCCTTTTGAACCTCAGCATGGCCATGTGCTGGCTGCAGCCAATATAGAACTATAAAAGCCAGCATGTGCCTCTGCCACCTTCACTTTCCTTCCCCCCAGAGAATGGGCATCTCCAATGGAGGTCACTCCTCCAGCCACCACTGACCAGCATCAGACAGGCAGCAAGGGTGAGGAATGATTCTTTGGCATTGAAAGTCAGTGAGATTTTGTTGTGGTTGTTAGGTGCCATCAAGTCGGTGTCCGACTCATAGTGACCCTATGTACAACGATGAAACACTATTGTCAGTGCTTCCCTGCTAGTCAATGGCGATTGATTTTCCAGAGTGAGTTTCCAGGTCCTTCTCCCAAGCCTCCAGCACCTGGTGTTCCCAGGCGGTCTCCCATCCAAGGACTAACCAGGCCCAACCCTGCTTAGCTTCCGAGATCTGACAGGATCCGATGCCACAGGACTATGGCTGCAGGCAGTGAGATTTTAGGGCATGTGTTACCACAGCATTATCTGGTGTATTCTGACTTACATGAAGGAAAGGAAGTCTACCTGAGAAATGTCCCCTTGGGTACTAGTGACAAACAGGAAAAACCACTACTTTCAAAAGTTATATTCCCTACTTAGGAAATTTAGGCAGGAGGAATGTGAATTTGGGACCAGTCTGGGCTATATAGCAAGTACAAGGCCAGCCTGGGCTACATTAAAAAAACATCTATCTATCTGTCTATCTATCTATCTATCTGTCTATCTATCTACCTACCTACCTACCTACCTACCTACCTACCTACCTACCTATCTATCATCTAGCTATCTTTCTTGAACAAACTTCTGAATGGAAGTTTGGGGAGATTAATTGTTATTGTTAGGTGCCATTGAATCAGGTGAGAACCAAATACTCCCCAACACTGTGCCATGCCCGGCACTGTGTCAGTGCTTCTCTGCTATTCATAGGGTTTTCAATGGCTGATTGTTTTAGAATTGTGTGGGGAGTGGGCTGCCAGGTCCTTCTCCCACTTTTGTGGTGCTGGTGATCGAACCCAGGGTGTCAGAGAGCACAAACCAGCACTCTACCAACTGAGCAAAACCCCAGCCCTAGCCATATATTCCTTCTTGAACAAACTTCTGAATGGAAGTTTGGGGAGAATCATAGTCCATTTTAATCTGGTGAAAAGTGAAATGAGAAAAGCTGTCTTTGTGAGCTGTGGCAGCCACTAGGTGGTTCCATGCTTGCGTGTCTGCATGAGTGGCTCTTTGTAAGCGTGGGAAGTTCTGCAGAGTTCTCAGTAAGTAAACTCATGTGCTCGGGGGAGGCGAGGGGGCTGGGGAGAGGAAGATGGGGGCTGTCAGGCTGAGAGCATGGCAGGAGGTTTCCCATGTCCTTCAATTGTGCTTGGCTGCCACAGTTCTGTGAGGCGGGGCCCTGCTCTCCCTGTCTTCCTTCACTAACCCATGGGGGTTCCTGCTAATGATTAGCCTGTGCTGATTCTCATTAATATGCTTTATTTGCAGACAGATGAATCAATTAGAGAAGGCACAGTTTTCTTTCCTTCAGCCAGTTTTTTGCTTCATTTTCTGTCTGCTAGTGTTTTGGGCAGAGAATCCCAGGTGGGGAGTCTAGAGGCAGAGGGTGAGGAGGGTGTGTGTGTGTGTGTGTTGGTGGCAGCATGTCAGGTGGGGACAGAGGGCTAAAGCTGGCTTCATTAGGGACAGGCAGGGGTGGAGACTTGGAGAGGAATGCTCTAATTGAGTTTGCACGCTCCTTCTTGTCACTGCTTCACCCAGAATATGCCATCGTGATTAAAACCAGGAGCTGGGAGAGATGGTGCTCTCTGCGGAGGGCTGCCGGTTCCCTCCCCAGAAGAAATCAGCACAGTTTAGGCTGCTCTTAGCATGTGGGGCTGCCTTGGGGCGCACTCACGGTCCTTGACCTACATTTTCCTAGCAAAGGAGGGAGTATGTGTGTGTGTGTTGTGTGTGCGCGTGCATGTGTGTGTGTGTGTGAAAGGGAGAGAGAGAGTGAGAGCAAGCTCATGGAGAACTGCAAAGACGAGGGTATTCCTGCAAGCAGCACCCACTTACTGAACACTTACTATGTTCTGTTCTACCAGGCAATGGAAACACCTAGAAAAGAGGCAACCACTACCCTCATCCATAACAGCAAGCATGGAAGACAGAGTTTGAACAGCCAAGGACACAATAAGGGAGCCTCAAATGGGGGCCTAACCTGGTCTGGGTGTCCAATGAAGAAGTGGTGTTTAAGATGACACCTGAGGATGCTGAGGGCAGTGGCGCATACCTGTAATTCCAGCGACTCTGGGGGCGGAGGCAGGAGGATTGCAGGTTGGAGGCCAGAAGCAGCCTGCATTACTTAGTGACACCCTGTCTCAAAAAAAAACCCAAAACAAAACAAAAAAAAAAAAGTGGGCTGGAAGTGCAGCTCAGTGGTAGAGCACTTACAAAGCATGCATGAGACCCTGGGTTTAAACCCGCCCCCCCATGCACTGCCAAAAGGAAGAAAGAACAAAAGAAAAAAGAAGAAAGAAAAAAGAAAGAAAGAAAGAAAAGATGAGACCTGAGAATGGGTGACAGTTAGTAGCAGTAGCGAATACATTAGTTAGTTAATTTGATGCTGTGGATTGAACTCAAGGCCTTATGTATGCTAAAAACAAACTCTATCCCTGAGCTACTTTGCAAAGTGAGTGCTTTCATAGGAAATATGTGCTTGTGTATAGATGGCGAGCACTTCGGCTGTACAGGTGCACACACAAAGTAGGATCCTAGGAAACTGAGGAAATGAATTAGTCCACAAAGAAAAATTTTTTCATATTGTCAGGTTTATGACCCATTAAGCAGCCTGATGATTTTTATTACCAGCAAATGAGATGTCGTGTTTTAGAAAATTAACTTTATGTTTCCCTGCCCTCCTAAACAGCCTAAGTCCCACGCTCTTCCTGTGTCAGGGTCCTCTCTGTGAGTGTCGCGACTGCACCATGCTTGGAGCAAGCGCTTCCTTAGGCTTTGCTTGGGCGCGTGTAAGGATTCTACTCCATGGAGATCGGCTCAGCCTACGTTGCTTTTTGAGTTCTTGCGTCTGCTTTTTATAGTTTGCTGTCTCTTTCTGTGCTCTCAGGCTGTCAACTGTCACTTCCTGCAGATGTCAGCCTGGCTTTCGCAAGGCTCAACCACTATCAGCATCTGCCCCGCCCCCAGCACGCACGCACGCACGCGCACACGCGCCCTCACACCTACACTTAATGATTCCACTGTAGTCAGGTGTAGCTCTGGAGTCCGTGGGCTCGGCTTCTCCAAACCGCATGGCAGCGTCCTCTAAAGGGCGGCCCCTGGCCTGGCAGCATCAGCTTCACCTGGGAACTTGTTAGAGATGCCCATTCTTGGGACCCTGTCCCAGACCTGCTGAATCAGACTCTCTGGGGGTGGGACCAGTGATATCTGTATTTAACCAGCCATCTGGCTGATTCAGACACCCCTAGGTGGAGAAGCAGCCCTGCGAGGAAGGGCGGCTAGGGCCCACGGGAGGGCTGCGTTGCGCCCTGTGTGCAAGCTGCCGGTGCCTCAGAGCGCTGGCCGGAATCTATGTTTGATCCGATGGAGGGGCTTCGGTTCCTTTCCAGGTTCTGGGCTGTGTGTGTGTGTGGGGGGGGTTGGATTATCTGAGGGTAGTCGAACCTAGGAGGTGTGATGGTACGTGTGCCTGTGAGCCTAGTGCACACGGAGAGAGGAGAGGACAGAAAGACTGAACGAGCCAGGGCCGTGCGGGAAGGCGTGTCTTTCCCCCAGCTCTCCCGCTAGCTGCTAGCGCCTCCCACGTGTCTGGGTTTCAGCGCCGCCTCGGCCTCAATTCTCCAGCTCCGGGTCCTGCTGGTCTTGGGTGGCAAAAGCGTCTCCCGATTCTCCCACACACGAGTAGCGCCTGGGGCCCAGGCCAAGTGTCAGGAACACTCTGAGAGGCACCAGCTGGTGAGGACTCTGCCAGAGACTCTCCAAACGGAGCTCTTAGGAGGGACAGCTGGGTTGTGTGTGGGAGCCTCCGAGAGGCAGGGATTGGGGTTTGTAAACATGGGCCTGTTAAATTTAGGGTGGGCCACGGGCCTAGGAGAGCTCCGTAGCATCATTTGGCAACTGCTGCACATTTTGAGTGGTTTTAAAGCCGAGCTTATTCCTTATATAGTAGGAGGCCTGTTTTAGCACAGCTTGGCGTCAGAGGGGAGGAGAGGGGAGGGCGTTGGCATCGGGTGAACGCCCACTGTGTGCCAGGTGCTTTGCATAAACCACCTCATTTTGTGCGCACACCCTCCCCCAGAGGCTGGGGCTTATAAGCTCTGCTTTGTAGACTTAGATGCTGACCCAGAGCAAAGGTCAGGGCCCAGGAGGCGTCAGCCACCATGAGCTGGCTCTGACCCACATTCCAGCTCTGACTCAGAGGACCAATTTTGTGAGTAGCAGAGACTGGGTAACTGGTGGACTGCCTGCAGTGGCGAGGACCCTCTGCCCCTGGTGTGAGCAGCAGGACACTGGCCCGTGAAGCTGGGCGGCAGATCTTTCATGATTGACTTGCCTAGTTTTACTGGCATAGTATTCGCCAGTGAGTGGATCCTACGCGCTGCTCCTCAAATCCCAGGGTCCGCTGGCCAAATCAGTTTGAGAATTGTCAAAAAGCTGTGTTCACTCTTGGAGGTCATGATTGGGTTGTGTTAGGCAGGGTTACCCGGAGATGCAGGAGGAGATTCTTACCAAGATATTTAGCGCTAGGAGTTGGCTCACGTGATTGTTGGGGCTGGCAAGGCAAATGTGAAGTCCCAGGGGCAGGCTGGACCTCTTGGACATAGGCTGAAGCTGCTGTCTACAGGGGGAGTTGTGTCCTTTTCAAGGAAACCTCATCTCTGCTCGTAAGGCATTTGGAACCACTGAGTCAGGCCAACCCAGAGTATCTAAGATAATGTTGTTGTTGTTGTTGTTTGTTAGGTGCCGTCAAGTCGGTATCCGAATCATACAGACCCTACATACAACAGGTAAAACACTATTGTCAGTGCTTCTCTGCTATTCGTAAGGTTTTCAATGGCAGACTGATTTGGGGGAGTGGGTTGCTGAGTCCTTCTTCCAAGCCTATAGCACCTGGTGTTCCCAGGCAGTCTCCCATCCAAGGACTAACCAGACCCAACCCTGCTTAGCTTCTGAGATCTGATGGGATAGGATGCCACAGGGCTACGGCTGCATCTAAGATAATACCCCTTGCTTAAAATCGGCTGATGGTGGGTTTCAGTCACATCTATAAAGTATCTTCATAGAGACACCTGGTGCATTTTGGAAGTTGGTGTCAAAAATCAGCCCCTATGCCTGCTACCATTTGGGTCTCAAATAGCTGCCAAAGGCCAGGTGTTGGAGGTTTGGTTGCCAGCACCTGTATGAGGTAGGCCTAGGGGAACTAATTCAGGTCACTGGGGATATGCCCCTGAAGGTGATTTTGGCATAGCAGCTCCTTCCTGCCTCTTTCTGTCTCCTGTCTGCTAGGAAAGGCATAGTCTCCTTTGCCCCATGCTTCTGTGAGGTATTGGGGTGACACATGCCCAAAGCAACATTATCAATCAACCATGGACTGAAACCTCTGAACCTGTGAGGTGAAAGCGAGCCTTTCCTCCTCATAAATTGAATACCTCAGGCATTTTGTCACAGCAGCACAGAGCTGATTAACACACCACCAGTAAATACACTGGAATTCTGTTCAGAAGGCATCTCGATTTTTGTTGAATCCCTGGCTTTCAAAAGTTGCTTGAACAACTCAACCCTCCCATGTCCCTACAACAGCCCTACAGGCTGGTGTTCCTCAGGGCGCTTTGGAAGTTATTGGCCTGAGATTGCTGTCCCTGTCCAAGAGGTTCTGTTGTTGTTGTTAGGTGCCGTCGAGTCAGTATCTGACTCATAGCGACCCTCATAGGGTTTTCAATGGCTGAGTGCTTCGGGATTGCCTTGGGAGTGGATTGCCAGGCCCTTCTCCCACTTTTGCGGTGCTGGGAATTGAACTCGGGGCCTCAGAGACTGCAGCGCAGCGCTCTACCCACTGAGCTAAATCCCAGCCCAAGAGGTTCTGTAGAGAACCTGAAAGCCTGGCCAAGAGCCCAGAGTGTGAGTATTCGGTCTTCGGTCACTCTAGGTCAAGGTCTGTCTACCTTAGCCCTGCTGACATTCTGGGTCACATAACTCTTTGCTATAGGGCTGTCCTGTGTACTGCAGGAAGTTTAGCAGGAGCTCTGGCTCTACCCACTAGGTGCCAGTAGCTGTCTGCACTCTACCTGTGATAACCAAAACTGTCAAATGTCCCTAGGGGGAACAAATTACTCCTGTCAAGTACCACCAATTATGACCCAGCACAGGGGCTTTATAGGCCCAGCAGCCTGAGTTCAAATCATACATTTATACTATTTTAAGTCCCACCGTGCTCTGAAAGGATCCAAGCAGTTAAATCTGCCATTTAGGAGTTCTGCAGGGGAAAAGTACTTTAATTTCCTAAGCCTCAGTTTTCACCTTTGCAAAATGTGGATCACGATTGGGCTTACCTTGTTGGGTTCCTGAGGGGCTCATTGGAATAGGGTGTCCCAGGTGCTTGGACCTCAGAAGTTATTCTTTATGTTAGTTCTTAGCCTTCCAGAAGGGAAGCTGACTCACAATTAGGCTTTCATGGGCAGCCTAGAGGAGTGGTGTCAGAGGGGACTTAGCCCCCTCACCAGGTCTGCATTCTAGGTGAGAAGACCGGGTCAGCTCTTGGCCTCAGGCTCCAGAGCCCTAGGCCAGGTACATTCCTCATCCCTGAGTCGGGCAGGTGCCAGGTGTCCCCACCCACTGCAGAGTCCACAGAGAAGCACCGGATGAGGAGAGGCGAAGCCCTGGGCAGGCTCAGCAGCCCCAGGCTCTGATCCAGGGCTCTTCTGTAGGCTGCTCAGGTTCGCCTTTCCCTGAAGCCTGGAGATTTATGAATGGTGCACCCCTGCGCGCGTGGGGCCGGGCCTTGCCAGGAGGTTTATTAATGGGCTTTCATCTAGCACTTTAGGTTTGTGAGCTGTCTTTGCTCCTCTGGTTCCTGGCCGGATGTGGGGAGGTGCACCATGTCAGCAAAATCTTCCCCTTGACTTGGCAGAGGGGTGTGATCTAGCTCTTTCCTCTGGGCCTCGCTGGGGTTAGGACCCACAGGTCTCCTTCCCCCTCCCTGGGCCATCTCTCAGCCTGCAGGACTGCCCATAGAGGGAAGCACCTAGCTTGTAGCTGTCCTCTGTGGGCTGGATGGCAGCCACTGCCTCGGGCCACGGAGAAGCTGGAAAATACCCATCTGGGGTCACAAGCTTTGGGCTGTAGACATTGTCACCTGCCCGCTGGATGACCTGGGGTGACCAATGGGTCTTACAGAGCCTCAGTTTTCTCATGTGTAGAATGGGATAGTCATAGCTACCCAGAGATGGTTACATGCAGTCACTGAGACCAATTCTGAGAGGCTTTGACAGGGCTTCCTCTTTCCTTTCTGGCCCAGCCCAAGGCCCTTCACTGGATTAGGCCATTCTTGTTATGTGGGGGACATGAACTGAAGTGGGAGCATAGTCCCAAGGATGGGAGCTGGGCCACTCAGTCACCTGCAAGGGTGACGGTTTCTGAGGAGCTTCTGACCCATCTGTGATGGCTAATTTTTTTTTTTTTTTTTTTTTTTTTTTTTTTTTTTTTTTTTTTTTTTTTTTTTTTTTTTTTTTACTTTGCTGGAATTTGCTTTTTTCTGTTCAGTAACATACTGACATAGAATGAATACTTTTCCATGTTGTGTATACAGATCTACATTAACCTTTTTAATGTCCTCATAATACTCTGTGGTGGTTAATTTTGACTGTTGACCTGGTTGGGTGTGTCTGTGGTAGGAGTTTCCAGAGCCCATTAGGTCATGAGGGCTGTGAATGAATGGCTCAATCCCTTGACAGAGTTGTAACAGGATGGCCTTGTGGAGATGGTGAAAGGCAGGGATGGGGCCTGGTTAGAGGAAGTGGGGCATGGGGGGGTGGGGGGTGGCTGGAAGACTGTACCTTACCTTGGCCTCTTCCTTTATTACTGTCCTCAGCTTCCTCTCCATCACCTCATGAGCTGCTGCCTGGCCTTCCCTGTTTGTCCCTGAGCCCTCTGAAACAGTGAGACAAAGTGAGTAATTCCTCCCCTGAAGTTATTTTTCTTAGGTATTTGTCACAGTAACTAACACGAGGGGCCCTGTACAGCCCTCCCACCCAGGAGCCATCCTCATTGACACCTGTGGAGGGGCGGGGGAAGGGCAGGCTCTTGGCAATGCTTCTTGTGGTACTTCCACACTGTTGGTCTATTTTTTTTTTTTTTTTTTTTTGCAGTACTGGGGCTTGAACCCAGGGCCTCGTGCCTGCATGCTCTGCAAGTGCTGGACCACTGAGCTGCACCCTCAGCCCATTTTTTTACTTTTTGAGACAGGGTCTCGCTAAGTTATGCAGACTGCCTCTGGTCTCGAACTTGTGATCCTCCTGCCTCCGCCTCCTGAGCCGCTGGGATTACAGGTATGTGCCACCGCGCCCAGCTACTGTTGGTCATTTTTCAATAAAGGAATGACTCCTGGGCTGCCTTTAGCCAAATAGTGGTCTCAAGTGGCTGCCTCAGCATCTCCTGAGAAGATGGGACCCACCTCAGTCCCCTAGGGCAGAGCTGCCATGGTGAGGCCCCTAAAACTGCTTGTAACAAGAGGACCAGCCGTCTGTGATGCCAGGATAGGCCTGGGAAAGGCTGACACCTGCGTACCCAGACCCCCACTGTGTAGACCTGGCAGGGTTCCAGTGCGCGTCCAGCTGGTGGGCTCGTTAGCTCGGTAGGGGAGCAGAGTCAGTGAACTTTGAAGGACGAGGGCTGACGAACATCCTCCCCCAGGGTCCACTTTCAGCCGGGTGGCAGAGCTCAGGGGCCCTGGCTCCTACAGTTTTGACCTGGGAGGTTGGCTCTGAAAAGCCCTGACATCTTTTCCAGCTCTGGCCTGCAGTGCTCTTGGGGGTGGCCACTCATCTTGGCCTGCGGTGGTTGAGCTCTTGGTGGTGCAGACGTGCCTGTCCTATAGGGGTTCTGTGGCCACATCCAGCCCTACAGTTCCTGGACACGCCTCATGGGCTTGAGCTTGGCTGGGCCCAGCTATCCCGGTTCCAAAATCCCTCTCCCTCAACATACCTCCAAGTCCCCACAAAAACAACAGCAATAACAACAGCAAAATAACCTGCAGCAAGCCACAGAGCCATTATCATCTATGGAGGATGTGCTAAGCCGTATGTGAGGTCGGTTGATTTGCTGGGAAGTCTGTTTGTACGCCGTGCACCTCGGACCCCACCTGTCTTTCTTGGGCCAACATTGGCTAGTTACCCATGCAGGGACACAAAAGTCACAGTCTTTGATTGTGCCAAGTAGGCAGGAGGGGAAGGAGACCAGCACACAGGCTGGGGAGAGCTTTGCAGTCCGACGGGGGTCTAATGGGCAGTCATGTGCCCAGGGCCCAGGGGGCCTCCTTGGAGATGTGGCTGGAGAGGTAGGCAGTGCTCTTGGGGGTGGCCACTCATCTTGTGGTAAGTCCCAGTCCCAGGCTCTTTTACCAAAGACATGGGGATAACTTGGGGTTCAGTGGCTTCTCACCCCATCTTTAGCTGCCCCTGGTCTGCTAGAGACCTCCAAGTCCCTCATCCAGTTCCAGGTTCTGATTTGGGGTGTAGAACGCTTGCACCATTGTCATGGGGCCAGTGTTCCTGGCTGCCCTCCTCTCAGGCCCCAAGTGCGCAGCTGCCGATTGGGCTGGACCCTCTCTCCTCCCAAGGAAGGTGAGGGCTCTCGCCTCCTCCCTCCCCGCCTAACACAATCTGGCCTCTGAGGAACCCTTGGGGGAAATGAGCTCAAAGGAGCCTGGCAGTTTAAAAGCCTGTAATTGCACTGCTGGTGTCTAGCACCACTCTGGGCTTCCAAGTTAAAGAAAGTTTACAAGGCCCCGGAAATAGCTCAGGTGCCAGCAGGCTCTGGAGTTTCCGCTAGGACACAGGAGGGAGGAGGAGGAAGCGGAGGAGGTGGAAGGAACAAAGGATGGATGGATGGATGGATGGCTGAGGAGGGGGAGCATCCCTAGGAATCTCCAATCCCTGTCAGGTCCTGCAGCCAGGAGAGGAGGCCTCTGGGATACGTGGAGGAGTTCTAGGGAGAGGGAATTTAAAGAAAGAGAATTCGACCAAAGTTCTTTGGGGTTCTGGGTTTTCTTAGCATAGTCAAAACTGCTGATGGAGATGGTGGCACAGGCCTGTAATCCTAGCAACTGGGGAGGCTGAGGCAGGAGGATTGTGAGTTTGAGGACAGAAGCAGCCTGCATAATTTACGGAGGCCCTGCCTCAAGATAAAAAAAAAAAAAAAATTAAAGGCTAGGGGTGCAGCCCAGTGGTAGAGCACTTGCAAAAAATATATGATGCCTTGGGTTCAACCCTAAGTTCCACCACCACCACTACCACAACAAAAGAAGAACAGCAAAATACTGTCTGCTGCATGCCTACCGGATGTGCCCTGTTCTAGCAGATGGGGATCTGTCACTGAGCAGAGTGGGTCGAGCTGCCGCCACAGTCAGAGGCCACGAAGGAAGCACACAGGCAAAAGAATGTGGGGCACATGTCAGGAAGGGGACCTCGGAGGAGGCTAGGGAATAGGAAAGTGGGAGGGCAATGCTGGCCAGGGTGGCCCAGGAAGACTTCCCAGGCCCAGAAGCTGCAGGGAGGAAGGCGAGCAGGAGGCAGGTGGCTGAGGGAGGGGAGGAAGGGCCACGGCCCCAGGCTGGGCATGTGCTCAAGGCACAGCATGAGGCTTAGGGAGGTGAGGTAGGAGAGAATTGGGAGACAGTGGGAAACGGACCTGGGGTGGGGGAGCCTGGGTCTCACCCCGAAGGGGCTTGGGAAACAGATTCTGGGCGTGGGAGGAGGGATGTTTGTGGATGTGGGACTGTAGTCAGGGGGCTCCCGAGCATGGCTTCTGTCCTCTTGCTGAAGTATGAGGAAAGATCAGGGGCCAAGGGTGACACATGGCCACTGGGGAGGCATTCAATAGTCCTCTAAGAGAGATACAGAAATTTCTAGATAACCATGCCAGGATTGCTGGACAGTGTTGAGGGATGTTTGTAGTTGAGGTCTTGAGTGTAAAGGAATAATATTTTGTATACATCAGAATTGTATGGAATTCAAATTTCAGTGTCTGTAAGTAAAGTTTTATTGGAACACAGCCACGCTCATTTGTTTACGTGTTGTCTCTGGCTGCTTTTGCTTCACAACTGCAGAGTTGAGCATTTAGCTGTGACACAGACCATATGTCCCAGAAACCTAGAATGTTTACTACGTGGACCGTCACAGAAAAAGTTTGCCAACCTCAGATTTAGAGGAAGGAAGAAGGCCTGGATCTGGGTGTTGAGAGCACTTTGCCCTGAGCCTGGCTTCGCAGCTTGTTGCAATTGCTGACCTCAGGTGGAAGGGGTGGAGGGAGTGGGGATGAGATTTTAGGACTGGAGAGATGCAGAACTGATGTGAAAGAGGGGCTTCTGTTGGAAGCCAATTTCTCTTTCTCTAGTGGAAACAGGACAAGTGGGCAGCTGCGCTCAACAGCAATCCTCCCCAGACAAAGCCTGTGTATTTTGGGGGTGGAGGCTCCTGGGTTTTCATCTATGAACTAGTTTCCTTTGGAAGCAAGATGCAATGCCCTCTTTTCAAGACCCGAAAGTGTAGGTAGAATTAGGGCCAGAAAAATATCACAGCTAAAGAGACAGGTGTCTCTGTGGGTTAGATCCCCAGCAGCCAGGGGCTGGGGACCCTTTGCTATGCAGCAACCTCCCATCTCGCTTCCATTAATGATATTAACAGTTATGGATGCTGGTCCAACCCTTGTTGACTTTCCTTAAGCCTCTGAGGCCATGATGCCTCTCCTTGTTGTTGTTAGGGACCATTGAGTCAGTATCTGACTCATAGCGACCCTGCGTACAATAGGCAGTATTGTACACTATTGTCAGTGCTTCTCTGCTGTTCATAGGGTTTTCAATGGCGGATTGATTTTTGATAGTGGGTTGCCGGGTCCTTCTCCCAAAGAACACCCTCCGATGAGGATGGGATATGAACCCACGCATGCAGAGCGCAATGGATTAGCAGTCCATCGCCTTAACCACTCAGCCACCTCGTCCCCGCCCCTCCTTAGAGGACCCCAAATCTAACCTCCAGGAGGCCAAGCTACAGGATATGAGGTCCTCCCACCTCCCTCTTTGGCCTTCATCTCCTAGGTTTTTTCCCACTGCCCCCAAGGATGAACCTGTCCCTCTCTCAGCTCAAACCATGCCTTCCACCCGGACTTTGATTTCCTCCCTTCTTGGCCCCTCTGGGTTCTTGCTCTGTTGATTATGTATCTTTCCTAAGATGTCTGTCTGTGTCCACTGGCACTTTCCCCTGCCTCTTGTTGGGAAAGTGACTGATATTTAATGAGGTCCTGTGATGTGCCAGCTGCCTGCTAGGTGATTGTCTACGCTGGTTCATTGGGCTCTGAGGAGAGCCCTGAGGGAGAGGATTAGTTGGGACTTTTAGCTGCCGCTAAAGAAATCCAGCTCAAACAAGTGAAACTGAAGAGGAAATGCACTGGCTCCCATCATTGGGAAGTTCAAGGACGAACTTCAGATATGATTAGATCCAGGTCCCTAATGTCCTGAGGAATCTCTTTCCCATTTTTTCAGCTTCCTTTTCTTCTGTGTTGGCTTCCTCCCCAGACAGGTATCCCTCATACCGTGGCAAACACAGCCATGAGCCGCTTTAGACTTGTGTTCTGCCTGGGTGGAAATTCCCAAAGAAGAAGAGAGCCGTGAAGTCTCAGAGCTCGCATTGGTGTGGCCTGGTTCCTGTGCCCTTTCTCTGTGGCTGGAGAGTTGCAGTCCTCTGGAGGGTCAACCTCAGGCTAGATGCTCACCTTCGGCAAGGGTGGCATCAGCCCCATTGAAATCACAGGTACTCGGAATGGGAATGATGGGGGTTCCTCAAAGGAAAATCACGGTGTTGACACCAGAAAGTGAGAGACTAGGTACTGGGTCATCAAAAATGACCATTGTCAGTTACAGGTAGATATGACAAGGACTATATCATGGATAGCCTGCAGCCATAGCCCTGTGGCATCTGATCCTGTCAGATCTCGGAAGCTAAACAGGGTCGGGCCTGGTTAGTACTTGGATGGGAGAACACCTGGGAACACCAGGTGCTGTGGGCTTGGAAGAAGGACCCGGAAACCCACTCTCCAAAATCAATCCACTATTGAAAACCTGTGAACAGCAGAGAAGCACTGATAATAGTGTTTTGCCTGTTGTATGTAGGGTCGCTATGAGTCGGATACCAACTCGACAGCACCTTACTACTACAACAACAACAACAACAACAACAACATACCATGGATAAAGAAATTATGCTTGAAAAGTTCAGTGTGTACCAGATGATATCACTAGAACTCAGTTGAGATGAAATTTCAACCCATGTCGAGCTTTTCCTACACTCTACTTGGATTCCTAGGCTCCTTGAGGCATTGCAGGTACTTCAGCTTGGTGAGGGGGTAGAAGAAAACAGGAGGGAATGATAAAGGAGAAAACACAGTCTTCTGGAATAACTAGTGAGAGAAAAGCCACTGCCTAGGGAACCCTCAGTAGACCCAGGTGGCTGAGCAGAAGTGTCGGGGATCGGGGATTGGCGAGGTTGCAATCTACAGCGTAAAGGCCTGACTTCTCTGCTTGCCAAAGTAGTGCTATTGTTGCCTTGTCCAAAGCCTGTTCTGGTCAATCTTCATATCTGGCAAAAGCTGTTGTATCAACAGTTAGGCTCAGAGGGCAGTGCTGTGAGCACACATAAGCCCCCTGGTGTTTCCCAGAGTGTCTTCAGAGAGCTGAATTGGCCTATAACCCCAGGAATGAGCCCCTCCACTTTGGGAGGAACTGGCCAAGTAGATATTTCACTTTTGTATCCACCTGAACCTTGCAAGGAGAGGGATGTCCTGAGAGAAATCACAAGGGACAGGATGTGTTGCCCGGACGGGGTAGTTCTCTGCCAGTCTAGAAGATGCTGGGGTAAGACTGTTTTCTGGACATTTTGGGAATAGTTCTGTTCATAATCGCAGATGAAGAGAAAGAAAAACACAGACACGTGCATTCTGGAATAATTTACTTGGAGCCTGCGGAACACAATGTGGGGGACAGGCTGAGTAGGGGGTTCCAGGAGTGTAGGAGTCATGGGAGACACAGAGTGGCTGAGGTGGGAGGGGAGAGTGGACCTAGAAAGGGAAGGATCAAGATCATATATGTCACCACTTCATGGTTGATTCCTGCTGAGCCTCCCAAGAGGCGGAGATGCTGAGGAAAGCTGGCCTCAGACCCTACAGTGGACCATGGTTGATTGTGAGGACATCTGCAGAAATGAGGTGCAAGAGCTTTGCTTTCCCTCCACCCTCCTTGCCCGCTCAGCACCATGCATCCAACCCAAGCTTCTAGGGCTGCGGGGAAAGAGGTTGACTCTTTGTAATACAGAATGTCTTCCACTTGAAACCTCCGTGAACCTCAGAAGCCACCTATCCTCCACTAGTGAAGAAAATACCCTTCACAGGATACTCTCAGATGCTGGAAAAATGCCTTCTTACATAACCTGCAGATCTGCCTCCCACTCACTCCTTCCAGCAGTCCCAGTTCTGGCCAGGTGGGACCATGTGGGACAAGTGTTTGCTCCGTCCAAGTGAGCGCTGGTCTGGGACTTGGGGCCCAAGCGGGGTTGCCCCATGTGCACATGCGCACGGGCTGGGCGTGTGTCAGGTGGCCATGTGTGCTATTGTACGTTCAGGCAACCCCACTGGTGAGTAAATGCGTGGCTATATTTATCGCTGCCTCCCAGGCCCTGGAGCGCCCACGCTGTGCCAGAGATGGGAAAAACAAGCGTTCAGGGAGATGCCTCACATTATTGTGACAAGTAATTAGGGGAAGTGAGAGGTTCAGAAATTACTTTATTAGACAAATGCTGCTTATAAACCCCATGCAACAAACATTCCCAGGGAGTTGCTACGAGTCCCAGGACTCTGCTAATGAAGGAATAGTCCAGCTCGCTGGAGCCAAGGGGTGCTCTGGGTGCCGTGGATGCACAAGGTGAAGGACAGTGTCAAGACTGCAGGAAAGAAGTCTGGGCTTGAATCTTCGTCCTGCCGCTCTCTAAGGGCATGGTCTTGGCAAAGCAGTTTCCCACTGTGAGGCTGCAGGTTCTGTCTATGTGAGGTGGGATAATGCCTGGTCTGTGCTCCAGGAAGGGTCGCCAGGAGACCCTACCACCAGTAGGGCTTGGGGGAGAAATAGAAATGGGCGTTACAGGATCCAAGGCATCAGCTTGCTGGTGGGAGCTGGGGCTATGGAAGAGGTGTGGCCAGTGGACACAAAACATCGTCAACTATTTCCAGGGACAAGGATCAGAGTGGAAGAAGACTTCGCTGAGTTACTCATCATCCACAGAGAAGGGAGATGATCCTAGTGTAAGAGACATTTGCAACAAAAATGTCAGCATCACAGAAACAGGATCAGCAAGAGTTGCTGTTACACTAAGAGCCAGAGAGTAAATATTTTAGACCTTGCAAGTCATAGTCTCTGTTCCAAGTACTCAACTGTGCTACCGTAGTGCACAGGAAGCCTGAGATAGTACCTAAGGGAATGTGCCTGGCTGTATGGACAATGAAGTGGGAATTTCCCGTCATCCTCATGCATCAAGACAAAATATTATTGTCTCAATTATTTTCCAACACTTAAAAATGTCAAAACTGGAGTTTAGGGTGTAGCTCAGTTGTAGAGTGCTTGCTTAGCATACATGAGGTCCTGGGTTTAATCTCCAGCACAGCCAAACACACAAAAACAAAACAAAAGCAAACAAAAAACCCAACAAAACAGAACAATTCTGAGCTCGTATGCCATAGTAAAACTGGTGGGTGGGCTAGATTTGGCCCATGGGCCATTGTTGCCGATTGCTGACTTAGAGGAAGAAACAAGAACATGAACTTGGGGCAGCAGGGAGGGCTTTGTTGAGGACGCTGCATGGATCTGGTGTCACCTGGACCAGGTGCTGGGGGAGGGGAGGGGGTATCTTTTAACCAGAGGTAGCTGCAGTTGCTCTGCATGGGTTCATGAATGTATTGTCTGGGGGGCAGTGTTACTGTTGTTAGATGCCATCAAGTTGGGTCTGACTCATAGCAACCCTACGTACAACAGAATGAAACACTCTCCGACTCTGTGCCAGGCACATGATCTTTTTTATGTTTAAGTCCATTGTTGCAAACACTATCAATCCATCTAGTTGAGGGTTCTCCTATTATTTTTCATTCTATCTCCCAAACATGATGTCCTTCTCCAGGGACTGGTCCCTCCTGACAACATATCCAAAATATGTAAGACACAGTCTAGCCATCCTTGCCTCCAAGGAGCACTCTGGTTGCACTTCTTTAGGACAGATCTGTTATTTCTTTTGGCAGTTCATGGTATATTCAATAGTCATCCCTAGAACCATAATTTAAAGGCATCAGTTCTTCTCCTGTCTCTTATTCAATGTCCAGCTTTCACAACTATATGATGCAACTGAAAATACCATGGCATGAGTCAGGTGCACCTTTGTCTTCAATGTGACATCTTTACTTAACAACACTTTAAAGAAGTCTTTGCAACAGCTTTTCTCAGTGCAATCCATCTTTTGATTTCTTGACTGCTGCTTCCATGTGTGTTGATTGTAGAACCAAGTAAAGCAAAATCTTGGACAACCTCCATCTTTTCTCTGTTTATCATGAAATTGCGTATTGACCTAGTTGTAAGGATTTTTGTTTTGTTGATGTTGAGGTACAATCCATACTGAAGGCTGTGTTCTTTGATCTTTATTGCGAAGTTTGGAGTGATTGAATTATAGTGCAAAATGCAGAAGCGAGGGGCAAGACTGGAGAGGGGGAAAGGGGGACTGGGAAGCCCTCATCAGTCATGAAGAGGAGCTGAGTACATCCTGAGGGCCTTGACATTCCAGTGGCAGTCTCTTGACTTTTAGGAAGCTTTGGCTGGTCATGGCAGGAGGACGAGGGAGGGGTTGTCCCAACAGATTGTGGAATAGTGTGTGAGAACTTGAATTGAGGCAAATTCTTGAATAGGGCAAGGCCTTGAATAGGGCAAGTTGGGACAGAGCAAGAAAATGGGAGCAGAGAGGAGGGGAGGCCACCCCTGACGCCACAGATTCCCTATAGAGTGCTGTTTATCAACTGGATAGCTCAGCGGGGGGCCCTCTCATGATGCCTGGTGGTATCTAATGATGTCACAGAATAAGGCCGGGGAAGGTCTCTCACAAACAGACAACCCACAGTGGTCCAGGGACTGCACCAGGAGATCTATAGACATCTTACTTAATCCCACCACTGTCCTGCAAAGGGCGTTTGTGCCTCCCCCTTCACAGAAGAGAAACCCAAGGCTGGGAAAAGGTAGGTGATTGGCCCCAGGCTGCACAGCGCCAGGTGACAGAGGAGCTGTGATCAGGAGTTAGTCCTTCCCAGCTCCATTCTCTTTCAACTGTGTGCCTGGCTGTGCCGGCTGGGGAGGGTCTGAGAGGTCTTCCCACAGACTCCAGGTCACACTGGAGGCCACAAATGGGAGCATGGCAGGAGGGAGCCATGTCCCTGGAAAGGTGAGTGGGTCCACCTGCTGGGAATCCACATTCGTCCCCACAGCAAGAAGCCAAAAGTGCAGCTGAGAGAATTGGAGTCTGGCGGGGTTGCCCTTCAGGTGGTTTTCCTTTCTGAAGCCTGGGCCTTGCCCTGTTGGGAGGAGAGGATCCTGCCGTGGGGCTGGCGGGGCCACCAGGTACCTGTACACGACATTGCCACCCCAGGCAAGGAAACTGCTGGGGCACCTTCGCCCCAGCCATTAATTCCTGTCCCTGCCTCCACTGCTCAAAAGTGCCCTCTTGTAGTCCCCTGTTGCTGTCTACACAGCACATCCACTTCCCAGCCTTGTAGGAAGTCCTGGCCACCACTAGGCTCCAATCTTCTCCTTCAGTTCCATGTCATGCCGTCCCTATGGAGCCCCTTTCCCACCCAGCCCCCGGCGAGTCATGGCAGGCCTTCTGTGGAGAGGCCTCTCAGCTCTATCAATCCTGGAGGGAAGCGCGGTGGGCCTTGCTTCCCACCCTCTGTGGTGTGAAGACCATAGAACCCTCTGGAAGCACGATGCTGAGGGCTGGCCAGGTACTTGTTCTAAGTAAAAGGGAAAGGATGAAGCTTCAAAGGGAAGCCAGGGGTGTTGAGTCCCAGAAGAGAAGACGGCTGGGTACAGGCAAAGCTGGCAGAGGAGCCAGAGATGAGAGGCCCAGTTAACGCAGAATTCCGAGGGGCGAGATGAGCGTATTGGGGGAACATCCAAACTGTGAGCAAAGGGCTCCTGCTGCTCACCCCCAGTCCACCTTGCTTCCCTGAAGCCAATGTGGACTCTTTTGTGAAAACACCTATGATGGGATGTGATGAGGGCCCTGGATATGGGTGAGACAGGAAGGATGTTGTATCTTGAGAGGAGTTTTCATGGGGAATGGAGATAACCAGATAAACCTTCAAAGGTGTTGATTTCTGCATTATTTCAGCAATCCCAGGCTATGTCATAATGTGGAGGGGTGTGGCTGCTTCTCCACGTTGTCACAGTGAATTCGAGACTGTGACTGCACAGCCACTGCTCACTCACCATGTGCTTCCCACCCATTATATTAAACAGGATCCAGGACATCCTGGCTTGGGGGGTGTCCTCATTTTGGAGATAAAGGTGTTAGGCTCAAGGTCAAGCGTGACTTGACCTGGAGCAGCCCTCTCCTGAGCTCTGTCTCCCAGCAGGAAGGCACTGTGTCTGCTGAAATGTTAACCAGAAATAGCACAACATACAATTTCAAGTAGCACTTTTGTCTTTTTTGAGGCAGGGTCTCACCATGTAGCCCAAGCTGGCCTTGAACTTGAGATCCTCCTGCCTCAGCCTCCTGAGTGCTGGGATTATAGGCTTGTACCACCATGCAGAGCTTCAGTTAGCTTTTCATGGAGCTTCGCATACAGTAAAGGACCAGCTGGGACCTGAGCCCTGGTGCGGTGCTCCTTTTAACAATACTTAACTACAGGCGTGTGCACGTGTGGCCTTGGTGAAGTTATGCAGTCCTCGCGGATTGTGGCTTCTGCTCTGTGTAAGCTCTCTTTCACACCAGGCACAAGCACACAGCACGTACTCAGCGTTTGCCTGGTTACTTCTTTCTTCCCACCCACATTCGACATGCTCTGCCCCTAAGTCATTCCACTTTGGAAGGCAGAGATGAAGTGCTGCCCAAATTTCTCTTGGACCTCCTTCCCTTTGGGAGTTTTTCAGGAGAGTCCCCATAGCTGACCTTGGGAACAAAGTTGCCATTCATTCAGTTTAGAGTATTTACATCCTGTCTACATTCGTTCCCATGATGCATCTTCTTGTAGTCTTGGACAGTTTAGACTGTTAGGAAGGCAGGGGAAGGATGTTAGCATCTCACAATTCTTTAGGGCTACAGGATCTTGGATGCTAATTTCTCATCTCTGGCCTGGTCCCACTGCCCACTGTGGGACACGGGCACCCAAGGCCAATGCTCATTTTTGCTGCAGGGCTCAGGAAGAGCCGGTCCTTTGCAAGTGACACTCAGCCCTCACATCTTCCCTCCTCACCCTATCCATCTCTGCTTATCTTCCTTCCAGCTAAGAGTTGCCACTCTGGCAAGCAAGGTGCTGCTGGGAGGTGGGGAGGCCCATCTTCCAAGTTCTGTCTTCTAGCAGGAGGGCACTATGTTGGCTAATAGGTGTTAAATGGGAGCATCAAACTTTAATCAGCTTCTTAATGGAGTCTGGGGACCTGAAGGAGTTCTCAAGTCCTGCATTATGCTGCTTGCTGGAGCCAAGTTGGATGCCGTGAGTAGGAAGGTGGGGTGGGCGGCAGCCATCACAGCCAGAGCTACTGGAAGGTGAGGTGGTACTGGGCCAGTCCACAGCCACTTTCATCCTGGACCAAGGGCAGCCTGGCTCACGTGGCCATGGTCATCACTGCGACCACTCATTGTGACCCTGTTCACTGTTCAATTGTTCTCAGTGGGAAACAGATCTGGCAGCAAAGGTGAACCCGGGAGAACATTGGAATTAGGAGACCTTGGTTCATATGCTGGGATTTCATGTTGAGAAGATGACTGGGAAAAGCCCCTTGGTATGGTGGCCTATTATCTTAATTTGTTTGATGTTGTCAGGTGCCGTTGAGTCGGGGTCTGACTCCTAGTGACCCTCATAGGGTTTTCAATGGCTGATTGTTTCAGGATTGCTTCAGGAGTGGATTGCCACGTCCTTCTCCCATTTTTGTGGTGCTGGGGATTGAATTTAGGTCCTCAGAGAGCACGGAGCATCACCCTACCAACTGAGCTAAACCCCAGCCCCATTATCATAATGGCTCCCAGTAAATCAGGCCTCTCTGCACCCTCACCCTTTTTGACAGCTGTGGGCACTGTTCCCATTAAGAGGTTGAGTTCCTTTGTCCACTTCTTAGATACTGTACTGGCTGGAGGCTGCTTTGACCAACAGAATGTGGCAGGGGTGTCATGAGGTGAGCTCTGGAGCTTGGACCTTAAGAGGCCTTGTGGCTTTGGCTGCCCTGAGCCCACCCTGAGAGGAGGCCCAGGTACCCTAGAGAAGGTGAGGATGCATGTGGAGGAAGCTCGGATGCTTCTGTTCAGACAAAATCCACTGCCAGAGCTGTGCGTGAGGCCATCTTGACCACCCAGCTGCAGCCAAGCTGCAAGATGACTGCAGCAGTGGGAGTGAGCTCAGGTAAAACCCCCAGGAGAATCATCCAGATTGGAAGCCCACAGACTGGGGGAATGAAAACATCATTGTTCCGAGGTTGGCTTTCAGGTATTTTTCTTTTTCTTTTTTTCTGGTACTGGAGGGCTGAACTCAGGGCCTTGCACATACTTTGCAAGTGCTCCATCACTGAGCTGTACCCCCAGCCCCTTTTATATTTTTTATCTTGAGACAAGGTCTTGCTAAGTTATGCAGGCTACCTCTGGCCTCAAACTTGGGAGGCCAAGGCAGGAGGATCACCAAATTGCTGGGATGACAAGCTGCACCACTGTACCCAGCATACTTTCTTATTAATAGATGCTCAGCTTTTCTGGTGAGAGAAGGACCTGGCAGCCCACTCCTGAAACAATCTGCCATTGAAAACCCTATGAATAACAGACAAGCAGTGACGTAGTGCCGGGCATGGTGCAGTGTCAGGGAGTGTTTCGTTCTGCTGTACATGGGGTCGCTATGAGTTGGACCCATCTGTCTTGATGGCACCTAACAACCACAGCAACAACAGCTGCTCTGCACCTTGTCCTCTCAGATGTAACAGGCCCAGTGATGATGACCTTGCTGTTGAGAGGTGTGCCTGTGAAAAGGGCCTGAGATAGCACGTGGGCCATACCAACTCTGCATGGAGAGAGGCAGGGAAAGGAGGGTGAGGTCATTGGGAAAGGCTTCGCCTGCCGCAGGAAGATGGGAAGTTATTCAGGGGGCGAGAGGAGAGGAATGATGTGCAAGACATTTCAGAGACAAAACAACGGGGTTTGATGAATGATTGGTACGAGGAAGAAGGATGAGTCAGAGCTGCCTTGGAGGCTGCCAGCTTGGGAAGTGAGTAAACAATGCCTTGGAGGAAGGGGAGGAGGAGCCAGTCTGGAGGGTGAGGAGGAGCTGGCTCAGCTCTGAGGGGCTGGGGGAGAAGGAGCCACCAGGACACAGCAGGGTGCTGGGGACTGAGTTCAGGGGAGCAGTGAGCACAGTTGTGAGGGAGCTGTGAGGCTCCCTGAAGCAGGGGCCATTGAAGCCTGTGTCTGGGGAGGCAGAAAGGTGGCCACCACAGGTTTCTCCAGGGATGGAAGTGAAGTGTGGCTGAAGGAATAGTTCAGGTGGCCTTCCCAGCATGGTTCCATAAAGATTCCTCTGCAGCAGGTTATCCCCTTAGGACATCCTTTGGGGAGGAAATGGGGATCACTAAGCAGGCTGTGGAGACCAGCACTTCCGCACCTCCACATGCTCTGAGCTACGACTCATTTCAAATCTCAAACTATGATTTGATTTAACGTTAGAAAACAAAACAACAACAACAACAAAACCAAACCCACTTATCTGCAAAGGCACGTGGCTGTAATCCCAGAGGCTGAGACAGGAGCATCATGAGTTCAAGGCCAGAGACAGCCCATACAATTTAGCGAGACCCCATCTCAAAAAAATAAATAAGAATGCTCAATGTTGGAACACTTGCCAAGCAGGTGCAAGGCCCTGGGGTCAACTCTGTAGTACTGCTAAGAAAAAGAAAGGAAAGCCTCCCCATTGTACCCAACAAGGAGATGCTAACAGCAGTGCCCTCCTGGCTGGGGATGAACAAGTGCTTTGCCTCCATCTTTTACTTTTTTGCACATTCCAAGTTTTCTATAATAAGCATTCAATACATATTTTCTTTTTTGGCATAAAATACTTTGAAAAGGAGAAAAATAAACAAGTGATAAAAACAAATCAAAACAAGAAGTGTGATAGCTGGAGATTAAAAGCTTAACTGCAAGGGAAAGGGATGCCTCACATGCGGTTCTGCCCTCAGATGTCAGGGCCCCCAAGATGGTGGCATCCAGAGAAGATGGAAGTCGGGAAATGGCCACTCTCCTGGGGAGCTGCAAAGGCTGATCCCATGTCTCGGGCTTCCTGGAAATCTAGGAGCGGCTGGAGAAAGATGGTGGAGCCAGCCGGGGAGAGGGTGGGGCACGATGGGGTCTTGACAGGCCTTTTGGGCAGGCTGGTGTCTTAGGAGCTGGGGTGTGTTGGTCATGGTTGGCTAACCATGCTGAGGGGCTTGGGGGCAGTAGGTCACATCCAGGTGGGCCAGGCCCTGGGGTTGTGTTCTGCAACCGGGAAGCATGGCACAGTATAAGTTGCTGAGTCCTGTGACCAGGCTCATGGGTATGGAACCTGACCTGGAGGAGGACCTCTGGGGGCATTGGGTGGTCAGGTGAAAGTCCAAAGCTTTGCTCAGGGAGCTCTGGATACAAGCAAACCGGCCTAGGTCCAGGGCAGGACTGGGGAAGGGAGGAAGACTAGGGGAGGAAGCCCAGAAATTCACCCTTACCCTTGTTGTTGTTGGTTGCCATCGAGTTGGTATCCGACTCATAGAGACCCTCATAGGGTTTTCAATGGCTGACTGTTTTGGGATTGCCTTGGGAGTGGATTGCCAGGCCCTTCTCCCATTTTTGTGGTGCTGGGATTTGAACTCGGGACCTCAGAGACTGTAGTGCAGCACTCTACCAACTGAGCTAAACCCAGCCTCTCCTTACCCTTGAGTGGCCTAGAAATGGTGCCCAGGTGGCAGAGAGGGAGGCTGAGTCTTACTGCCTTCCCGAGGGCACCTGGCCTTGGCTCACACTGGCCCTGGCTGCCCCTGCCCTTGGTGCTCGAAAGGTGTTGCTATCGTGTGTGGGCTGTTTTTGCCCTCTGCTTGCTCTTGGAGGCAGGGCTCTTATATTATCTCTCCAGCCCTTGTCACTGTATTCGGGGAAGGCTGGGGCTGAGTGTGCCATCAGCTGGGAAGTGCTGGACAGACAGACTGGAGAGAGACGAGAGAGACATATTCAACCAGGGAGAGAGAAATTTTGCATGTGAACTCTTTTCAGTCCAGAGGGGCTGATGGCTCTGCTTCCCCTTCATGGGGAGTGGGGATGGCCAGACTCCATTCACCTCATTGCTCTTTGGTCCTTGTTATTTGGGGGGCAAGGGTGAATCATGGGAGTTCTGGAAAGACAGTAACAGCAGGTAAAAGAGCTTGCTATAAAGCAAAGGGCTGTGGGAGAGTGAGGGGATTAGTGCGACTACCCCTGGGGGTTTTAGCTCAGTTGGTAGAGCACTGTGCTACAGTCTCTGAGGTCCTGAGTTCGGTTCCCAGCACCACAAAAATGGGAGAAGGACCTGGCAATCCACTCCCAAGGCAATCCCAAAACAGTCAGCCATTGAAAACCCTATGAGGGTCGCTATGAGTCAGATACTGACTCGATGGCACCTAACAACAACCCCTGGGGGGTGGGGTCCCTCCCACTTGTTGAATGCTTGGTTCCCATGCTGAACATCTAGTGGCTTCGTGGAGGGCGCGGAAGGTCCCATACTATGAACCAGGGTGCTCTATACCAAGACCCCCTTCCACCCTCCCCTCGCTGCACATCAGAGGTACTCAGGAAACATTTGTTGGATTGGATTAAATCTGATTGATATTCCTAAGAAATATCTTAGGAACTTAATCTCTTTAAAAACCACTTTTGGATCCTCTGTTACTAGGAAGAAAGCGAAAGAGGGTGGGTAGCTTTCAAGAGGGATCGGCATTTCCATTTTTGTAGCTGCAGCTGTCTGTCCCCTGACCCCAGCCCTCTTGCAGCCCTTCCTCCTGCTGGGCCTGCTGGGGAAGGGATGAGGGTGGACAGAAAGCAAAGATCAGCGCCCTGGGTGCTGCTGGAGCCGGGGAGGCGCAGGCCAGGCGAGCTGGAGCTGAAGGCAATTTTTGTCAGAGCTCCCTTCCCGTCTATGAATGCAAATCCTGAATTACAAGCCATCCGCATGACAAGCTGACATTTTAGCTCCAAACATTCTCCTATAATTAGCAGAATCTAATGCAATACAGGGAATGGCTCCATTTTACACACACATTATCGTAATGCCTTTAAATAAGATAATTGATTATGCCGCTGCATAAGAAAGTGAAATATTCGGTGTAATTAAAACCAGCATTCCGATCTTGGCTCCCTGACAGGTGATCCACGTGTCAATTTATAAACCCTTAAGGCAGTGCTCACACCCACATTCCAATTTTTAAAGTTTATGGGGAAGAAAAAAAAAAAAAAACAACCTGAGAGAGAACTTGATTTTCAGCTTGGGTCTGGAAATCTGAGTGAGGGTGGCTATTGAATTTTGGGGGTATTTCTGTCTTCCTCCCCACCTCCCTGACACTATCACAAAGTCTGTGTTTTCCTACCAGATCTTCCTTTCAGAGATGGGGGAAGTTGAGGCACAGGGAAGTGATAGCAATTCTATAACTTAGCCTTGACAGTCAGTCATCTCTCTGTCTCATAACCCCTGGGATTCAATTTTAATTTGAGTTCTTTTGTTAAAAGTGGGGAAAAATGTGATTTGGTGAACAGAAGGTAGGGCTGGGATCAAAGCATCTTGATTCTAATTCTGGTTTTGAAATTAGTTAGCATCCTTGAGCCTCAGTTTCTCAGTTGCTACTTCATTGATTGACGAGAGACAAAATTAGATTGGGTATATGATGTGAGGAATCTTTTTTTTTTTTTTTTTGTGGTACTGGAGATTGAACCCAGGCCCTGCACCTGCATGCTCTTTAAGTGCTGAACCACTGAGCTGTGGCCCCAGCCCATTTTTTTTACTTTTTGAGACAGGGTCTTACTAAGTTATGCAGACTGCCTCTGGTCTCAAACTTGTGATCCTCCTGCCTCTGCCTCCTGAGCCGCTGGGATTACAGATGTGCTCCACCGTGCCCCGGCGACATGAGAGATCTTGATGGAAATCTAGTAGGTAGACTGCTGGGGGGTCTGGAGTGGGATGTGGGGTCAGGGATTTTCTTGTCTCAATAGAGAAGAGTCAGGTACAGCTGTAGAAATCTCAGTGGCCTTGGGATCTGGGGGTTCCCTGATGCTGCCCCATCACTCTTGACCCAACCTCTACCTTCTGAGAGGTGCATGGTGGGAAGGAGATAGGAGCGGGTAATAAGAGTATAAGCAGTAATTTGGGAATTATGGGGCATCTTTCTGCCTTGCTAAGGTGTCTCAAGTGGCGGTGACTTTGTTCTGCAGGATGCCACCCACTCAGAAAGTCTCCAAAGGGGTTCATCTATGACATGCTTTGGCAGGACAGCGGGTGTGTGGGGGGTGAATGCTGGAGAGTTGGGAAACTGAAGTACTCCAATGGGTTTCTCTTAAAGGGGCAAACTAATGACTTTCTCCTTATTCTCATGAGCCCATGGCTTTATCCCAATAAGTTTACTCACCCGATCCTAGCTGCCTACAGCAATGTCAACACTAATACATCTGTGCAGGAAAAATGCTTCCTACTGATGTTCTGTTCATGCTGGTATTAATGTTCTGTTGCTGCTTAACAAATAGCCACCAACGTAGTGGAACCCATTCGCTACATTCCAGCGGTCAGAAGTCTGAAACGGATCTCAGTGAGCTAAAGTCAAGGCTTCATCAGAGCTGCCTTCCTTCTGAGGTTCTAAGGGAAGGACAGCTTCCTTGGCTCTGGGTTCCTTGGCTCATGATCTCTTCTACAAAGATGATCCCATCTAACAAAGCCAGCTATGGCTGATTGGGTCTTTCTTATGATGCCACACCTCCGATTCTGATTTTCTGCCCCTCTCTTCTTCATTTAGGGACCCCTACCAGAATAATCCAGGGTAGTCTCCCATCTCTAAATCTTTAATACAGTCATGCCTTCAAAATCCATTTTGCCATGACAGGTTCCAGCTATTAGGATGTGGCCACCACTGGGGGGCCACTTTTATGTCTGTCATAAGAGCCTACTTCCAAGTGTAATTGTAATACAGCTTTATCACTTCTCAACAAATTTCCCCCAAATTTAGCACAGAGCAATGACTACAGTTCACAATAACCTTTTATATATTTCATGAAGAGAGGAGCTCGAAGGCTCCAAATATAAGTGACAGAGAGATGGAAAGGCTAATTACCTTGATCTGATCAGGGCAGGTCACATGCATGTGTTGAAATATCACACGGAGCCCCATTAATAGGTACAATTAGTACATGTTAATAAAAAAGTAAAAAAAGAAAAAGAAAACAGCATCAATCCCACAGGGAGATTGTGAGGTCAAATGATGTAAGTATGAGAACTGTTTAGGGCAACCATGGCACTGAGTGAATGCTTGATTCACATAACCCTTTCTTGCCCTGGCTGTCCCTGAGCTCTTCCCAGATACCAGGAAGCAGGGACTTCATCCACCCCACTGCCCTCGTATGCTAGAACTGCTAGACCAGGCTGAGTGAACTCCGAGGTGCCCATGAAGGACACTGCAGTGACCGCAGGCCTGATGGGCTGCCCAGGGGGCCATTATGCAGGCACGGGCTGGGGTGAGGTTGGTTGTGTGGTGCACCCAAGTCTTCCGCTAAAAGGCTTAGACCAGCAGCTTCAGCCAAGAGCAGGGACTCTGAGCTATTTTTACCTCCGCGTGACAGAGCTGGATCTATTCCTCTTCTTAGAGGAACAGTCTATGCTAGACACAGCTGTCCCTCTAAGGCCTCATCATTTCTTGTCACTGATGACTGAGCTCTGTGGATAGTTATTCCCAGAATTCTCACACCATGGAGGTGTCTCTAGCCCTCCCTGGGAGCCTGGCCTGTAGCTCAGGGAGAGGTGATTCTTTGCCTGCAGGACTTTTGCCTAGCCCTGCTGACGCCATTGCTTGGGCTTTCTGGTATACCTGTACTGGTTTCTTCTCATGGCCCTTAACAGACAAGTAGAAAGGGCTTGTGACCCAGGCCATCTTCTCTTCCATTTGTGGGGAGACTGAGGCAGAGTATGGGGCCTTACTGCTTTGGGGTGGCATGAGCTTTGACTGAAATTGAGAGGTTTCAAGTCTCAAAACTTCAACCCAATGAAGAGTCTCATGAATTGATTCATCTTATGTGATTTTTTTTTTTTCTGCCAGAAGTTCTATAGTTCTAGTTTCAAAGGAGCTGAGGTAAAGATTCAAAAGTTTTGCAGTATTGAACTTAGAGGTGGAAAGACACCTTACAGATTCTGGCTTTGTCACCATCTTGCTGTGTTACTTAGGCAAGTTAGTCAACCTATCTCAGCCTTAGTCTTGTGTCTGAGATGGGTGTATCAGTCTGTACAGGCTTGTGCTGCAGTAACAACCATCCCCCAAACCTCAGTAGCTTAGATCATCAAAGCTTTATTACTAATTCATTTTTCAGTCCATCCTGGTCCACTCCAGGCTCTGCTACAGGTTGTGTTCATCCTAGACTTGTGGATGACCACATAGTTACCAACAGAGATGTGCCAGTTTCAGGGGCAGAGGGACATCTTCTGCCTGGAAGTAACACACAGTATTTGACTCCCATTTCATTAGTCAAATCTGGTTCCATGGCTACCTCTAATCCCAAGGATCCAGGGAAGCACATTTTTTTTATTGGACATTTTTAATGTACACCTTAATGTGATTCATTCTGACATGCTTTTCATTGTGGCATTTACATATATATGTATTTTGATGTACATTATTCATATAGGTGCCCCCTTACCCTCTTGTATGCTTCTCCCCCCACCCTCCCCACAGGGAAGCACAATTTTATAATGTGCCTGGAAAGAGGGAGAGCTGGAAGGACTGGTGACTAGCATGGTGGGCCACCACAATGAGTGTTCCTGCGTTGACTTTCTCCTGGGGTTATTGGAAGGATTAGAGGAGGTGACAGATGAAAACTCACTTTGCAAGTAACAGACACAACTAAAATGCTGTCCGAGTAACATTTTGAGGGCAGTCATTGTGTGCCAAACACTATGCTAACTGTTTCATAATAGCAGTGCACCCCAGACAGGATCCTAGAAGGACATGGCTCACCTTGTTTCACCCCTCTTGGCACTGGAGCCTTGACTGTTGTCAGGTGGGGTCTGCTGCTGAGGTATGTGCGTATAACAAGAGGTCGTCTTCAACTGGAGACTGTGGGATGCTGTCCTGAGTATTTTGGGGGAAGGCTTCACGCTTGGGACTGTTGACCAGTGATCCCTACAAGCAGAGACAACTGGGTGGTCCCGATGCCTGCTGATCCCTGTGACTGCCTCATTAAGGACCAGGTGAAGCCATTTCCTTTGGTGGCTTTGAGATGATCGTGGTCCCTTTTGGTTTTGTTCTGTAAACCTCTCTCTTTCCGTGGTCTAGAGATGCCTGTGTCTTGCCAGGAGGCCATTGGTGAGGGAAGTCTGTAATCTGAGGAGGTTCATGTGATGTTACAGGTCCCCACCCTTGTGTGGAACTTCTCCACCAGCTAAAAGAGCCTTTGGGATCAGCAATGTTTGTGGGTCCTCTGACCTTTGGTGCTTGGGATTTTAAGCACCCCTTTTGATGAGAAGACTTCCTGCTTGAAGTCAAATTAAAAGAGATCCCTGCATCCTCCCCATTCTGTGTGGGCAGGAGATATGCCCCTGGCACCAGTAGCTCAGAACTCAGCCACTGTGCTCTTTATGCACTTGCAGATGCCTGACCTCCTGTCATTCTACTAAGAATCTGGTGTGGCAGGTTGCATAATGCCCATTTTATAGATGAGGAGACTGAGGCGCAAGTAGCCTATCTGCTTTGCCCAAGGTCCCACCGAGTAGCAAAGGGCCTGTACTTCAATACAGGGCATCAGATTCCAAGCCCATGGCCCCTTTCAGTCCATAGCTCTCCTTCGTAGCATTGTGTTTGCTTTTCTTGACTGATGGATGTGAGTCCTGAGCATCCACATTTGAGAGCTAGAGGGGATGTTAGAGGTGATCTGGCTCAAGTCTGTCATTTTACAGAGGAAGAAACTCGAGGTTCACAGAAGGGAGTGATTGGCCCAGTGGCTCCCAAGTTGTGCAAAGCCTCCTCCCATGTTTTTTCTACTCTATTCAAATTATGATTATGTCTTTATTGTTGTTGTTGTTTGCCTTATTACGGTCCCTGCTCCCTCTCTGTAACATCTCCTCCTCATTTTGTAACATTGCCCCCTGGAAGCCTCCTTGACAGTCTTTCCTCCCTTGGGCTGGGTTTGGTTCCTTCTCTATTCAATGCAATGGCCCCTGTGGCCTTCCAGAGTGTGGCACGTCCCCCGTGTACCGTGATATAATAGCCGATTTCCTCATTAATAATGATGGACCTCCGCTTGACCGTCACTTGGGGGCAGAAATAGTGTTCACATAGCTTGGAGCTGGCACTAGGAGGGGCTCTGAAAATGCTCACGGATGAAAGTAAGGGAGGAAGGAAGACAACAAGGATGGAGGGAAAGAAAGAAGATGAGCTCCCTACAGGGCCCACTCTTGCAGGGTGGGGGTCGCCCTTGAGGAGCCTCTCTGCTCCTTTTGTGGGGCCTGCCCCTTGCCTTCCGAGCTGTTCTTACTCATGCCAGCGGGCCCCGGAAGAGGGAGAGGAGCGAGGGGGAGAGAAAGAGAGATTGAGGGGGAGAGGAGAGGAGGCTGCGCTGCTCCAAGGCAGGGGAAGAGCACTTAAAAAATGTCACTTAGAATCCCTCAAAGAATAAGCTGTAAAACAACCACACACTCTCTGCTGGGTGACGCAAATCAAAGAGAAATGCGATGCAATTAGTCACTAGTTCTGAGGAGGAGGCGGGGCGTGGAGGATGGTGAACGGCTTGGGAGCCAAGCCCCCGCGCCATCCCGCCATCCCGCCATCCCGGCATCATCTGCTCCCAGACAGCCTCCGCACTCCTGCGGAGATGGTGGCTCTTCTCCTTCACCCCCCTGTACTGGCCAGGGCCTCTCCTTGCTTCTCCTCTTGCTCTCCCACGAGGTGGCAGCTTCTCCTCTGCCAGCACAGTCGGGCTCTTACAGCTAAAGTTGAAGAGAGCACCCTAGGGTCTCTGGAGGCTCCCACTAAGGGAGGGAGCTTGGGGCGCTGGGGATCAGGAGAGCTCAAACAGGAGGGATTGCAATCCTGGGCTGCCCTGTTGCTTCTGCTCCCCAGCTCCCTATCTTCCTGCCCACTTTGGTCTGAAAGGAATGTCTGCTCTGTTCAGGACTTTGAGAGGGCAACTCTGCTGCCCACCCAGCCCTCCTCAAACACTTGCTGTGTGTGTATCCTGGTCTCTGAGCTCACAGTTCAGGTCCAGAGGGTGGACAAGCCAATGGGTGAACAGGATGCTGGTGGTGGGAAAGCTCGGAGGGCTCCTCATTTCCCCCATTCAAGAGGTGGTCGTGCTGCTCTGCATGGGTCTAGGTGAGGAGCCAAAGACCAGCCTCACCAGTCCCCCTGCTTTCCTGGGTGTGACGCCAGTCCATGAAAATGAAGACATCTGGGTATTCCATGAACCTCCCCACTGCAAAGGCCATGGGGTTCCTGGGAAGAGAGGGAGAGGCAGGAGAGAAGGGGTCTGGAGCTGATATTGGGCTAAGGTCGGCCTAGCCCTTAAGCAATGCCCTTCACAGAGTGAGCCCCAGCCCAGCAGCCTCTGCAGCCCCTGGGAACCTGTTAGATGTGAAAATTCGTGGGCTCCACCCAGACCCACTGAATCAGATTCTCAGGCAGTGGGGAATGGGTATTTTTGAGAAGAATTCCAGATGATTTCATTGTGCATGGAAGTTTGAGATGCACTGGTTTAAGAAAGGGGTGAAATGGAGTCAAATCTGAGTTGTAGTCCCTGGGAGGCCTGAGGCCAATTGTCCCCTCCCTTGATATTTATACATTTCAAAGCCTCTCCCAGCCACCACTGGCTCTGACTGGAGAAGGCAGGAGGTTAATTCTTATCTCTTTGAGTTCTGGGTCTTTGTCTTCGCCTGTTATAACCCAGATAAGAGGCACAGGCTCTTCTTGAGCCACGATTTTTGCATTGCCACACCTTCCACGTGCAGCTCCCATGAGATGGTTGTGCATAATACATCTTCCCTTGTGATTTGAGGGTACACTGAGCGGGAGAACATCACAGCTTTGCAAGCAGATCACTTAGAATGGAATATTTTCCTTGCTTTCTGTAGCCATTTCTGATAACTCAAGTTCCCGGTGATATTTCCAGGCCTTCTCTCTCCTTCCTCCCCTTTCTATTCTCTGAATGCACACATTTAATTTGCCAAAGAGTTTAACTCTCTGTCCAGCCTTGTCCTCCAGGATCCCCCCCTGTACCCCTCAAGAAACTTGGATGGTATTTTCATGAAAATGGTTCCTTCCTGTGAGGTTCTGTGGTGCCATTGGATAAAATAAAATTTTTCCTTATCTTATTACGTTAGCAACCAGTCTTCTACTTATTACATTAACAACCAGGATATATACCAAATCCGTGGCTGGAAAGAACATTCCCTGACCCCAGCCAGATCTCGAGAACTATCTTAGTGGTGACCTCTTAATTCCCTTTGGGTTTGTATCTGTTTTATCTGTTTTCCAAACCATACATTGGACTGAAGCTATTTAAGCTCTCAGGGTGAAAATACAGGTACCGATGGCACTCCCTTCAACCTACCCCAGAACAGGATCGTATCAGGCTTTTCTCGCTGAATGGAGAACAGGTGTTTCATCAGAGAGGAGGCCCTACCCTCCATGAATGTTTGGCTTGACCCTATAGTAGAAGGTCATCACACTTCTGAGGACGTGTGGGGCTCACTGCTCCAGTGTGGTTCTCTCTCTGGGCCTGGATAGGGAGCAGGAACCTCACATAAAACTTCTTTTCCCAACAGGGAACCTGTGGGGACTGGGTGAGCGAGACGGAGTGAGAGATACCTCGGGAGGTCTCTTAAAAACACAGCTCTTTTATTGTACTACCGTAGCTCTTACAAGTGCTGAGGCTTTAAATGTTACACAGTTCTGAGGGTTAGCCCTAGGCATTGCAGCTCAACTGGGGCTGCCCCTCCAGAAGGTGGTCCATTCTGGTCAGTATCTGGTATTGGTCTGGTGGCCGTTCTGTGTTCTTCTCTCCTCAGTGGTTGTCTTCTGGTGCCTCTTGAAGTCTTCTCTTCTTACTAGCAGTCTTTTTTCTCAGTTGTAGTCGCAGTGCAATGGTGGATGGAGCAAGAGAGTGAGTGGTGAGCCATCTCTCCTTTTATACCTCTTGGGACCAATCAGAACTCAGGGCTTTGGAAGTGGCCAATCACATTCTAAGGCATAACCGATTGCAAGCCATATGCAAATATGGTGAAACTAAGGTGCTTAACTGATAGGTGGGGAGGAGGCAGGGTGTAACAAATCACAGGCCTTCCCTTAGTAGCCAATGGGGTGATAGGTCACACCTTATCAGAGGATGGGGCTGGGATTTAGCTCAGTTGGTAGAGCACTGCGCTGCAGTCTCTGAGGCCCCGAGTTCAATTCCCAGCACTGCGAAAATGGGAGAAGGGCCTGGCAATCCACTCCCAAGGCAATCCCAAAAAAACAGTCAGCCACTGAAAACCCTATGAGGGTCACTATGAGTCAGATACCGACTTGATGGCACCTAACAACAACAACAACATCAGAGGATGAGGGTTAAGATGTTGGGCATGCCCTGGTAGTGCCCAGCCCAGCAGGGGCCACCACTACCACCATCATCATCATCACAATCATTCCACCACCATTTTAGTCCCCATTTTCCCCACTGCTTGGCAGCAGGAAGGCAGTGTGGGCCCTGAGCATGGACCCTCTGTGAGGACCACCAGGGGTGTGGGAGCAGAGGAGGCTCCCAGAGCTTTCTGCTGCCTTGGCCCTGACTTCCAAGCTCACAAATCAGGAGTCCAGCTCTGTCCCTCACAGCCTGGCCCAGCAGATCCATGGGTCCTGGCTGGAGAGATGGACATGGTGGGACAGTTGTGAGGACAGAGTTCTTGGGGGAACTTTTCAGCTTCTCTGTTCCTCCTGAGCATGTGGCACTCAGCCCCAGCTGCACTTAGAGGGGTTAGCTGGCTGGATTCTCAGACAATGTGCCCGATATAAAAGGAACAGGATAGTAATCAGGAGGGATGGCATGCTGGTCACTGTCCTGCTGAGAGAAGGGACTTTGTGGGTTCCAGGATGCTGGACAGAGTGGACTGAGACCTCTGTGGGGACAGCATGACTTGTGTCCTCTGGATTTTGCAGGGCATAGGCCTGGGCCACACAGGCCGAGAGTGTCTAAAGCTGGAGCAGGGTGGAGCTGCCCGTCTGTGTGGTGAGAAGGTGGAGAGAGGCCTCGCAGGAACGGCTTGGCTTTCCCAGTGCCAGCTAACTGTTTTGGGGTCTGCGTAGGGTGGTGGGATTGCAGCTGTTGGAAAGCTCCCCGTGCGTGGGTTGTGCCACTCAGTGCCCATGGGCTCTGGGGGGAGAAGGGAGGCATCGCATGGGAGGATGCCCCGCTGGAGGCCACAACAGATAGTGCTGAGGTGGAGACTGCAGGGGGCAGCCAAGGCAAACCTGGATGCTCTCCTCTGCCTCGATCCTGTCCCTACAGAAATGAGGGGCAGTGAGTGAATGGGGCAGCGGGCACGGCAAGGGGACAGGAAGGCTGCTGTCCTCCTGGCCCACTGCAGTCTCCAGGCCTGGGGGAAGGAAGAGCTCTGACTCCAGGGGCAATCAAGACTTTCTATCAACTGCTGCCAGATTCTCGCTGTGCACAGAACCGTCCATGTCTGCACATAACCAGGGAATATCTATGCATTTTGCCCACTGTGTCATGGGCAGAGATAGGCGATCGTGTTGAGAATAAAACAAAAGCCCAGGTGTTCGTGTTCGTAAACCTGGTGGGCACATCCAAGGAGCTGCCCACAGTCATCACTGCACCCACCATGATTATCCTCAGCAGCGGGTCCTCGTGCCATTGAATTCCCTTCCCATGCAGTGAGGGGGACAATAGTCTTGCTGTTTCACATTTGACATGACTGAGGCTAAGGCTTGCGTGACACACCAAGGTCACCCAACTAAGTGATGAGTAGATATTTGATCTCAGGTGGTTTGGCACCCAATCCGGGCACGAGCCACAGATATCTGTGGGGGAAAGGGAGGAAGTCACGTGGTAAGTAACTTCCCCTTTCTGACCTCAACAACGGTGTCCTTTCTTTGTCATTTCCTAGCAAGGGTGGGGGAAGGAGCAGGTCTTGGGGAAATGGACTGAGCTTCTCAGAAGACAGAGACAGCAGTTGTTGATAGGTGCCATCAAGTTGGCTCCAACTCATAACGACCCTATGTACAACAGAAGGAACCACTACCTGACACTGTGCCATACCCGGCACTGTTGTCAGTGCTTTTCTGCTATTCATAAGGTTTTTGATGACTGACAGTTCTCTGGGGTTCTCATCAGTTCTTCTGATCTCCTTCCAGAGCATTTCTTTCCTCTGGAAGATGTAGTAACCAGTGTTGACTTTTATTATCCCAGCTCCCATCCACAGGACTTCCGGGGCATTTGTATTCTGACCACTCCGACTCCCAGATACCTCCCCAAACCTCTAAGAGTCCTCTGGGCTGTAGTCCAGGGCACAGCCTGCCCTGCCTCTTCTCCTTCCTGACTCTCTGGAGGCTCTTTAGCATGCCTGGAAATCTGCACGGGATGTATATGCTTGACCTGGCCTCTCTAGAGCTGTCTTTGGGTATCATACAGTGGCAGAGGCTTTCAGTCAAGAGGACAAGCTTTGACTTCAGCAGATCTAGCCTGGAAGCCCCCTCTGCCACCTACTGGTTGGTTAGCACACGTGAGCCTTTCACTTTTTTGGGCCTCAGTTTCCTCATCTGCACAGTGAGGAGAATAATAGCACCTCCCAGGGCTGCCGAGAGGATAAAATGAGAGACACTTTCCCATGCTCTCAACAAGTGACCGGAGGCTGTTATTACTGACATTATTCTGCTCACCCTAGGATGCTGGCTTTCTTTCCCTGCTCTGTGTCTAATTTAGGGTCTTCCATAAACCCAGCCTTTTCCCATCTCTGAGGCATAGGAAGGGAAGACCTGAAGTTGAGTTCTGTCTTGGTCCCTGATGTGTGGCTATCACAGAATATCTGAGGCTGGATAATGTGTAAATAAAAGAGGTTTGTTTGGCTCATGATTCTAGAGGCTGGAAAGTGTAAACAGCAGGGAGCCACCATCTGGGCATCACAATATGGCAGAGAAATGGAAGGAGAAGCAGTCACATACAGGAAGGGCTATGTGCAAGCAGAGAATCATGGGAGCTGGGGAGAGGCCAGGCTCACTCTTTTATAACAACCCACTCTTGTGGGAACTAACCCTGTCCTGAGAGAACTACATCAGTCCCTTCCAAGGGTGTTGGCTCCATGCTCTAATGATGTCTTAAAAACCCCATTACCTTTGTACTTACTCTTCCACTGGGAACCAAGCTTCTGGCACATGAAACTTCAGGGGAACACATGGAAATCATAGCAAGTTTCTCAAATGCTTTGATCTTTCAATAAGAACAGAACCCCGGAACAAGGAAGCAAGGATTTTGGGCAATTTGTCACGGGGTGTGTAAGTACCCAAGAGTGTCTGGCAGCCTTGGATCTGCTGCTATCAACAGTGGGTCAATCACGCTCACTGATCACCTATGCCTTGTATTATAGGCACTCTGGCCTTCTCTTCCTTTCAGCCTGCCTAGGTCAGACCCAGACAGCACCAAGGTCACTTTGGCATTTGTGTGTTTGAGACAGAGTCTTGCTGTGTAGGCCAGGTGGGTCTCTAACTCTCAATCCCCCTGCCTCAGCCTCCCAAGGGCTATGATTCCAAGCATGCACCATCATGCTGAGCTCCAAGGCCCCTTTTGCACCATGCTTAAGGTTGTGGGCCGGAGTCGTGGCTACGTGGCGCACTTGGGGTATAGGAGGTACTAGAGCTACTTTTTCTGGCTCCGTCACTTCACAGATAAGGAGATCAAGCCCAGAAGGGGGAAGGACTCTTAGGACAGTGGAGCTGGGATGGCCCCAAGTTACTGGGGTGGAGAGAGAACCTTTCAGCCAGCACTAGGTCTTCTGGACCCCCTGAGGCCGGCACTTGTGCATTTGTGAATTCATTCTGAGCCTCTCTCCCTCCTCCCCTTCCCTCCCTCCCTCCCTCCCTCCGTCTTCTCCTTCCTTTCACTGTCCTGAGCACACACTAAATGCAGAGGTCCCCACCCTCCTCCTGCTGTAGGCACTGACAGTTTTGAAGCCACGTGTGCCCCTCTCCTCCCTGCCAACCCCGTGCTGTCCCACAGTTTTATGGCACCACAAGACCCCCAGTGAGCCGGGTGAGCTGCAGGGTGATGAGGTGTTCCCTGGACCATCTTCCTGGCTGCTGGGTGGGGCGTGCTAACTTATTTATCACCAGGCTGTTTTATAAACGGATTCCTTTCCTGAGCTTGTTATCTAAAGTCAGGGGCTTCCTGGAGGCGGAGGAAACAGGCCAATCCACAGCCACAATGGAAGTCCAGCCAAA
This sequence comes from Pedetes capensis, assembly GCA_007922755.1. Lineage (NCBI taxonomy): Eukaryota > Metazoa > Chordata > Mammalia > Rodentia > Pedetidae > Pedetes > Pedetes capensis. The sequence goes on along the minus strand of VMDO01000419.1, from coordinate 100,997 downwards.
GGAAGGGATTAGACTTGGAGGGATGGTGAGGGCGGGCTCTGAGGTGCCCCAGGTGTTGACAGCTCCTGGCCTCTGGAACCCTCACAAGCACCCTGCCAGGCATTGTCCAGGGTGCAGAGGAGGAGACAGGTTCGGACTGGTGGTGGAGGTCTCAGAGCCAGGAACCCACACCCGCTCTATCTCCAAAGTTCCCAGGACCCTTTCAGCCACAGCATAGTCACCTTTTTGGAGATAAGTGCTTTTTTTCAGGGTGGGGGCGGGGTTGACCCCAGGGCCTGGCCCACATTAGGTATGTGCAGTACCACAGCTCTGAGCTGTGCGCCCAGCCCACCCCGTCCTGTTTTTTTTTTTTTTTTTTTTTTTTCCTTTTTAATCTTTTTTAAGATTTTTGAGACAGGGTCTCACTAGATTCCGAAGGCTGCCCCTGACATTGAACTTTCGATCCTCCTGCTTCCCTCTCCCAAGTTGCTGGGATTACAGGGGTGTGTCACTGTGCCCAACATCTGGAGATGGATTTGACATGTTTGGAGAAATCTACCGTAAGAAGGGTTTCTCATTTTGCTGGTCTCTCCCTCCTCAGAAACTCCTTTGAAACAAATGTCTGTTTCTTCTCTCTTTCTCTTCCCCCACTCTCCCCCTACATTCTCGTTATGGGATATCTTGGGTTGGGTTTGGTGACCCTGGCAGCCCTTTCTGTGGGTGGGAGGCTGGTCCCAGCAGCGGGCAGGGGGCAGAGGCTGGCTGCTGGGTGTGGGCAGGAGGGGGCAGGCAGGCCTGGAGTGCACCCAGCTGCTCTTGGCTGCAGTGCTGGCCGCCTGGTGCCCCTGGCACTCCCTGGCCTGAGGACCATGGCCACACATAGGCATAAGCAGCTCTCAGATGGAGGCTGTCCAGCACGTGTCAGGCCGGGCCTTGGGAAGCCTGCTGCTGCTCCTGGGTGGGGGTCGTCCTGGTCCAGGTGGTGGGCGCTCGGGGTGGGAAGTCGGCAACAGACTTGGCACCCTGAGAGGTGCCCTGTGGAGTTGATTTTCTTCAAGTCTACTGTATTCTAGGCTAGTAGTTAATTTACCCAACTAGAACTCAACTGGGCTGGGATTTAGCTCAGTTGGTAGAGCGCTGCGCTGTAGTCTCTGAGGTCCCGAGTTCGATTCCCAGCACCGCAAAAATGGGAGAAGGACCTGGCAATCCACTCCCAAGGCAATCCCGAAACAGTCTGCCACTGAAAACCCTATGAGGGTCGCTATGAGTCAGATACCGACTCGACAGCACCTAACAACAACGACAAAGAACTCAACTGTCCTGCTTCCCAGGGACATGGAAATGTACTTCCCAGGGATGTGGCAAGTTACTTAATCTTCCTGAGCTTCAAGGATCCCTGGGAAGCAGGACAGTGGAGTAGTTCTAGGTCCTTCTTTAGGGTCCAAATGCACCCAAATGCATGAACAAACCTGGCAGAGAGGCCCAAGATCTCAAAAAACTGAACTTGTAGCAGAAGAGAGAAAGCCAGCCAGTCCCAACTTCTGAGCAGAAAGCGGATAGAGAAAAAGGACGCATGCGGTCAGCTCCACAACCCTCCTTCATTGTTCTTCTACCAGCCCCTGTCTACCTGTCTCCTCCCCGATGTTAATTTTCAGCAATTACATATTGCTGCCGGCATCCAAGATGCCTGATATGGTTGATCAAAGGATCTAAACCAAACAAACAGCTTCCCTCTGTATTTCAAAAGTTGGTGACACCCCTGTCACTCACAGTAACAAACATGCATGCAGCCTGTGTCCCCACAGCACTGTGCTCAGGAGGTGAGATGATCTGTGAACTAGCTTTCAGGAGTAACTTTCAGGCCTGGGCGTCTAATTGGGGGGAGGGGGGATTTTCTTTTTAAAACTGAGATGCATCTCCTTTCACAGAGCACTGCCATATGTGTGGACTGTCCAGGGGCCATGGGGCTATGGGGGATCTGGGCACCTCCCTGAGGGAGCTCCTATTCCTCCCTTTAAAGGGGTCTTGGTGACACACCTGCTCTGTCACTGCCCATCAGCACCCATACTGGCAAGAGCAAGGGCTTTAAGGGCAGAACTTATTTTAAACTCTGTCATTTCCTGTGTGATCTTGGGTAGGTTACTTGATCTTCCTGAGCTTCAAGGATCCCTAGGATGCAGGACAATTTAGTAGAAGGACCAAAGTCTGAACCCTGGCTCTGCCACTTACTTATTTGTAACCGTGGGCAAGAGGCTTACCTTTGGCATCTTGATTCCTCCATCTGAATAATGAACATAAAAACACCTGCTTCACAGAGTTGTTTTAAAGATTAAGTGAAAAGAAAAAAACCATTTCAAGTACAAACTCTGTATATATTGTTATTGTTGTTAGATGCCATCAAGTCAGTGTCTGACTCATAGCGACCCTATGTACAACAGGTGAAACACTATTGTCAGTGCTTCTCTGCTATTTATAGGGTTTTCAATGGTGGATTGATTTGGGGGAGTAAATTACTGGGTCCTTCTAAGCCTACAGTATCTGGTGTTCCCAGGTGGTCTCCCAGGTTGCCACCTAACAGCCAACTAGGCCCAACCCTGCTTAGCTTTCGAGATCTGATGGGATTGGAGGCCAGAGTACTTCGACTGCAGGGCTGTATATATTAGGTGGCCTAAACCACCATTTTTAAGTTCTTCATTTTGAATGAAACAAAGTCTTTGAGGGTAACTCCTTCCCCAGTTCATAAATGGTACTACCGCCTACTCCAAAGCCGACCGTTATTTATATATATTTTTAACATCATGCCCTTCCTTTAGCACATATTCAATAGCAAGTTCCATGGCTTGATTTTCAACGACTCCTGAATCTCTTTTCTCCATCTTGGCCACTATCTCTCTATTTGTAGCTGCAGTCGTTGCTTCCTGACGATTTTGACACATGGCCGCCAGGTTCTCTGGTATCCCTTGCATCAAGGGTTGGAGTGCTGGTCCTTCACTCCTAACATGGATGGGCCTGGGGCTTCTTGGACCAGTTCATTATGGTGGAACTGATGCTATGTGGCCTCTCAGGTCATAGAAGGCTTCTGTTTGGTTCTCTCGAAACACTATTTGGATGTTCCTTCTTCTAACTGAGCTTCCACATTGTAAGGAGGCCCTAGAGGAGCACACATGTGGGTTCCAGGGGACAGTCCCCGAGCAGCCTGGCTTTCACCATTTCTAACCATTCGAGACTTTTCAGTTGAGGTTCCAGACATCATGAGGTCAGATGAGACAACCGTGCTCTTGCTGAATTCTTGGCTCACAGAATTTGTGAACGTAACTAAATCATTATTGTTTTAATGTTCCTAAATTTGAGGTGGGCTGGGATTTAGCTCAGTTGATAGAGTGCCACACTGTAAAGTCTGAGGACCGGGGTTCGATCCCCAGCACTACAAAAATGGGGGGATGTGGCAATCCACTCCTGAAGCAGTCCTGAAACAACCATTGAAAACCCTAGGAAGGGCAGCTATGAGTCAGACTCTACTCCACAGTCCCTAACAACAACAAATTTGAGGTGGTGTATTATGCAAAAATAGCTAATCAGAACATCTCCTTGACTATGGTGATGGCCTGCTCACTTCTTTCCCTGCTTCCAGTAATATCCATTCTCAACACAGCTGCCACAGGAATCTTTTAAAGACATAAATCAGATGTAATTGCTCTGCCATGTAAAGATCTTCTAAATATCAGTCCACATAATCTAGTCCTTGCTCTCAGGTGCATGCTAGAAGTAGGGCACTGTCATCTTCTACTGGAAATTAGATTCTGGTCAAGGGCATATGATGTGGGACCCCAAAAATACCTGTTACAGCTCAGCTCCAACTTCATCACTTCAAGGGTCAGGCAGCATCTGTACCTGTGTGGATATTAAAAACCCAATCTATAAACCTCAAATCCTTTGTAGGGGGTCAATGACCTTCCTTTACCTTTTCAGCTTTGACTTCTTTCTTGATTTCTGGCATTATGAAATCCTGCCTCCCTCCCTCCCTCCCTCCCTTCCTCACTTCTTCCTTCCCTCCCTCCTTTTCTTCTTTCTTTCTTTCTTTCTTTCTCTTTCTTTTTTCTTTCTTTCTTTCTTCTTTGTTTCTTATCTTTCTTTTTCTCAGTCTTATTTTAAAAACTATATCAAATGTTTCTGTGTATTTGTAGCTAGAAAGTAGAGCTGAGTCAATTAATAGATCATGCTGCATGAAGCCTTAAAATTCTGTGTGCCCACAGTATGGTCATCTTCTCAACTCGAGACAATCATCTAAACACACTTGGAAAGGAGAATGCATCTCATGGTATCAGATGTCAGCTTTGTGAACCCAAATGACTTTTTGACAAAAATAGTGGATGATCACTCTCCTCTAAATTCACACTGTCCTAAAACACCATTGAAATTGCTCTAAAGGGTCTTTTTTTATGCCATAAATCTGCAAGGATGGGGAGGATGTGAATGTAGATAATAGTTTGGATACTATAAAGTCTATGAACAAATGGTAACTTACATGACTGGCCTGGGAAAGAAGAACCCTAAGACAACAGCGGGAAAAACCAAGAACCAATCAAATTTATATTGTGGAATCCTTAAAAGCTCAGATATTGGTGGTATCAGGAACTTTTGGAACTGGAAGTAGAGGGAGGGAATAGAGAGGATTGGTAGAAACCTGGTTAGGAAGCTTAAGAAGCAATGGTGAGTTATTGCTTAATGTGTATAGAGTTTTTGTTGGAGATGATGAAAAACTTGGAAATAGATAATGGTGATGGTTGCACAACAGTGTACATATAATTTATACCACTGAATTTTACTTAAAATGATCAAAATGGCAGATATTAAATTGTTGTTTGTTGTTAGGTACTGTTGAGTTGGTGTGTGACTCATAGCAATCCTATGTACAACAGGTCAAACTATCGTTAATGCTTCTCTGCTATGCATAGGGTTTTCAATGTGTGATTTTTTTTTTTTGATGGGGGGAGTGGGTTGCCACATCCTTCTCCCAAGCCTACAGCACCTGGTGTTCCCAGGTGGTCTCCCATCCAAGTACTAACCAGGCCTGACCCTGCTTAGCTTCTGAGATCTGATGGGATCAGATGCCGTAGTGACATGGCTGCAGGTGATACTACATTAGAAATGTTTTACTGCAAAAACAAATCATGAAGCAACTAGACTTTTACATCCTCTTCTTTATTTCCTGGAACTTGGTAAGAAGGAAGCCATTGTGCCCTGGCCAAAATATAAGTGACTTATTTTCTGGAGAGGTGAAAGAGTGGGTCCATGTGAATGTCAAGCACAGTTGACGTCAGGGACACCACACTGAAGGGAGAGGGGCAGAATGACAGAATGCAAACTGAATACTTAGACTCCCAGGCCATCTCCCCTTCTTGCCTTCCTTGAATCCTAGTACATAAACATTTACCCGAAAAGGAGATTGGAAGAATAATCTCTGAGGAATCTGAGTAACTCAACTTAAGTTGAGATTCCCTAGCAATCAGCCCACCCACATCACTGGACAGCGTAGTTAACAGTCAGTGAGTTCCACCAATGGGTTCAGAGCTTCTAATCAATATTTTAGAAATTGCTCTTAAATATGATTACCAGGGATCTCAGGAAAGACTCTAATGTGAAACCCTGTGTTCCCAAACAAGCCAGGAGGCAGACAGAAAAAGGCAGTGGGGAGGGAAATAGATTTTGAGGGGAGAAGGAAATATCAACAAAAATGGCTTATCATGAATGCCCTTAGAGATGTAAAAGGTGATTGTTCATCTATGAAACAAGAACATGATGATATCAAAAAACAATATTCAGAGAAAAAAATATACCCTTAGAAATTCAAATCATGGTAGCAGTAATGAGACACTCAACAGAAGGGTTAAAAGGTAAAGTTGAGCAAATATTTCAGATAGTACACCAAAAAGACAAGAATAATGTGAAGTAGAAGAGAAAAAAATTATAGAGAGTTTCACTCTAGGATCTTCAATATCTGAACAAATAAGAATTTCAGAAAGAGAGAGTGAACAAGGGAGAATCATCAGTGAAATAATTCAAAAATATTCCCTGTAACTTAAGAACATGGAAATACACCAACACTAAAGCTTTTCTTTGTGAAATTTTAGAACAATGTTCTATTAGTTTTCTCTTGCTGGGTAATAAATTATTGTAAACCTAAGTATCTTAAGTCACTTCATCCATACTATCTTGGCCCCTTTAAATTTTTTTTTTTTTATCATGAGACAGGGTCTAATTACACAGGCTGCCTCTGGCCTTGAACTTGCAATCCTCCTGTCTCAGCCTCCTGAGTTACTGGGATTATAGCATGAACTATCATGCCTGGCTCAGATCTATTTCTTCTGGTTATGGACTGAGGTCCTTGCTTCCTTTCTGGAGGCCACTTCTATGGTTCTGCTTGCCACACGGCCCTTTTACAGGCCCTCTTCCAATATTGCAACTGACTTTTTCAAAATCTGCAGGAAAACCTCTAACTCCAGTCTATGACAGGCTCTTAATTAATGTAAAGTAGTCATACAAATGACTATCCTTCATTTTTGCCATAGAATGTAACCTAATCACTTCCTTGATTAATGGGTGGGAGTGAGTCCCAATTTCTTTGTGCATTCAGATTATACAAAGCTATAACTAATTGGGAGTCATCTTAGAATTTTACCTACAAGTATGGATTAAAGCTCTTAAAGGCTTTCAGAGTGAAATAAATAGGTTCATACTAATGAGTGAAATGGTTTAGACTACTCAATAGCAATGTTGGAAGCCAGAGGATGAAGTGGTGGTATCAAAATCTGAAGAGATGCAGGAGAGATGGCATATGTGTATAATCTCAATGATTTGGGAGGATGAGGCAGGGAGGATTGTTAGTTTGAGGCAGAGGCAGCCTGTACAACTTAGGGAGACCCTGTATCAAAATAAAAAATAAAAAGGGGCTCAGTGGTGGAGCATTTGCCTAATATGCACAAGGCCCTGGGTTCAACACCTGGATACCAAAAAACAAAACAAAACAACAACAACAACAACAACAACAAAACCAAAGACCAAAATGGATAAAAACAAAAAGAACCACGAAAAAATCTGAAAGGAAAGGATTTCCTACCTATAATTTTATACCCAGCCAAACAATCCACTGGTAGTGAAAGTAAAATATAGACATCTTTGAAAATAAAAGGTCTCAAATATTTACCTCCTACACACTCTTTCTCAGAAAGCTATGGAGATTATACTATATAAATCAAAGGAGTAACAGAAAGGAAGACATCTGGCCCAAGAAACAGGAAATAAGGAGACTCTCCCCACAACTGTGAAGGGACATTCTCTAAAGAGAAATCTGAGCAGATTGAAGCAGGTCAGAAGGCTGGGGGAAGGGGATTCATCAAGATGAAATAGACGGCTGAGGTAAGTGAATGTGATGAGAAAGGATTTAGATGACTGGCAGGAAGCTTCTGGTTGAACATAAAAAATTAAACATAAAAGACTATTAACTCCAAGGATATCATAAAAATATTCAGTATAGGAAGTGGAACTATAATTTATTACATTGGCTCAGGTTTGATTAACTGCAGGTTCATTACAATGTAAATATGAATATCAGTTTAACTGGAGTGGTAAAATAATTACATGATTTTGAAAAGGTGGTATAATGGGATTTTGAAAAGATTGTGTTCCCTAAAACATGTTAAAATCCTACTCTCCAGTGTCTGTCAATGTGACTTTGTTTGGAAATGAGTGCTTTGATCAAGTTAAGAGGAGGTCATTGGGGTGGGTACTCACCCAATATGGTTGCCGTTTTTATGCAAAGAGGATATCTTGATATAGAGACAGATACAGTAAGGACATCATGGTGAAGGTAGGAATTGTGTTTTCACAAGTTAAAGAGTGCCAAAGATTGCTGGCAAGCCACAAGAAGCGAGGAGAGAGGTGTAGAGCAGTTTCTCATAGCCTGCAGGAGGAGCCCACCTTGCTGACACCCTGACTTCATACTGCCACCTTCTATAAGGGTGAACCAATAGATTTCTCTTGTGTAGGCCACTCAGCCTCTGGTACTTTGTTACAGAGTTCCCACAAAACTAATACAGATGGGAAATGTGTGTGTGTGTGTGTGTGTGTGTGTGTGTGTTGGTGTTGGTGGAGGAGCAGAGAAAGGGAGGGGAAAGAGCTAGAACTTTTTCTTCTTCAGTGGGAAGTTAAGTCATTCTTACAAATCAAGAATCAAGAAATAGCAGAATAAGGATGCTCTTTAGAGTTATTAATATAAATACCAAGAATATCATCCAAAAGAATTAAAAGCTGTTGCTTTTGGGAATGGACTAATGAGGCAGGGGAGAGGGAGGGCTGGCGCTTGATGTTTATCTTAGGAAAAATCTTTGAACCAGATGACTATATCATGTGTGTAGATTGATAAAACTAAAAGCTAAAAAAAATATTAGCAGTAATTAACTAGAAAGTACAATAGATTAAAAAAAACCTACCCTTAAGGGCAATAAAACCTACGTAACCTGAACAGGACATATGCCAGGTCTTTATGAAGAAAACTGTAACATTTTGCTGAAGGACAAAGATCAATAAAAACTGGCCTCTGCTGGCTGTAGCACTCCTGGTGAGGGAGGTGACAGAGGAGCAATTACAGCACGATGAGTGAGCAGAGAAGGGGAGAGCAGTCCCAGCACTGCTTCTGGGAGTCAGAGAAGCTTCTGCAGGTGATGTGGATTTTGACAGCTGCAGAGAGGGTAGAAGACGTCCCTGATGGAGGAAACAGCCTGGCCCAGTGGATGCATATTGGGGGAATAGCAGAGCATTCGCCATGAGGGAGAATAGTGGATGTCGTGGAGCATGTGAGGGATACAGCTGGACAGTGAGGCAGAAATCGGGTCATTAAGAAGCCAGGCACACAATAGGGGTGCTTGTGCCATTTAAGAGGAACAGGAGCCTTTGAAGGTCTTCAAGTGGCAGAGTGAGACAGAAGGTGAAATTTTTCTCACGGAATAACCATGCGAGAGACTTGTCAATACAAGATGTCAGTAGGGACAGATAGTGCTATTGGTTGAATTCTTCAGGCAGGCTTTCTCTAAAGACACCATCTTAGTCATTTTGTGCTGCTATAACAAATTCGCATAGACTAGGTGGCTTGTTCTTGTCCTTGTTAGGTACCACCTAGTCGGGTCTGACACACAGCAACCCTGTGTACAACAGAATGAAACACTCCACAATACTGTGCCATGCCTGGCACTATGTCAGTGCTTCTTCACTATTCATAGGGTTTTTGATGATTGATTGTTTCAGGATTGTTTCAAGAGCGGGATGCCAGGTCCTTCTGCCACTTTTGTGGTGCTGGGGAACAAACCCAGGGTCTCAGAGAGTGCAGAACAGCTCTATACGAACTGAGCTAAACCCCAGCAGATGGCTTAAACAACAGAAATTTATTCCTCACAGTTCTGGAGGCTGGGAAATCCAAGATCAAGGTATTGGTGGGTCTGTTGTTTCGTGAGGGCTATCTTCTTCGGTATCAGATGACCTTCCACTCATTGTATCTTCATGTGGCAGAAAGCAGAGAGAGGAAGCAAGGTCTCTTGTCTCTTCTTACAAGGCTCAAAACCATTAGTAGGGCTGTGTGGTCATGATCTAATTACCTCCCTAAGGCTCTATGCCTAAATACCATCACATCGGGCTTTAGGGGTTTAATATGAATTAGGGGTGGGGGGCACAAACTTTCAGTCCACAGCAGATACCCCTTGACAATCTACCATAGACCTGTTAGTCACTAATCTAGGGGGGCAGCCATCTGGTGTTAATCCATCTGAGGTGCTGTGCTTCAGGGAGGATTTCCATCATTGACACCTCTAAGAGAGGAGGCACAACCCAGGAGGCCAGCCATGCTACCACTTGGAGCTCAGGTCTCCTTCTGTTTATTTTTGGGAGTGTAGTAAAAACTCCACATTGAGTCCCTATTCCTGTTGTTGTTGTTAGGAGTGATCCCGTGCGGTCCGACTCATAGTCCAACTCAATGGCTAAATGGAATCAAAGGCAGAATGGAATGGAATGGTCTGACTCATAGTGACCCTTAAAGGGTTTTCAATGGCTGAAATGGAACAGAATGGTTTTCCATTCCTGTTAGGTGTGGACATATAACTTGTCCTGGCCAAAGGGATAAAAGAGGAAGTGGTGATTAGTGCAGCTTCCAGGAAGGTTCCTTCAGAGAACTTTGTTTCTTTTTCTTTTCTACTGATGTCTGAGAATGTAGATCAATGGCTAGAGCTTGAGCAACCACTTTGGGTCATGAGGTAAAGGCCTTATGCTTGGTGCAGCTACCCAGGAAAGAGTACCTGGCTTCTTGAGGATTTTGTGGAGCGGAGCTGCTGGATGTTCCCTGGATTATTAATCTCCCAATTGTTATTGTAGTAAGAAATGAAGTTCTGTCTTTTCAAGCCATTGTTAATTTTGAACTTTTCTATTACTCACATCCAAACCTAATATTAGAAAACACGCATTGTAATGGATAAATACTTAACTAAAAATCGACCTATGAAATAAAGACAAGGCTGTCTGTAAAAGGAGAGTGTGACACAAAGGAAGTGTAGCCTAGTGTGGGGCCTGATTAGTGTAGGAAGAACAAAAGCAGTCCAGGGGACTCTTTGTTGCACAAATGAGGGGGAAAAAAAAATCCAGATCAGGCCTGAACAGCCTGTCCTCTTGCCTACATCAAGCTAAACATTTCCTCAGTTCTTTAGTGATAAGAAATTAAAAAGTCACACCGGAACCTCACTAGGTAGCACAGCATGTCTTCTCCTTAAGAGCAGGTTATGTTCTTTGCCCATTTATTGGTGAGTCCAGAGGGGCCAAGGAGAGTTTCCACTTAATCTGACTGTGTGAGTCCTCTGGAACTTTAAAACCAGCAGATGCTGCTGCTTTGCACTAATAAATATTTTACGGGTCATCTTTTCTCCAAAAGAGATCAGTTCAGAACAGGGTGACTCCCTCTTTCCCCAGCTCCATCTGGTGGAGGGCCTCAGTCAGCAGGAGAGCTGCACTGCCGCTCTGCACAGGCTCCAACTCTGTGCAGAACCGAAGACCACTGTGCACCCCACTCCTGCTTCTCTCACTTCTATCACTGCCCCCATTTTGTTTGTTCCGTGGCATTTACAGGGCTGGGGTTTAGCTCATTGGTAGAGTGCTGCTCAGTGCTCTCTAAGGACCTGGGTTCGATCCCCAGCACCACAAAAATGGGAGAAGGAGCTGGCTCGGGAGGCACAGGCAGGAGAATCGCAAGTTCGAGACCAGAGGCAGTCTGCATAACTTAGACCCTGTCTCAAAAAGTAAAAAAATTGGCTGGGGGTGCAGCTCAGTGGTCCAGCACTTGCAAAGCATGCAAGTGAGAGGCCCTGAGTTCAACCCCCAGTACCGCACAAAAAAGGGGGGGGGGGAAGGACGTGGCAATCCTCTCCTGAAGCAATCCTAAACAACCAGTCATTGAAAACTTTATGAAGGTTGCTGTGAGTTGGACCCAGGTCAACAGCAACCACCACCACCACCACCACCATTTACATTTCTGCATTTTGGTATATCACCTGTCTCCCTGCCCCTTTCCCTCCATAGATTGTAAGTTCTTCCAGTGCAGATACTAACTCTATTTCAGTTGCCAATGTGTGCCCAGCAACCAGCACAGTGTTGCTTTATAGCAGGCACTCCAGAAAATAGGTGCCACATGAACGAGCATTTCAACAACCACACTTTCACCACAGTCAGCTGTTGGGTCCTTGAGCAAAGTCCCACTTTTCTCTTGAATTCCTGTCTGGCTCATGGGCATCTAGCTTATGCCGATGCTGAGCTTATAGACTGTGCTCTAAAGCTTTTGCATTTGTCCTTCTCCAGCCTCTCTTGCTGATTATCATGGGCAGTATACACACAGCAAGTTGCACGCTAAGTACTTTGTCCTTTTGAAGCATGCCTCTTTTTGAACGAGTCACAGCACACAGGGTAACATTTTCCTCCAGCACTTTTTAAGCATTTATTATCTTTACTTTCAACTCCAGCACAATGACACACCTTTTATTTCAGAACTTTAAAGCTTTTGTACTCATGGGACTTGATGGGATTAACACTGTCTGCAGAGTGACTCAAAAATGAGTAGATCTCCAGCAAGACTGCCACTTGTGGAGCACGTGATGAACTAAGATCTCTATGGTCCAGACTGAAAGAACCCTGCACTCTAGCCATTGCCATCTGTTGGTGGGAGGCCAAATTGATGTGATCTTATTTTGTAGCTTTCTTTTGTTTGTATCTCTAAAAGTTTGTAACTTGGAAATTCATAGTTTTTTTTTTTTTTTTAAATCTGTAGCTTGTTGTATGTAATTATACTTTTAAATCTGGAGTGTCACATCTTTTAATCTCTTCCCATAGTGTGAGTTCAGACATTCTTATTTATTCCTTTATGTTGAATCCCTGAGGTGGGGGGATAAAAATTTCTCCTGATTGTTGCTCTAAGTTCAGTTTGTGCCTCCTTATGCTCTATGACATTTTAATAGGTGTCCCACCTAAAAAACAAAATCTGTGATGAAATAAATCCAGGAGCTGTGTCATACCTTGCTCTGGCATACTCAGAATATGCATTAGCATTTAAAAGGTTCTGCTTAATCAATGGGTATTACCATGTCAAAATGTTAATGCTCAGTGTTTCTCAAAACTGCTTGACTATAGAACCATTTCTTTATGTAATACCAAAAGCTACAATATTTTTAGGGAAATGCTGAGGTACATATTTATCTAGTTGTTCCTTGGAGTCAAGATTTGGTGTGAAAGCAGAGTAAAATCATGCTCCTCCCAGTCCTGACAGAATACCTACTTTGCAAAGCTCATTTCAGTCTTGGTATGCAGCACTTTACACTAGCACAGCCGCCGAAAACAATATCTGCTTGACATTCTGGCAAGGGTCCCCATGCTGTCTAGTTCAGGGACACGAAACACCTTTTCCCAGCAGGTAATGCAGCATCTCGGTAATTGTTGCATTTTGTGGAAGGGAAACATGAGAAAACTCCAGTAGCTCCAGCAAGCCGTGGAATGCTAGCTTTCTTTTTTGAGTGGGCTCATCTTGGCTTGGGCACGTCTTCATATGAGTAAGATGATTATTCACAGTGTGGGTGTGGCAGCTCAGGGGGCCAGTGAGGGAAGTTCCAGTTTCACATTTTTCTTTTTTCAATGCCCATCTTAGGCATCAAAATGATAAAATATGTTCCAGTGGTTTTTTTTTTTTTTTTTCTGAGAGTTCAATCTGGGAAGACCTCTGTGGTGGCATGCCTGAGATGCCAGTGACATCAGAATTCCAGAGTGTGTTTGGGATGGGAGGACAGTGCGGGGTTGGGTGGGTGAGTTGTTGTTGTTAGGTGATGTCAAGTTGAGTCCGACTCATACCAACCCTGTGTACAACAGAACCAAATACTCTCTGACACTGTCCATGCCCTGCACTATGTCAGTGCTTCCCTGCTATTTATAGGGTTTTCAATGGCTGATTGTTTTGGGATTGCTTAAGAAGTGGGCTCCCATTTTTGTGGTGCTGTGGATGCAACCCAGGGCCTCAGAGAGTGCAGAGCAGCACTCTACCAACAGAGCTAAACCCCAGCCTGAGTGTATTATAAAACATAGAAAATTTCCTGAGTGCTTGGAATTTAAAATTGAAGATCCCAAACTCGGAAAACCTCTGTGGCAATGGTACAGTTGGGCATTTGTGCACTTACTCTTGGTGATTGACCCAGTAACCTTAAGCAAGATCAAGGTTTGAAACTATCAGTCCCTGCCTACCCAGTAAGAGTGGCAGGAAGCCAACTGCCTGTGCATCCTGGCTGTGGATATGCATTATTTTCCATATTTCTATGCTTTTTAAATATGCTTCAAATCCACATTGGTGATAGGTGTTAGTCCTGGAAATTGCTATTGCTAAGTGGCCACAGATGACCAGCTGAATGATTTGTTTGACTTCATGCTCAGCACCGCCAACTTTCTGAACATAATTTTTAAGGTTAAATTTCTGGCTTTCACGTGAATTGATAGAGTGGATGACTTCAGAGGGAGGACCATTGGATGCACTTAATTCCACGGAACGTATTTTTGGAAATCTGTTGGTAACTTCCCGTCCTTGGCTCGCTTCATTGGTATAAATATCTTAGATGTGGACTCCTTAGGGATGTGGTCCAGTTCCTTCCCAAGAGGCTTTTGTGCTGCTATCACAATAATCAGCAGCAACAGCATGACAAATCCTTACATTTGGAAATCTGCCTTCATCAGGACTCTAGATGGCAAATGAGAACAACTCCATTCAGGCAGCTTTATGAGAGCATACAGATTAAATGTCCAGAGGTAGAGCCAGATTCTGCTATTCCATCTAAATAACAACTCTTCTTCAGTTGCCCCTTCCCTTGCTTTCATTTTTCTTCACAGAACTTAGCACTTCCTGGCACTTAGTTTTTATCACCTAGGTCAACCCCTATAAGGCAAGCTCCATGAGGGTGAGATCTTTCTTCTGTTTATCATAAAATGCCAGGAATCCAGAAACAACGTATAACAACCACTTAATAGCCAGTTGCTGAATGAGTAAAAGAAGGAATGAATTGATGCATGTACTCAAATGACATCATCAGAAATTTATCTTTCAATATCTCTCTGTATTTCTTTCTCTGGACAACCTCTTCCCTTGTGGAGGCAAGATGGCTTCCAGCAGAATGAGAACTTTTGCTCAGTAGAACTAGGCTTTGCTCATTGGCTGGATTAGGTCATATGACCATCCTTTAGCCAATGACTATGGCCAGAGTGATGGTGTTATCTTCAGTGAACCACCATGTCTGAGGATGAAAGCTGGGCACACTTAACCAGACGTTTCAGCTAAAATAACAGAGCTTATTAATTGCTTTCAGCTGCATGATGTCAACTGGTTCCCATAAAACCTTGGGAGTAAAGTGGAACAGATATTCTCCTTCCTGTTTTACAAATGAGGAAATTGAAATGTGGAGATGCTGTACTTCTTCAAGCCATTTGGAAGTGATGGAGCTGTCTTTAGACTTCAAGTCTTTTTTGGTGTCACCTAGCATTCCTTCTACTGTATGAGATCAGCCGGCAGGATACCTCAGAGTGGAGGAAAATGGCATTGGCTTGTCCTTGTAGAAGGGGCTAAAAAAGTGGGGGAAGATAATATATTGGACTTCTAAAAGTCCTTGAAGGGCTTTTACTCCTCTGGCTGAGTGACTTGTTTTCTCTTGCTGATCTGTTAGTGGTGCCTATGACTGGTCATAAGGAAACGGTTTTGCCTAGTACATGGGAAGTGAGGACTCGGAATGGTGTGATTAGGGAGTAGCAATAACAGTAAATTCTCTGAGCCTGGTGAGCTGAATTTGGAGAAAACCAAATGGCACTCCCAGTATGTGTGGACGACGTGCAGTCTCCTCTGGGAAGCCATGCTGAGGCATCGTGGTTTGTTTCCTTGCCAGCTTTGCCCATGTGTATAGAACACCAACTTTTTGAGACAAGAGGAACCTCAGGGAGCCTCTGGTCCTGTAAACCTCAGATGATGTTTCACGGTCCTGGGAACCAAATTCTTAGCACCTCAAACTGTTGCTCTCCCCTCCCCAGTCCTCCGTGGCCCCGGTGACTGCATCTCTTTTTGTCTCTTGTTCTGGGGTCAGTGGTAAGACATTTAGAGGGTTTACCAGTTTTCAGAATAATTGTGACTGTGAAACATTTGTCGGGTGGTTTCACATCTGAAGGACTAGCTGGCAAAAAGTAAAGGAACTTGTGCAACATTGAGCTGATAAGCAGAATCAAGCCTTGAGCGGAGATGTTTATTTTTTTAATTTCAAGTTACTTTTAGTAAATCGGTGTTTTTCAACCCTGACTGGGTCGTATCCCAGAGGGTCTATTTAATGGGTGTGAGGCATGGCTGAGGGGGCGGAGGAACTTGAAATTGAAGTGAACTAGGGTGTAGGAGATGATTATGGTGTTGTAAGAGAAGGGAAGAGGTCTGATATCTTTAGGGAAGCCACATGGGCCAATGGGGAAAATCAATACTGGTTTCTTAATGCAGACTGGGATGGGGACAAGACCACTGCTTGCACATGATGCTTTGGTACAGACTAGAAAAGCGCCCCTTCGAGGGAGACACAGCACTGCAGGTGCCCAGGCAGGTGAGAGGATGGACACCTTGTGGGGAATTTTAAGAGGAAGCCCCCATGCCTCGAGGGACAGAGCCTTGCAGCAGGCACACAGTCTAGTGAGCAGGACAGGGCTGCATCTGAAACTTCACTTGTCACCTGGGGTGATTCCTTGTGCAGTGACAATCTATGTAACAATTATGGTGATCCACACAACTAGAAATTCCATGCAACTACACGCTGAGTGTCTTAACACTCTCTTGACTTCTCTTACTGCTCATTTCCCTTCCTGCTGAGGGAAGGGGGCATGAAAATATGGTCCTAATGCTCTATTCCTGGCACAGATAAGGAGAAAGGATCTGGTCAGGTAGAAATTACTGAAGCTCCTGTGTTATGTCAGAGTGGATAAAACTGGGCACCATCAGACATGTCCCCTAAACCTTACAATGCTGGACCTCAGTGGAGCTAAAGAATAAATGTCCAATCTATGGCATGAAATGTAGAAAATAAGATGGCCCGAGAGAATTGGAAGTATGTCAAATATAACCCTTAAAATATTTTTTCTTGTTACAAAAGCAATCTAAATTAATTGCAAGAAATGTAGAAAATAGAAATGAGCCAAAAGAAGAAAAAAAAGACTTTGAATTTTACTACTCAGAAATAACCCTAACAGTTTTCTGTTTATCCTATCAGGATCTTTTCCATGCTTATAGATACATTTAGGACACACTTATATATACTGCAAAATGGAAATCATGTTATAAGATTGTTTTGCAATCTGCTTTTTAACATAACAATATTCCATTAACATTTTCCTTATAATTAGCTATATCCTCTGACTTGGTATTTTAGTAGTTACAGGGTACTCTGTTCAATAATACCATCATAATTTAGTCAATCAATCCTTATTTTGAAATTTATATTTTTCCATTTCAACAAATATACATAGAGTCTGAGGCACATTGAGTTTTACCTTGTGCTGAATGAATTAGGATTCTGCAGAGAAGCAGAGCCAATAGTGTATGTATAGATGTAGAAGAGGAGACCTATGGGATCTGGCCCACATGATTATGGGGGCTAAGAAGTCCCAGGATATGTCATTTGCAAGCTATTGGCGTAGTTCTGTTCAAGTCCCAAGGACTAAGAACTAGGGACAGGAAGGTGGGGGGCTTCAAGTGTCCATTCTAAAAACTAGGCGCCCAGTTGATGTTCAGGGGCTGAGGAAGATGGGTGTTCCAGCTCACAAAGAGAAAGAATTCACCCTTCCTCTCTGTTCTTGTTCTGCTGGGGGCCTCAGTGGATTGGGTGACGCCCACTCCCATGGGTGAGGGGCGAGCTTCCCTCAGTCTGGAGATGCAGATGCTAATCTTTTCTGGAAACATTCACAGACACACTCTGAAGTCCCATTTCACCAGCTATCTGGAGATCCCTTAACCCAGCCACGTTGACACATAGAATTAACCATCATACACCTTTCTGACTAAATTCTTCGAAGTGGACATCAAGGTCAAACATATCCTACTATGGAAGGATTGTAACATTTTCAGCTCTCAGCAGTAGTGGGTGAGAAGGTGGGTTTCCTGCAAGCCCCCCAACTCAGGTTAGAAATTGCTCTGATTTAGCAGTCCTTCAGCTTTTAATGAGACTTGAGATGCAAAGGCAGAGGTTGAGATCTTGAAAATGGGAAGCCCCAAAGAGCTGGTTCTGGGAGTCTGTTAGCACACAGCAAGGTGTCAAGAAAAGGGTTTCTCTCCCCTGTGCTGAAGCCACTGGGCCCAAGGAGATCACTGAGCCAGGGCTGGCTGTCTTTTGCTCGTTACAAGACCAGGGACAAACTCCTTCTAGGTTCTGTGTTCAGACACATCTTCACTGCCTGCACCTAGCTGCCTGGCAGTGCTGTGAGCACAGAGTGAGGGATGGCGTGGGGTGGACTTGCCTTTGTAGGGGACCCACAGGGGCTGGGGGGATAGGATGTGGTCCCCTCCTGAGAGTGCTGGGAGGCATCCCATGCGTTGTCAAGTGAGGAGGATGCTAGATTATTTTCTTAGGTTCTTTCTTCTTCTACTTTTCTGGAAATTTTAATTTTTCATCACAAAAGTAATGCACACTCTCTAAAGAAAATGTGGAAAATATAGGAATATGCAGTGAAGGAGAAGTGACATGTTGTTAGACCACTCAAGGGTACATGTTGGTGTATGCCTTCGTGTGCATGTGCACCATCGTCCCTTTTACGAAGTTGTAATCACACTAAATTATTCTGTCTTTCACCTTAACATCAACATGGACTTTCCTTGCTATTACATAATTTCAGTAAACTGTTTTTGATTACCTAATTTTCAGTTGTTTTAATGAGCCGACATGCTTGCCTGGTATTAGTCTTTTGACTATTATTTCCAGGAAATGGATACCCATAAGAGTTACAAGATTTACCCAATATCACCAGGCAGATAAAAAATGCAACCTCATGGAAAAAGTCAATGCTGTATTACTCTGTACCCCACCATAATTTACCAATAAAGGGAGAAAAAATTTATATTATTATAATGAAAAAAATGCAACCAACATTTCATCCATCCATCCTTTATTCAGTTATGCATTTATTCAACAAACATTCACAGAACACCTGCTCTTATACCCGACTGGAAAGCCTTTGAAAAGAAAAACCATGACTCCTGCTGCTGTGCTATTTGTAATTCAGCAGGCAGTATGGCCTTGCCAGGGTTATGACAGGGCCTGGGTACTTTCAGAGCCCAGAAAAGGGGAACCTACCCAGCCTGGGGTCCATGACTACTTCCTAGGGCAAGCTTAATCTTCCAGGAAGAATGAAAGTTGGGCAGGAAAATGAATGAATGAGAGGAGTGTAAAGGGAGCAGGGAAGGGCAATGGCCAGGGAAGAGAAGGAACATGATGTGTTTGGGAATTGCAAATAATTGACCCTGGCGCTTGTTGGGAGAGATGGGGTGGATTTGTAGGTAGTCACGAGCTCATGTTTAGCTTCTTTGCCCTGCTAAGAGCTTTGGACTTTCCCCTGAAAGCAGTTGGGCAAGAGATGTACACAATCCTGGTGGAGTGTTAGAAGGAGCCCGTGGCTGTCCTGGTGGAGAGTGGAATGTTGAAATGGTAGCCATGAAAACTAGTTGGGGCAGTGTTCAGATAAGAAACGTTGGGGCCCATTCAGGCAGGGTGGTTGGGATGGAAGGGAAGGCATGGATTTAAGAAGCAATGAGGTGGCAAGACAAGAGGCAGACCTGACTTTGTGATGTCTGGGTGTGGGGGCAGAGCAATGTGATGAGGACTGAGTCTAGGAATCCACGGAGAGAGGTGACAATGCTCTCTGTCTTAGAATTCCTTATGGACTCCTTTGGAATTAATTGCCCGGGTTCTAGGTGGAGGGAGGTGAGAAGTTTGGGGGAGGTGAAGATTAGGAGCTGTGAGGGTGGAGGTGATGCTCCAAGCCTGAAAGAAGGGGCACATTAGCCAGGAAATGCTCAGAACAGTGGTTATCACCCACTGCCAGTCATGAACCCCTCTCCAGATCTTACGCAAATCACAGACCCACAGTCCAGAAATCTATAAGCAGAGAGAAGTTTAAAAAGCCTAAGTAGCTTTCTTGGAATTTATAGCTACCCTGAAGGTCATCCCTGGTGTAGAGCGAAAAATGAGGTTGAAAGCAGATTTCTGAAAGACACCAGTATTTTAGGGGTTGTCAATAGGTGCCGTTGAGTCAGTGTCTGACTTATAGCAACCCTACATACAACAGGCTAAACACTATTGTCAGTGCTTCTCTGCTATTCATAGGGTTTTCAGTGGTGGACTGATTTTTGGGAGTGGGCTCCTGGGTCATTCTCCCAAGCCTACAGCACCTGGTGTTCCCAGGTGGTCTCCCATCCAAGTACTAACCAGGCCTGACCATGCTTAGCTTTCAGGATCTGACAGGAATGGATGCCACAGTGCTACAGCTGCAGGAATTTTAGGGATAGGTTAAAAAAAAAAAATCTACAAAAAAAAAAAAAAAATGAAGAGGGAATGGCTTGGGTGGCAGAAGAGATGAAAATAGCAACAGAAGGGTGTTCTGGAAAGAGGCAAAACAAATCTAGGAAGCAAAATGTGGCCAACAAGGTCAAGGAGTTAAGATTAAGTTCAGGGACAATAGGATGAGCATCAAGAACACTGAAAAGACCCCAGGCCTCCTGCTTGTGGGGCAGTGTACTTTCCCTATCCCTTGCTTTTCCTCTCTGATTCCCATTCAGAACCTCAAGTCCATCACAAAGAACCCCTCTTTGTTGACAGCAGGGCCTATTTTCAGTAAATTTGGTACAGGAGAAGAGGCAATTGCAGGCAGTTGCTGGATTGAGGCCGCAGGTGAATTAATGCCCTCGATTTTCTACCTCTGCATGTAAACACGCCCTTTGCCACGCAGCTTTGTAGCTCTTTCACAAAAGGGCAAGTCATTTTCCCAGCTCCCTGACTTTTGGCTAAGTCGGGCGACTGCTTTGGCTGGCTGGATCCTAGCAGACGTGATATACGCAGGAGCATGGAGTGCCTTGTGCAGCGGGTCTGGCCTTTTGAGATTATGTCATTGTCCTGAGGAAAAAAAGGGCCCTGCAGGCTCAGTAGTCCTGGGTAGACAAGAGACACAGGAAGCAGAGCTTCCCCTAGTGGACCCTCAGACGTATGAATGAAAAGGATGTGCTTGTTCCTATGGGCCATGGAGACTTAGACGGCCTTTGTTACAGAGCAGCGGGTTTTACCATGTTCTCTCCATAAAGCCCGGGGAGCTTCACAGAAGCTTCCGCCTGTCCTTCCTTTCCCTGGTCCTGGGTCAGTGCCCCTCCTGCCTCCAGCTAGGACATTGTCCCCTGACATATACTCAGCTCTTTTTACCCCCAGGACCTGGTCTGGGAAAGAGGACAGAGGCAGCTCTGGCCCTACTTCCTGATGCCCAGGTCCACTCATTTTGGAGGCCAGCCTGCTGCAATCTGGTACTCAAGGGTCCACTGTCCATCTGTACATCTATGCCCTGTCCTAATCATCTGCACTGTCATCACAATTGCATGATCTAGGTCATCCCTTGACACATTTTATTAGACAGTGCTTTGGTTTGGACATGGTTTAAATGTGCCTCAAAGAAGTTTGTATTTTGAAAGCTTGGTCTCCAGTGTGCCAATATTAAGAGGCAAGGAGACCATTAAGAAATGGGGCTTTATGGGAGGTCATGAGGTCTTTGGAGGCATGCCCTCAGAAGGGACTAATGTAGTTCTTTTGGAACTCCAGTCTCTCTGGCTTCCTGTCTTGCCACGTGATCCTCCTCCTATATACTACCACCATTGTGATGCCATCTACTGTGAGGTCCTCACCAGAGCCAAGCCAGTAGCAGCACCATGCCCTTGAACTTCCAGAACTTTGAGCCAAATAAATATCCTGTCCTCAAAAAAGTACCCAGACTCAGGTCTTTCATTATAGTAACAGAAAGCAGACAAATACAGATAGCTACTATGTGCCAGTCCTTTAAAAGCAAGCCCCCATCTCTTTTTAAGACAAAAACAACCAAATGTTTTCTTCATGTAGAATACCGAGTGCTGTGCCTGACATGTAGTTGGTGATCCATTGACAGTGAGCACATTGTTATTCTAGAACTCACTCCAATGAGATCTTTGTGCATAAATTTTAGTTTCTATTTTTGTAAAAAAAAATTCTTATATTTTTAATTACAAAAGTAATGGTGGCTTGCTTTAACAAATTAAAATGTCAAATTACATTTAAAATTTCAATTAATTGACAAGCACTTGGTTTGTGTGTCTCCCATGGAACTCTTGGGCAAAATGAGGCTCAGCGTGGTACACTATGCTTAGCCCTGAGCAAGGCTCAGGGGAAACTCCAATATAGAGAGGAGCGAGGCTGCCACACTGCAGCAAAGGGTGGCTGAACCTCCTGCCAAGAACATTGAAGTGGTCTCCTGAATGCCCCGCCCCAGCTTCTACCCACTGCTGTCTGATTAATTAATTAAGCCTGATTAATTAAAGTGCATCTCTGATCCTGTCTCTGGGTGCTCCAAGCCTTCCGTGGTTCCCCGCTGCCTTCTAAATTGCTTGAAGGCTTCTGAATCTTTCACCTGATGGTACCTTTTCAGCCCCATTTCCTCTGACCCCCACCATGAGCTCTGCACCCAGCCAACCCACCCAGCTCCTTCGTCCCCACCCTGCCCATTTTAATGAGCCTCTCCATACCCCTTCTCCCACCCCCATTTTTAATTTCTTCACTTGTGCTTTGCTCCAAGGGCCAAGGTGCCACTGCTGCTTTGCAGTGTCTGCACTTCAGCTCTGTTGAGATTTAAGGGCTGGGTAATTCCCTGTTGTGGGGCCATCCAGTGCCCTTTATGATGTTTAGCAGCATCCTTGTCTTCTACCCACTAGAGGCCCATAGCACCCCTTCCGCGTAAGTTGTGAGAGCCAAACATGTCTGCAGGCATTGCCCAAAGTCTGTGTGTGGGGAGGCAAACTCGCCACCACTTAAAAGCCACTGCTCTAAAGTACTATTTACACCATAAATCCTCTACCACAGGCAGGGTCTGTGTCTTGCCTGGGAGGCCGCTGCCTGGGTACACCCGGCCTTTCAAACCTCCAAGCCTTTAAGCTCTTTCCTCTTCCAGGAACCCCCTCCCTCCCTCTTCATCTGACTGTTTCCTCGTTAGTTTTCAGGGCCTGGGTCTCTTCTAGGGGCCATGTCCAACCTGCCCCTACTTTCCCCAGGCAAATGGCTGTCTCTGCTCCCCTAGTCCCCACAACACTCTGTGCAGACCTGGATCACAGCCCTCACCAGCACATGTGCCGTGTCTTAGAAGAATAGTGGGAGGCTTCCTCTCTGCAGGCAGAATGGGAGTCGTGGCCTGGCAGGGACCTTGGCTTGCCTAGAGAACTCCCCAGGGGCGCCAGAGCCCTACCCTGGAGGAGCTGGTGCACACAAGGCAGTGCACCCCAGTGGCCATACAGATCTAGAAGTTCCAGAACGATGGTGCATGGGTTCAAGTC
The DNA here is from genome assembly GCA_007922755.1 of Pedetes capensis. Taxonomy (NCBI): domain Eukaryota; kingdom Metazoa; phylum Chordata; class Mammalia; order Rodentia; family Pedetidae; genus Pedetes; species Pedetes capensis. The sequence goes on along the minus strand of VMDO01000419.1, from coordinate 77,842 downwards.
CCCACCAAAGCAAGTACTAGTTGTATGATTTGGGGTGAGGTATTAAGCTTCTCTGGAGCCTTGATTTCCATCTTTGTAAAACTGACACAGTTATATAATAAGAGCATCCATGTAACTGGCTCATGTCAAGTAAGATATTAATTACATATATTAATACGGGCAAAATGCTTACCGGGTGCTTGGCACATAGTTCGTTAGGTTAGGTGCCGTCGAGTGGATATCCGACTCATAGTGACCCTCATAGGGTTTTCAATGGCTGTTTCGGGATTGCCTTGGGAGTGGATTGCCAGGTCCTTCTCCCATTTTTGTGGTGCTGGGAATTGAACTTGGGACCTCAGAGACTGGAGCGCAGCGCTCTACCCACTGAGCCAAATCCCAGCCCCTGGCACATAGTAGTGCCCCGTAAATCTTAGGAATTAATGAGAATGAAGGTCTGTTTGCCTAGCGGCTGTAGGATGGGATTCGGAGCTCGGGGGCTGGCACAGAGGATGCGGCTGTCGTCCTCTGCCCCTTGCCTTGGCCTTCCCTGTGCTCCCGCCCACAAGGCCCTGGCTGCTGGCTGCAGGCTGGCTTCCCGGGAGGTAGCCAGGCTGGGCGGAACAAGGACAGACATTAAAAACCTATTTTCTCCCTGGGCATAAGTAATTGGCAAAAAAAGCTCTAAATCCATAGCTGTCAGGTGAAGTCATTTCCGAAAGAGAGAGAAAAGGACGGAGGGGAGAGCGGAGAGTGGGAGAGAGCGGGAGCCGGCGGGAGCCAGAGCGCGCAGCGAGCAGAGCGAGATGCTGCGGAGACCCGGGCAGAAACCGGCTCCTTCCCCTCCCCGCTGTCCTTGGCCAGGCTGCGCTCCGCCCGTCTAACACTCTCTTAATTTTTTTTTTCTTTTCTGGAAAGAAGAAAAAAAAAAGGTTTCTAAGGTGATGAAGGCGAAGAAAGCCGTCCATGGAATTATTTAATGAGCCAGAATGAATTGCATTTGAAATCATTTAAACGGGATCTGGGAGCGTTTAACTGCAGCGCGGGATCTTAACTAGAGTGGGAAAGGATCTTTGTGCTAATTGCTGGCAACGATATTCCTATGGAGAGGGAGAGATAGCAGCGAGCAATTAACAGATGGAGGGGTAATTTCAAGGTTTGCACCGCCTCGCTGGGAGAGCCAGAGCCTCCGTGTAGCTGTCTGGGCAGCCCAAGAACTTCAGTAGGGGGCAGGCGAGGCCCAGGGAGGAGGGGAGAAGAGATTGGCCGGGGTTAGGGAGGTACAGGGTTGGAGGTGGCGGACCACCAGGGTCAGCACTGGGGTAGAGGTGGTGGCAGGAGGCGGGATCCAGCGTCTCTCTGAGGGTCTCCAGAAGGGAGAGAAACTGAAACTGCTAGGTCCCCATGCGTCCAGTTCCACTTTCTGGAACAGCAGCTTTGGGAAGGTAGTGGAGTTCGCCCAGATTCCCCGTGAGGGAGCAGAGACATACCCACTCCAGTTCTTTCCACCCCATTCCTGCATGTCCCTCTCTGGGTTCCATCTTCAGCCCCCCACTTTTAGCATGGAGAGTAGGACCTTACTCATGAACTTCTTGATGCGTCCATAACCCTTGTTATTGTTGTTGTTGTTGTTGTTGTTGTTGTTGGGTGCCATTAAGTCAGGTCCAACTCATGGTGACACTATGTACAACAGAAATACTCCCCGACACTATGCCATGTGTGGCCCTATGTCGGTGCTTCTCTGCTATTCATAGGGTTTTCAATGGCTGATTGTTTTGGGAGTGGGCTGCATTGTCCTTCTCCCAATTTTGCCATGCTTGGGATCGAATCCAGGGCATGAGAGAGCACAGAGCAGCACTCTACCAACTGAGCTAAATCCCAGCCCACACATAACCCTGGGAAGGCATCATTAGCCGTATTTTACAGATGAGGAAACCGAGGCTTTCATTTGGGACTTAGTTGAGGAAATATAGTTGACATGTGGCTCCTGAGACCCAAGGGCATGTCCTGAGTGCCTCTGGAGGTCATTGTTACTCCATTCCGACACATGTGAGTAACAGTGTCCCTGTCTTCCAGGATGAGCCCACAAGGCTTGTTCCCCAGAACCATAGCTAATTAGAAGAGATTTAAAATGTTAACTTCCACATGAAGCATACAAATGATAGTCAGAGGAGAGAGAGGTTCCTTTTGAAGGGTGACCAGCAGAGGCATCACTTTAGTGATGGGTGGACGTGGGGTATGTGGAGATATGAAGGAGAGAGACACAGTCTCTCACAGGGGGTTATTTGAACAAAGGCAGGAAGTTGGGAAAGTAAGAGATCACTGGGGGATAGCAGGTGTTCCTCTAGGTCTGAAGAGGTAGAGCTGTGGAAGAGTTCAGATCAGCTAATGGAGGGTTTTACCTTGGATTAATGTGCTCAAATGTCATTGCACAGGCAGTGGGGAGCTATGGATGGATTTTGAGTCAAGGAGTAGTGCCACAGCTGATTGAAGTGGTGGTAGTAGGGGAAGGGTTGAAAGGGGATGAGAGCTGGAGCCCATTAGAGGTCGCTCTAGTTGCTCTTCCCCACTCGACAGCATCTAACAACAACAACAACAACAACAACAACAACAACAACAACAACAACGTTTCCCACAGAGGAGGCAAAAAGAGCCTGACTTGGGGCATCAGCTATGAGATGGCAAGAGGCACCCCCTCTTCCTCCATCTCCTACTCTGCCCTCAGGGCCACCCTGCCTGTAGGGGTGAGCTTGTGGGTGCTCCCAGGAGTGGGGCCTCAGCCTGGGTTGGAAGTGCAGGTCAGGTGCCACATGTGTATAAAATGTGGGGCATGAGGCTAGCCTAGGCAGGGGGTCCTCTGGATATCTGGGCCACTCCCAGCACTTGACAACCCAAGCCACCCAAGATCAGGGCCACGTTGCATGTATTGTAACTCCGCCATCTCTCTTCCCCAGCACTGAGCCTGCCAGCCTCTTCCCTCAGCCGCCTCGTGTGGGTGTGGCTCATCCCGGAACTGGGGCAGACAGGTCAGACCTGTGCAGAGATGAGTTTGATTTGGATTTAAGTATGGGGACAGGCAATTGTACCTCATGACCTTTAGGTCCCTGGGTTTCCCTCCTTTAGTTCCATGTCCCTTTCATTCTGCCCTCCATGTCACCGCCTCCAGGGAGACTTCTCTCACCTCATCAGCCACTTTGCAACTCTTGGAGGGTCTGCTTCTGGGAGAGCTGTCAACACATAGATCTGTCCCTGCCTCATACATACTCTGCAGAAGACCAGCCGAATGCGTGCCAGGGAGAAATTTGTTATTAATGATTAGTTGTTACTATTTTGCTGTTAGTAACAGTGCTAACGGTGATAATTATTAAAGCTATCACTACACCTGCTATGTGATGAATGTCTCAATACATTATCCTAATTCTCAAACAGACTTGCCAGGAAGATATCATTACTGCCATTTTCAAAGAAGGAAGGAAAGATTCAGAAAGGCCAAGTCACTTGCCTCCTGTCCTATAGCTTTGCTACTGGGTTGGCCAGCTCTGATGTACATTCTCTCTCTCCTTCAGATGGACTAGAATTATCATGATTATGCTTGCAAATAGTCATCTCATGACTATTTGGAAGAATAATCATAGTAAACCACACTGAGTGTGCTAAGCTGGGAGTATTATCCATTGCTCATTATTCTAAATTCTCTAATCATGCAGCTTTCCACAGCTATAGGCTATGGGTAGAGTGCTAGGGGCTGGAGAGACTATTGTTAGGTGCTGTTGAGTTGGTATCCGACTCATAGCCAGTCTATATACAATAGATGAAACAGTATTGTCATGCTTCTCTGCTATTCATAGGGTTTTTAATGGCAGAAAGTTTTTTAGGAGTGTGTTGCCGGGTCCTCTCAAGTCTACAGTATCTGGTGTTCTCAGGCAGTCTCCCATCCAAGTACTAACCAGGCCAGACCCTGCTTAGCTTCCAAGATCTGATGGGATTGGTTGCCATGGTGGTACAGCTACAGGCAGAGACTGTACTTATTGGTTTCTTGAGTCCTTAAAGAGGTTGCTGAGAAAATGCTGTTGCTCTGGGGTCTTCCAGCCCATAGGTGGAGCTGTTGGACCCAGGGACATCTCACTGCCCAGTTGTGGCTGGCTGGAGGTAGGGTGGCAGGTCATTCCCAGCTCTGCTTTATTAATGGGAAGACACAGTGCTGTTTGTAAGAATGGACCCCGGCAAAAACCTAAATGGCCACCAAGATGAGCTTGGTTAAATAAATTATGATATACCCATATAATGGAATGCCATGTAGCCATTAAAAATTATGACATAGATTTATGTTGATTGATATAGAAAGATATTTCACCCTATATTCTTTTGAGCGAGAAGCATGCCTCAGGACATTTGATATATATATAGCATTATCCCAAGGATATAAAATTGTGAAAGAGAGAGACAGAGATGGATAGCAAGCAGGATGTTCACCAGAACTATTAACAGTGGCTCTTTGGATGGTGCAAGTTTTACTTTAAATCTGTAATATGTGAGTTTTAAAAATAACAATTGTGCACTCTCTTTACAGTTGGGAAAAATTGGGTTATATCCACTTGGAAATTTACAAATTACTCCAAACAGAAGGTCTCACTAAGGCTGCATGAATGTGGCCCCTTTAGAAGGCGGCCACCCCTGAGGTCTCATCTGTGTGTTAGTGACCAGTCATTCACTCTCAGAGGAGTGGAAACATCTGTCATGGGTCTTAGAGACAGAAAAGGCTGGGGAGGCCTTTGCTGGGGCAGTTCCAGGCCAGGATTCTCAGCCCAGGCTGGGTGGGTCCAAAGCAGACCCACTGGGCCTCTGCTGCAGGCCTGCTGCCCTCCTTTCCCCAGGCTCCCTGCCCCATTTCCTCACCTCCTCCTGCTGTCCCCATCAGTTCTCTTCAGCAGCCAGTCCCTGAACTTTCTAATTGAGATCAGAGATAAATATAGTGGGGAAGGCAGGGGAGAGAGAGAGAGAGGGAGGAGGCCTACTTTTAATTTGCAGCACTTCCCATTCATAACAACTTCTAATTAAAAAGTCTCCATTTTGCAGCCCAGGTCCAAGGGAAAAGTCTCCCCAGGTCTGGCTGGCTGGAAGCTTTGTGCCAATGAGTTCAGAGCGTGGATTTCTGAACCAGCTGAGCCCTCGTTGTCAGAAGCCATAATTTAGCTGGGGGAGAGGGGAAAAAAAAAAAACAAAAGGATGTCCTAGGGACCTTCTGTCATTCCAGTCCAAAAAGCAAGGCCATCCACCATCCTTGGGTGGTGGCACCTGCTGGAGCATTCCTGTTAGAGATGGGGACCAGCCAGGAAGAGACAGGAGGGCCATATGGAAGGCATAGGGGGGCATTTTCAGGGTTGCCCACACTGTGTGCACAAAGAGGGAGCTCCCCTGTATCATCCGAGGACCCATCTGCCTCATCTCTTTCCTCTCTCTTCTCCCAGAGTGTCCTCCACAGACAATCCCTCGTTCTGCAGCTCCTGTGAGTGTGCACGCGCATATCTGTAAGGGGTGCGGCACTACTGTCAGGGGAGTGACGGCTGTTAATAGTCTAAGACAGTAGAACGTACCGTTCAGTATCGATCTAAGTACAAGTTTATTTTTTCCCCCAGAAATATTTCAATGCCTTTGTTACATGCCAAAGTGAAGTAGGCATTCTAAATAAATGGCTGGGAATAAGCAAAGGCTGAATAAATGGGAAGATTCTCCTTGGTAGTATTTCAACCTCCCATAGGCAGCTGGCCCCCCAGCTCCTCCACGTGGATGGCTAACAGGCTTCTCAGACTTAAGGAGCTCAAACTCGACTTGCAACTGCTCTCCTGATCTGTTCCTTACACGGGCTTCTCCCACTCACGCGAGGGCAACTGCAGCCTTCTGGTTCCTCAGGTCAGAAATCTTAATGGCATCCTTGATTCCACTCTTTCTCAAACATGCTGCATGCTTTGCCCATGAGACATTCTTTGGGCTCTACATTCAGTGTATATCCAGAATCCAGCAGGAGTCTCCCTGCCTCGACTGCTGGGACCCTAATTGGAAAGTCCGCAATCTCTCTTCTGTGGTACAGGCATGTGTCACCTAATGATGGCACACATTCTGAGAGATGCTTCCCTAGGTGATTTTGTCATGGGCTTGTACTTACACATCCTTGGACGGCACAGATTAACCCACTTGACATGGCTTCTTGGTGAAACCAAGAGACTAAAGTTTGTTGTTGTTGTTAGGTGGCCTCAAGTCGGGTCCAATTCATAGCGACCCTATGTACAGCAGAATGAAACACTCCCTACCACTGTGCCGGGCACACAATCTCTTTTATGTGTAAGCCCATTGTTGCAGCCATTGTGTCAATCCATCTAGTAGAGGGTCTTTCTTTTTTTGTGGACCCACCACAGGATTTCCTTCTGCAGGGATTGGTCCCTCCTGACAACATGTCCAAAATATGCAAGACACAGTCTAGCCATCCTTGCTTCCAAGGAGCACTCTAGTTAGACTTCTAGGGACAGATCTTGGTTCTTTTGGCAGTCTATGGTGTAGTCAATATTCTTCAGCACCATAATTCAAAAGCATTACTTCTTCTGCTGCTTCTCTTATTCACTATTTAGTTTCACAAGCATATGATGCAACTGAAAATACCATGGCATGAGTCAGGCGCACCTTCATCTTTAATTTGACATCTTTGCTTTACAACACTTTTAAGAGGTCTTTTGCAACAGCTTTTCCCAGTGCAATATGTCTTTTTATTTCTTGACTGCTGCTTCTAGTAACATAGTCATGTGCAACTGTTATCATGTGTTAGCTACTGTGCTTAATTGTATGTGCTATGTATAGGTGTTATATATATGTGCTTGCATATGACTAGGCATTCAGAGGCTTGTTTATACCAGCAGCATGACAAAAATGTGGAGTATTACATCATGCTATGACATTAAGATTGTTGCAATGTCATCAGGTGACAGAGATTTTTCAGCTGCATTGCAGTCTTCTGGCATGATGGTAGACTCTATAGTCCACTGTTGACCATTATTTCAGTAGCTTCCTAACTGCTCTGCTTGCTTCCACTCTTGTTCCTGAAAGCCTGGTTTATACCCAGCAACCAGCAGGAGGCATTTAAAGTGTAAGTGAGATGATGCCCTTCCTCTGCTCAGCGCCCCCCACCAGTGACCCTTTCACCAGAATGAACCCTGATGGCAGCCTGCCTGGCTGGTTGCCTTACCATCTCCCTGGCCTCACCTCCTCCACTCACCTTAGGCTTCTGTTCCAGCCAGCTGGTCCCTTTGCTACTCCTTGGCCGTGACAGCCACACTCCTACCTCAGGCCCCTGGCACTTGCTCTTCCCCTGCTTGGAAGGAGCTTCCTGCAGGGGCCCATGTGGCCCACTCCTTCACCTCCTGCAGGTCACCTTCCAGGCCAGGCCATTCTCTTCACTCTACTTAAAATCACAGTCCCTGCCCCACTCCCACAAGGGACTCCCTCCCTGCTATATCAATTTTTCCAGAGCACTTGCCACTTCCTAATTTTTCTTCATTATTTTATTTATACCCCTTCCCTACCTCAGTAGCAGGTATATGCCATGAGGGCAAAGAGTTTTGCATCTATTTAGTTCAGCACCAAGGACAAGGCTGGGTGCGGGTAGGTGCTCAGTTTGCAATTTGTTGAATGAATGAATGCAAGTGAGCTAAATTGTCAAGGGAAAGTCAGAGTTTACTTATCTGGGAAGCAGCAGATGGAACCCAACAGAGTCCCAGCACCCGGGAAGGCAACAGCTATTGTTATAAGGGGGCTGGGAATTGGTGAGACATGAGTTAGAAATCTAGCCTTGTCACTTGTGAACTACATGGCCTTGGGTATTTACTTGGCTCTTCAGAGCCTCAATTGCTTCATTTAGAAAATAGAGATAATGATAGTGTCTACTGTGTAGGACAGCTGGATGGAACCCATCAAAGCAATGATGCACAGTACTTATCACTAGCCCGGTTTATAGCGAGTTCTCCGTAAACGTTAACCAGAAGTGGAGGTGTGATTTTGTTGTCAACAGGGAATACCCTGTAAATCAGCAGTGACCGTTGACCATGAGGAAGTGAATGTAATATTGTGCAGAAAGAAGGGTTGGTATTAAGCATGAGGAGTCTTGTCAGAGCCGGGCAGGAATATCATTCTGGGACTGTTCTTTAAGAAATGCACTAGGTTAATGAGAGCCTTTAAGAGGAGGATGATCAGGGTTGTTCCACATGGTGATCACTAGCAGCACTGCCCTGAAGTTACTGTTCACAGCAGGGCTCGGCAAACATTGTGGCACAGGGTCAGGTATTAAATATTTTAGGCTTTGCAGGCCACATAGCTTCCGCCATAACTACTCTTCTGTGGATGCTTCTATAGGCAAATAGACATGACTGTATTTCAATAAAACTTTATTTACAAAACAGATGGAGGACCAGATTTGGCCCTAAGGCCATGGGTTGCTGACCCCTGGTCTGTAGGAACTTGAGGAGGCTGAAGGGGTATCTGAAGGAGGACTGGACTGTTGTGAGGGTCCTCAAGGGAAGCAGTGAGGCCGAAGGATGCTAAGTCTAGGTTTAGGACATTTTGTTCTTGGTGAAGAAGGTGTTTAGTCTGCCAGAGCTTCTGGCTGAGCCTGGTCGAGATGGGCTGTGCTGGGCAGGTGGCTGTGAGGCTTCATCCATGGGTTTGTTTAGACAAAAGCTAGGGCACCTTGGCAGAAACCTCAGTGTATTCAGATGTTGGCTAGGTGGTCGACTGAGTCCTCAGTGACTTTTAAGATGTCTGCTTATCAGGATATTTGAAGGTATAAGCACATTAGTATTCAAGAACACACAGTCACAGATTTGGTACTTCTCCGGTGATGGGCCACTGAAATTTGCAGATTGAGGACAGTTTTCCTTTCTAATTATATCACTAAGCCGACTTTGTGCACATACCTGCAGGTGAAACCCAACAAGACTGCATTGTCGACTTCACTTAGGGTACAATCCATCTCAGCACTCATCTGGGGCTCTCGTGAAGACCCAGACACTGACTGTCGGCTGCAGTCATCATCCTACTCCTCAAACAGCATGAGGAAACTGTAATAATTCATTTCCTATTTAGACCAAGAAAAGCAAACACCTGGCACAGCAGCCTCTGCCCCTCTCACCTCTGTGTTTTTGAAAACACTACTACTTGATGGAGGCTGTTGTTCTTCCTGAACTTTGGCCTCAAAAAGTTAAGGTACTAGAATTTTTATGCCAGGAGGGCCTGGGAATAGCTGCTTCATTGGAATAGGGGTGTGTGTGAGGTCCAAGCTGAAGTATGTCAAAGGATGGAAGGGAAGCCCCAAAGTCCCTCTCCCCAAGTCCTCCCTCCCACCTTGGCTCCCTAGAATCCCACTACTCCATCATCCTTCCTAATGTATGGCTCCAGGTAGCTACTATCAATTTATTGGAGGTGGCCATTTGCCATCTTTGGTTTAGAAAGACCAAGGGCAACAGCATATGTTTTCTATAACTTCTAGAAGAGGACAGTACTCAGACTATTGATAGCCTGGGATTCTCTACTGAGCAAGATGTTCAGAAGAATTCAGAGGGATTGGATTTTTCACCATCTCTGATATCATGACGTTGGGGTTAGGGCTGTAGCTCAGTGATGAGCGTATGCAAAGCCTTGGCTTCCATGCCCAGCACTGTGGGGATAAAAGGATATCATGGTATTCTAATGAGAGAGACACTGGAAGTGACTCACAACCTTTGGTCTAGGCGTGCCCCAAGCCAGGGGATAGAAAATGGGAGTAATAAGTTGAAGATGAAGGTGCTTCTGACTCATGCCATGGTATTTTCAGTCACATCATATAGTTGTGAAAGCTAGACATTGAACAAGGGATACAGGAGAAGAATTGATGCTTTTGAATTATGGTGCTGGAGACGTCTATTGAATAGACCATGGACTGCCAAGAGAACCAACAGATCTGTCCTAGAAGAAGTGCAACCAGAGTGCTCCTTGGAAGCAAGAATGGCCAGACTGTGTCTTATATATTTTGGACACGTAGTCAGGAGAGATCAATCCCTGGAGGAAGACATCATGTTTGGGAGAGTGGCAGGTCAACGAAAAAAAGGAAAACCCTCTACCAGATGTATGGATACAGTGTCTGCAACAATGGGCTTAAATATAAATAAGATCATGTGCCTAGCACAGAATCTGGAAGTGTTTTGATCTGCTGTACATAGGGTCGCTATGGGTCAGAATCGACTCGATGGCACCTAACAATAACAACAAGTTGGTGACAACTATTCACCTGTTTTTGGTAACTAGGACAACCTGTGTTCATGACCAAACAAGTGGTAGGGCTGAAGGATAAGAGGGACGGTGGAATTCTGGTGAGAGAGGGGGAGAGGAGCCGCCTTCACCAGTACCCACACATCGAGCTGAGCAGGGAGTGGGGGCGGGAGAATGAGGGTAGGATCAGCAGTGAGTGTGGTTGTGGAGATGGGGCGAGCCCATCCGGAGCATCTTCTAGAAGGGAAGCCCCAGGATTTGAGCATTTGTGAGATAAAGCGGGCAGACCTAGGGTCTTGTTATAGAAGATGGTGTGTGACAACAAACCACAAAGACCAAGGTGACAATACAGATGGCAGACTAGGCAGCAAGAGCAGCCCTTGGTGGATGGAATTAGGGCGCTGGTTGGGTTGGCGAGTGCTGTTTGGAAGGAAGGCAAGACATAGTGGAACTGCTTTGCGTTTGGATCTCACTCAGGATCAACTGTGGAGACATGGCTGTAGCCGGGGTTTCTCAACCTTGGCATTATTGTTACATTGGACCAGATAATTCTTTGTTGAGGCAGTGGTTCTGTGCATTGTAGGACGATTGGCATCTTCCCTGGCCTCTACCCATGTCATGTCGGTTGTACCTGTCCTTCTCCCCTTGAGTTGTGACAACTCAGAGGTTTGGCAGACATTCCCAAATATCCCTGGGGTGGGTGTTAAGTCACTCCCAGGTAGGACCTACCGCAGAGCCTGCCAGGCTGTGTACATAGTGCAGGCTATGGCGTTTAGAGACCTTCTAGTCTGACCCGCAATGGGGATCTAGAAGAAACGGAAGAACCCTGTGGCTCTAGGAACTCAGTGTACAAGCTCAGGACCGGTTCCCTTAAATCCAATGCCCCTTACTTGACTTAGGGTTTCACCTGCTGTGCCCCCCGCATTGTATACTTCACACTTAGAGCTGCTGTTTCCCTGCGATGCAGAAGTTTGGATGCCTTTACTCTCACAAGACTTTAAATCCTCCAGGGCAAGACTATAGTCTTTGGACTTTGTGTTCCCAGGACCTAGCTGGGCTTTGGCGCACAGAAGTTGCTCTGAATGCGCGCATGCGTGAAGTAGTGATTGCAGGATCGCACCCTGGACCACCAGCACCGCAAGTGGAGGAGAGGTGGCAACTGTGAGTCATCAACACAGGAGATATCGGAATTGGAAAACGAGGAGCCTTTGCCGCATCTAGAAACACACTGGTCAGCCTAAGAATGAGGTTCTGGAGTTACTAAGGCAAAAGGAGCCCAGGAGAGGGACAAGAGGGCCTGAGTTGCTCTTTGGGAAGGGTCCAGGAGGTCAAGTTGGCTGGGATTTGGCATCCTAAGCTCAGCCAGCCCCTCATCCTGCGCCCTCGGCATAGTCCACTGTGACTGCACAGATAAGAATGGGCTGCCCCCTGTGGCTTGGCCTCCCTTGGTAGCTGCTTTCCTAGGCCAGCAGCTGGGAGCACTCCCACCAGCTAATGGACCTTTTCGAGGGGGCCCTAGCCAGGAGCCATCAGCCCAGCTCCCTACCCAACAGCGCTACTGAACTGGTGATTTCAATTAAAGGACCATTACCATGAAACCCTATCCAGCCCCAGCTCCCATCTGCCAGCCGGCGGCCGTTTTTCTCTGGGTCCCAGGCCCTGCTCTGTGGTTACCGAGCGGCCCTTTCGCCAGGGCCCACCGCCTTCGCTAAAACACAGCAGCTGCTGCTAATAAACAAACATATTGATCATACAGATATGGGATGTCAGGGACTTAATTCATGAATGAAGTGAGCTTTAAGAGTGCCCAGTGGGAGCTGGCTTTATTTAAAGGGCCAGCAGCTGTCTGAGGCCTGGAGGTAAGCTTTGAAAAAGGCCAAGGGGGAGGTAAGCATGCTTTGAGCTGTGTCCTATTGGAATAAAATGGAATCTTCTACCCATGGATGCCACCTTACCTGACTTTCCGCCTCCTCAGGATCCTCTCTGCACTTTACTTGAGTCAGATGAGGCTGGAGTGGACTTGCCTCCAACAAAACCAGGACTGGGCCCACGTGGTAGAGGAGAAGGAGAAGGAAGAAGAAGAAGAAAAAGGAGGAGGAAGAGGAGGAGGAGGAGAAGAAGGAGAAGGAGAAGGAGGAGTAGAGCCTGCCCAGGCTCCTCTGGCTCAAGCTCCTGGGTTCTTTACCCTAACGATGTGACAATGGCCTCAAGTTAGCAACCAGCCGCTGCCAGGACCTGCCCTCTTATTGAGGAAATGGCATAAGAGCTGAGGAAATCCTGATGCATTGTTCCCTTTGGATGCCAGAAGGCCTGGACATTCCTTGAGGCAATCATGTCTGAGCCAGGCAGACTGCTCTGTTGGCAAGTTTAGCACAGAGTCAAGTTAAGGCCCTGCAGCCAGATTTCCAGGCTTGAGTCACAGCTTTGCCTCTCTCAAGCTGTGTGGTCTCAGGCGTTTTCCGTAACCTCTTTACACCTTAATTGGACAAAGGGCAGTGGAGATTCAAAGGGGCCCATTTGTGCTATGGATACAATGGTACCTGGCTCCCAGTAGGTGTTCAGTGATGGTCTCACCCTAGTCCCCGCCTGGTGTGATGGCCACGGACCTCCAGAGTGTCCTTGTTTCCTCTGTCCCTCCTCTTCTCTTCGGATACCAACTGGGAGTGGAAGGTGGCTTCGTGGAAGTACAATATGTCCCCACACATGCTTCTTCCCTTCTCAGCCCAGATGGGCAGTGGCAGCCCCGGCCCTGTCCTAGCAGCTGGCTGGATGCTCAAGGTAGCTCCTGCCCCTGGGTTGGACCCCAGCCTAGTTGAGCCTCCCAGCCCTGAGCTTCACCTGTTTGCGCCCCTGGAAGGAGGCTAGTTCTTCAGCCCCTGCCACTCCTTGCTGTAACCCCTTCCTCCCTCGCCTTTGTCTAGAGCCACCACTGGCCACATGTGGCTATTTAAATAAAGCGAGTTAAGATGAAAAAATGAAAGTGACAGTTCAGCTTTTTGGCCACACTGACTTCACGTGGCTGCCACTTGGACAGTGGAGATGAAGGAACGTGTCCATCTCTGCACAAAGTGCCGCCAGTGCTGCTCTGGGGTGGCAGGACAAGAGGGAAGGCAGCCCCTACCCATTTCTCAAAGCCCTTGTCCCTGGAAGGACAGTCCATGGCGAACTTCATTGGCACCACCTGGGAGCCTCTTAGAAATGCAGACTTTTAGGTCCCAACCCAGACTGGCTAAGTTGGAGATTGAGTTTTGACAAGACCCCAGCTGATTCACGCCTCTCAAAAGTTTGCAAAACACCACTCTAGCCCTCGATTTCCTGTCATGGAAAACGGGAATAATGCCTTGGAGGATTAGATGAAGCACCCATAAAAACAGTCCTTGCCAAATCAGAAGTGCCTGATGAGGCCTGGATCCCTCAGCCAGCGTCATCTGCCTCCATGACAGGGTGAAAGTTGCCTGTTCTTGTGGACCTGCTATTTTCTGGAGACTTGAGTGTGCCCCTTGCTGTCCTGTACCCCTGGGGAGGCAGCACATGAGGTCAGGAAGAGGACTGGCATCCACTGCTGGTCCATGGGCATGGCTTTTTCTCAAGGCCTAGGCTGGGAACATCCAGGCCAACAGCTCAGAGATGCTCATTAGTTGAGGTGAGATTCAGCATCTAAGTGAGAGGCTGCATACCCAGGTTAAAGAAAGCATTGTGTTTGGTCCACAGAAGCAGCTTATTTTAAGGCAATGCATTGAGGGAAAGGAAAGAATGATGTCCTGGTGGCTGTGGGAGCTCAGGAGCACTTTGCCACGGAGTGGGGACAGTGCCAGAGAGGCTTCTGGAGTGAGTGACTCCTAAGCCAGATGAGACATGGGAAGGGTTAGCAGGGGAGATGCAAGTGGGCACAAGAGACAGACTTGGCCTGTGGAGAAATGCATGAAGCTTTAAACTGATTTGGGAACATGGGTTGCCTCACGTTTTTCAGTTCTGCTGGGGTATGAAGGAAGAGGGCGGCCAGAAGTGGACAAGAGCTCAGAACCAGCGTTGTACCTGCCGTGCTGGAAACTATCTTGTACTGAGAAAGCTATTGAAGGGTTTTAGGCAGAGGAATGAGGAGACTATGCTTGTAATTGGAAGGATTGCAGGAGCCACCTTGGGAAGAAGGAGCGGAAATAAAAGTTAGCATATGAGTCCAAGGACAGATGGTGCAGGCCTGGACTCCAGCAGGGATGCTAAGGAAGGAAGACAAGCTTTTAGGACAGACAGTCATGGATTAACATGTTGCCTATGTGACTCATTAGTTCTGAAACTGTGGCCACTTTTTCAAAGGCCTGAGCTGTTTTCTTGTGCTCAAAAGTGTTTCTTCAGAGAGGGTGTAAGTCCCCAAATCTATGAGATACAGTGAAAGCTGTTTTTGAGGAAAATTTATAGCCTTAAATACTGTGATTACTAATGATGATAGGACCCCTCGCCCCCCTGAAAAAGGGCTGGTGTTAATAACTCATCTTAAGAAATTAGAATAGGAACAACTAAATAAACCCAAAGAAAAGTGGGGAAGAATATTAATAAAGGGAGAATGGGTGATTAATATAATAAAAAACAAAGTATAGTAGAGAGGATAAATAAACCCAAAACTTATTCTTTGAAAAAACTAGTAAAATAGATGAGACTGCTTTGAGTGCCTGATTAGAGGGATGGAGAGATATTAATGAGAGAGAAATAGAGATGGCATAAATTAATTGCCTCAGCAAGATCATTGGGAGTAAATTATAAACACAGTACTTGAGATTCAAGAGCCTCTAGCGTTCTTCCTCCACTGATAATGGCCCCAGCAACTCTAACCCATGCTTAATTCTCCATGCTTTCAAGCCTGAAGACAGCTGCAGTATTTTGTTAATCTCATTCTCCTTTCCATCCTAAAAGTTAACTTTTATTAATTTTTGTTATTATTAGTGACTCATGTTTATTGAGCTTCTCTTCTGTAAACCAGACATTGTGTTAACCATTTTGCATGGATTTTATTTTAATCTTCCTTCAAATCAAGCCAGGTATGTCCAGGCCTCCCACAGCACAGTTTTACAGATTAGAAAATCAAACTGAGCATGACCGATTAATTTGCCCTGGGCTCTGGCATCTCTTAGGAGGTGGAGGCAGCCTCTGCATGGGGGCAGCCTGCCTCCTGGGCTGGTGCACCCTACCTTGTTGACTGACACCTCCTCCTGCCTGAGCATATTTATAAATATCAAAGGTGCAGGTGGGGCTTTCTTGGTTCCACCAGGGCCTTGGCATTGTCCTGGAACTTCAGTCAGGGCCTTTCTCCTTAGATACTCAATCTTGAAGAGTTATGGTAGTCTCCCTCATTTGCAGTTTCTCTTTCCATGGTTTCAGTTATTTGCTGTGAAGTGTGGTCCAAAAATATTACATGGAAAATTCCAGAAATAGTTCATCAGTTTTAAATTGCATGCCATTCTGAAGCATTGTACTGTCTGACTCCATCACACCCAGGCTGTGGATCATCCCTTTGTCCAGTATATCCACACTGTATATGCTACCCCTCTAAGGTCACTTAGTAGCTGTCTTGATTATTGGTTTGACTGCCATCGTGCCCCAGTGCTTGTATGCAAGTCCCTCTTATTATAGTTGCCTAAAGCTGCCTTACAATGTCTATGTCACTTGGCTCGTTTTATCTTATCACATAGGCACTGTATCATCTCACATCCTCAAAAGAAGGATGACCACAGTATGACAAGATAGTCTGAAAGAGAAACAGAGACTCATTCATATAACTGTTATTACACTATGTTGTTCTAATTGTTCGATTTTATTACTATTTTCAATAATCTCTTATTTAGTTTATAAATTAAACTTTACCATAGGTATGCATGTATAAGAAAAAGCAGTATCTATTGATTTTAGCACTCTCCGCAATTTCTGATACCCGCTGCAGATCTTGGAATGTGTGCCCCACAGATGAGGGGGGGACTGCTGTACTTGGCCTTTTGGGGCTCAGTTTCCTTTTCTTTAGGAGAGTTGGACTGGGCCTCTCTGATTTAAAAATTCATTTATGTCTTTCTTTGCAGATGCTCTGTATCCAGACCTCATGACAAATTCAGGCAAGCCTTGGCGCCCTGGATCAGTTAGGTAAGTGTGTACTAGTGGTGAGTTCGACTTTCTGCGATGGATCTCTGGTTCCCCTGTAAATAAGTGCACCAACACATGAGCTGCCACAGCAGGAGGGAGGTGGCAGAGGCTTATGTGCACTGCCCTTAGACATGTCTTGTCTGTCCCAACTCCCACCCCACTCTGCTGTCACCCTCCCCATGGGGCCAGGGGGGACAAACCTACTGTGGCCCCCACCCTCTTGCCTCCACTGCCTGGATACCCTGAACTCACTTCTAGAGCCTATGGAGTCTTCTGCCCCTATTCTACCAGCCTCATTTGGACTAACCAGGGTGGGTGACACCCAGCCCCAAAGGGTGCCCCAGCAGAGAGAAGTGGTGGCAAATGGAGTGGGGTTGCTGGGTGAAATGGTGCGCCTATGCTTAACTTTATGGAAACTTGGTCAACCGCGCCGTGAAGTTGCTTCACCATTTTGCATTCTCACCGGCCGTGTATGAGAACCCAGCTGCCCACATCCCTGTCAGCACTGGGGGTCTTCAGTATCTTTAATTTTAGCCTTTTTGGTTGGTGTGGATCATTGTAGTTTTATTTGTATTTCTCTAATGGCTGGTGATGTTGAACATCTTTGCACATGTTTATTTGCCATCTGTAGATCTTAGGTAAAGTGTCTGTTCAAATATTTTGCCCATTGAAGAATTGTGTTTGTTTTCTTACTATCAGGTTTTGACAGTTTAAACATATCTGCTGTAACTATATTCAAGTTCTGTATTGGACATATGTTTCATAAATACAGTTCAACCCTCTGTATCCATGGGTTCAGCATCTGCAGATTCAACCAACCTCAGTTTGAAAATGTTAGGGAAAAAAAATCTGTATTGAACATATAGACTTTTTTCCTTGTCATTATTTCTTAAACAGTATAGTGCAACAACTATTTACATAGCATTTATGTTGTATAAGGTATTAAACGTCATCTAGGGATGACTTACTATCTAGGAGGATGTGTAGGTTACATGCAAATACTACACTATTTAAGAGAGATAGAGCTTCTTTGGGGTTTGGTAACTGGAAGGAATCTTGGAATTAACTCTCCATGGATACAGATGGCCAGCTCTATTTCCTCAAAAGGTGCTTTAGAGATGCTCAAGCGCTTAGAGATGATGCTCAGAGGAAAGTTCTAGGCTGGTGATATAAAGCGTGACTTAAATTGTGTATAGATTGAAACTGAAGACATGGGCATGGATATAATTATTGAAGGAGAAAGAATAGTATTGGAAGAGGAGATGGCTTAAGACTGAGCATTTAGAAATTGCAAAATTTAATAGTCAGGCAGATTGGGATGCTCTATGAGATTGAAAAAGTTGCTAAAGTTGCAGGAAGAAATACAGGAACGTGTGGGTCCAGGGATGGGAAGAGAAAGGAGAGTTTCAAGAAGGAAGTGGTCAAGAGAGGCAGATGTGGTTGAGAGATCAAATACAATGAGGACTGAAAAATATCCTTCCCAGATTTAGCAACCCGGAAATCATTGCTGACCTAACAAGAGCTATTTATGTGGAGTGATGGAGCCAGGTTGGTCGCATACCATATCTAATGATTCAGCCATGTGGCTGATAAAATATTGAAACGCTTAAATATTGGTTGGTAAATAGCTATCACCTTAAACCCTCTGACCCTTCTCCCAATGCCCAGCCCATTGGGCTCTTTCCTTGGCTTACCTGTCAGTCTCTCCATGGTCCAGTAATGAAAGTCAACTTTCCAGTCATGAGGGGGCGGCTCTAGGACCCTCTCAGAACTCTGTAGTTGGTTGATTAGTTTTCCGTCCATGTTGGCAACTAAATCTTTTGAATGTCACTACTAGACAGAAGCCATATTGAAGTAGATTGAGAACTGAGTGGGGAAACAGATAATAACAAAGAACGACTTATTATAGATGCTTGTTTTTGAAAGGGAGAAGAGCGAGAGAGGGTAGAAACTGGATGGGAAGCCTCGGGGGTTAGGTCGTGTTTGTTGGTCTTTTTTTACATGACAGAGACACCTGAGTATGTGTAAAATGCTCATGGAAGGGTCTCCACGAAGAGAGCTTGCTCTAGTTGGATAGATCCAGGCACCCTCTTCTGCATGACTATTTTGTTTACTAGGCTTTTCAATTCAAATTAATCGATCAGAATCCAGTTTGTATATCCATCTGAAGAATTCAGTTGATATAAGTTGTCCCCAAGTGACAGATGGACTCAGTGTGTTAATATGTCAAGTTTCTAAGCCTCTTAGTTTGAGAACCAGATCCTGGACTCTGATGAATTCACCAATGCGGACACTACCTTGGGATATTCACTGGCCTTCAGTTAGCCTTCCTGGCATCATCCAAACCTCCCTGCTAGCGATCTGTTGGATCTTCCAAACACCCAATCTAGGCCCATCAAGACCACATGTTAATTTCTAGGGCAAGCCACAGTTGCTCCCTGCTGGCCCTGGAGAGGGCTGATATCATTGAGCATTGATAAGATAGGAATCCTGCCCTCCAGGACCTCATCTTCCAGAGGGAGAGACAAGACAGTTAAACCGACACGAACTAATACATGGCAGATGGCAACGTGCACCATCCTAAGTATGAACAGGATGATGGCAGCCCATAGCAGGGAGAGGCAGGGTCTCCTGGGGAGACAGGCAATGTCTGAAATGTAATTCATCTCCCCGGCACTCCCTGAGCCCTATTCACAGTCCACATCCAAGGAAGTTGTGTCCTGGGATGGCACCTCTGGACATGTCTTTCCATCTGCCCAGCTGCACCGACTTGGGATGGGTGCAGTCATGTGCTACTTCTGGAACTTAGAACCTTCCATAGACGCCCTCCATATCCTCAAACTAAAAGAAGTCCTGCTGTGCCCACCCTCCCCAAAGACACTTCTTTCTGCATTATGAGGTTCTGTACCAATGTTAATGAATGTAGGGTTATTTATTGCTATGTTTTGGATCTGGAATGTCCCCCAAAGGCCTGTGTATTGACAGCTGGGTCCTTAGCATGGCAGTACTGGAAGGTAGTAGAGACCTTTAAGAGGTGGGGCCTGGTGGGAGGATTTAGGTCATTGTGGGTGTGTTCTGGAAGGAGATTGTGGGATGCTGGCCTCTTCCTCTCTCTCTTTCATATCCTGGTCATGAAGTGAACATTTTGCTCCACCTTGCCCTTCCACCATGCTGTGCTGCCTCACCACAGGCTCAAAAACAATGGGGCCAATTGATCATGGACTGAGACCTCCCAAACCATAAGCCAAAACAAACCTTTCTTCATTTTGATTCTCTCAGGCATTTTGTGCACAGTAACAGAAAGCTGTTTAACACATTTACCTTTCCACACTTGACTTTCTAAATCCCACATTCACCAGAAATGGGAAAATACAAGCTTAATTCCCAGTGGGGCATTTTGATATAGGAAAAAAATGTGCTTTTTCTCAAGGAGGAGGCCATGTTTCCTTTTCTTTTATGGAATTTTCTCTGGGCTTCCATGTTGCTTTCTGCTCACATGAGTTCATAAATTCCTGAGGTTTCCTTCCCTCACTGGATTCCCTGCATGCTCCCCAGCTAGCAATGGAAGCAATTATGCTGGGTAGAGCCAAAGGCCTCATCCAGTTCTGCAGACTTATGAGCTTTTGTCCTTTGTGGTTTGTATCAGCCCCGAGCCAAGGACACCCAGGAACTGCTATACACGTCACCCACCTGAAATGGCTGCCCACATGTGATGCTGTCAGGGAGGTCACTATGGTCTTGTGGTGTCTCAAGTGCGAGGGTACAAAGTAAGGATAATGGGAAATAATGCCTCCTCATCATTTTTAACCTTTCTGAATAATGCCTCTGTACCTAAGCCAGAGATTTTTATTTTAAAATCAATTGTGCTTATTGTGCTCTTTGAAAAAAGAAATGAGAAGCTAGGAAGAAAGAAGTAGGATCCAGGGTTTATTAACACAAAGGACTTGGGGTAGGGTGTGGGAACACAGTCCTGCCTAGCCTAGACTGCTATTGTCCTGAAGGATGGGGTTAGCAGCTGAAAACCCCAAGGGGTTGCTGTGGAAGAGGAGAGCTTCTCATGCTACAGAAATGGACCAGACATATGTGGGCAAAGCAGCTGTCTTCGAATACCCTCAGGCACCCTGAGAACCTGCGTCTCCATCCCAAGGAAAATGGAGACCTCATCCCACCCAAGAGTTCTTAAGTCAGAAAGATCAGACAGAAAATCCAAGTTCAGATACTTGTTAGCTGTGTGCCTTTGGGAGGATTACCTGATGTCCCTTCTGTAGACATCTTGGATGACAGAGGACCACAGGAACCATTTACCCCAAGCCAATGTGCCTTATAGCATATGGTGGGGCCTGTGGCTGTGAAGACTCTATGTGGGCTCACCTCCAGGGTATCCTGGGGAAATGTGGGTTGCTGGGATCGAGGGGCTGGTAACCTGGAGAACCAAGGCAAACTTAGTAGGTGCAGGGAGGGCTGTGATCTCAGCTCAGACTCCAGTTGTTTCTGCAGTGGCCTTGAGCCATTTTGGTGTGCTGTTATAGCACTTGGAGCAGGGGAACACCATGGCATGGCCATGAGGCATCCACGTGTGGTTCTATTGAGCCACTAAACACATATAGAGGTCACACACGGACTCACAGACACAGCCATACATACCATCTCGAAACATTCCCCTTTAGCCTCATCTTACTGCTCAGAACCTTGCACTGTGTTTACCAAACCCACTTGCAAATAAGGGCGCTTAACTCTTCTGCAGGGCTAACAATGGAGACCATTGCCCACATCAGACTCTCCCAGGCTTGTTCCTTTCCACCAGTCACACCAACATCCAGTGCCCACCTGTGTGTGGCACAGAGCAGACCCTCCAGGCAACACTCTCTAGGGCAGTCTTATTTGGGACCTATGTCCTCATGCGAGCAAAAGTAGAAGAGTGGATGGAGGGAGGAAGGATGCAAAGATGAGCTGTTCCTTCTTGCTCCCCAGAGATTATTTATGAGGCTTCAGCCATTGGATGCAGGGTCACTTTTATTCCCTGCCTGGCATAAGAGAGGGAAGAGCAAGGGTAGATGTGGGGTGGGGAGCCAGTAGTAGGGGGTGAGTTTCTGTAGGGCAATCTGAGCGGCCTGGGGCAGTGTTAAAATTTCCACTGAGGCCTCTAGCTGTCCCAGGGAGAAAGCTGTTCCTTTAGTCTTTACCAATGTGCAGTAGAGTGCCCCTGCTCAGGGCACCATCATCAAGCCCTATGGGGATGGCGTCCCCTGGACTTGACCAGCCTGGCAGCCCTAACACTGGCACCACTGAGACGCTTCTGCACTAGGCATTGCTCTGTGGCTCTGCCGCTCCTGCCTGCTGTGTGGTTAAGTGATAGGTGTGCCTGGAATGGCCTTTCATGTCCCATATAAAAACTTGTTCTCTAATGTTATACCATCCTAAAACTCCAAACTCATTCAAGAAGCCATTACACATGTCTAAAGGACATTGATGATCTACCTTACTCAGATAAATGCCCATCTTATCAGGGGCAGCAGAGATTACTGGTTGCCTACATTAAAGATATCTCTGGACCCAAAGTCCTTCCTTGTTAGAGTTGGCCCCTTCTACTCTAAGTGTTAAAATGCCACTTACTTTCTTGTAGCCAGAGGATAGTCAGCAGGATCTACCTTTGCCCATAGGGAAAATTGTAGAGAGGTTTCTGAAAAAAGTTTGCCTCCCTGATGCTCTTTTTCCTTAGTGTGACTATGGTTGTGTGAGGATATAATGCCTGGACCCACAGCAGTCACTTTTGAACCATGAGGAGACAAGCTTTACAGAAACTGATGCTAATGGAAGAGTAGAAGGAAACAGTGAGACTAGTTTCTCGATAACGTTGTTGGACCACTACATAGACCCCTGAACTTCCCTGCTTCTGTATCTTGCTAGGTCAGGGGATTGTCTTAGTCCACTTTCTGTTTCTTTATAAAGAAAAGAAATTTATTTCTTACAATATGGAGTCTGGGAAGCCCAAAGTGTGTGTGGGGGGTGTGCGCCTTGTGAGAACCTTTCTGCTGATGAGGACCCTACAGAGTCCCAAGGGTGTTGCATGGCATGGGCTGCAATGTCCTTGCTCAGCTTTCTCCTGTTTTTGTAAAACCACAGTTCCATTGGATTAGGGCCCCACCCTTCTGACTTCATGTAATCTTCATTACCTCAAATGCCATAGTCAGACTGTTCCCATCCTCTTAATACCTCACTATGATGGTTACCACAGCAGTGAATAATGCCCTTCTTGATTAATTTTGATTGGGTGTTCTGTCATATGCAACCCAAAGCATCATTGCTGCTACATCCATGCTCCCATCTATCACCATAAGCGTGGAACTGTGTGGTCATATGAAAGGAGCTGGGTTTTTCTACTGGCTCTTCTGCCACCTCTCTCTTCTTCTGGTAATGGGGGGTTGGTTTGAACCAAGGGCCATGTACATTCCAGGCAAGTGCTGTACCACTGAGTGGCACTCCCAGCCCCTTTTTTCTTTTTCATCTTGAGACAGGGTCTCACTGAGTTGCTCAGGCTCCCTCTGTCCTTGAACTTGCAGTCCCCAGCCTCTATCTCCCAAGATGCTGGGATTACAGGCGTGCACCACTGCGCCCCACTTCTTTGCCACCTTTTTGCAGTGAGTCAGGGACTGCCAAGAAGCAGCTTAGAGTGTCAGGCCAGAGCTCAGTTCTTGGTGAGACCTGGAGTGTCCTCAAGCATCCAGGCCCCAGGACCCTGGTCACTCCTCAGATGCTGGCCATGGCGGTTACAGCATTACTTTCTTAAACGTGTCCAGGAAGCCACTCTGACTCCATGCCTGCCAAGAAGATGGCATTAAAAGTTCTAGACTGCCTCTAAAATTCTATCTCCTGAGTGGAGGGGTGGTCTACATAAGCCATACAGCTGCTGTTCTTGGCTCAGGGACCAGCGAGGATGAAGTTACAGCTGGCATGCCTCACAATCCACACAGGACCTGGCGGAAGTCTGTGAAGTCTTCACTGGAGTGTGGCCTGCCACCATGGCTAAATTTTGATCTTTGCTTCCTGAATTTTTCATGCAGTCCCTGTCTTTCTCTCCATGTGGCTATGAAAAGTTGCCTATGCGGTGCCTTGTCAGCTAAGGCTTGAATTACTCTTGAGGAGACAACATTGTCTAGAGAAGATGCCCTCATGGCAAACGCAGGGCCCTTCGAATCCCATCGGTCAGATGGAGAGTGTCTTTGAGAGCCATAGACAGAGCATTAGAATTGAAGATGCTGAGGCCAGATGGGATGGATGATTTTCTAAGATCACCACCTGGAAAAACAGATTTTAGTGTACCCTATGTGATATTAAAGTCTGCAGCTGTAGCCCTGTGGCATCTTAGCCCGTCAGATCTCAGAAGCTAAGCAGGGTGGGGCCTGGTTAGTACTTGGATAGGAGATCGCCTGGGAACACCAGGTGCTGTAGGCTTGGGAGAAGGACCCAGCAACCCACTCCCAAAAAACAATCAGCCATTGAAAACCCTATGAACAGCAGAGAAGCCCTAACAATAGTGTTTCCCCTGTTTTATGTAGGGTCCCTATGAGTCGGATACCAACTCAATGAACAACAACGTGGTATTAAATAGTACACTAGTCCATTTCATGGGGGCCCCAAAACATGTGAAAGTACATTCATGGAAGTTGGGGCTGAGGTCAGATGTACTCATCCAAGTATCTTGCCCTCTCTGACATTTATTACCTTCCAGGACTTAGGCTCAGGTCATTAGGGGAAGAATGGTATCACAGCCTGGAGGTTCTCAGACACAGGCAGGAGATGTCTTCAGGTTTTGATGAACTCATCTTTTTCAGAACTAATTTTTATAAGATGATCATGGGTCCAGTTTGGTGTGGCCTAGGTAAATAATCTGCCTCTGTCATTTTTTGAAAATCAGACATCACTCATGATGTTTCATCAAAAGCAGTCCCAGCCCTGCCATTCATTCTGGGGATGATTTTCATTTTCAAGAGCTACACAATGGGGAGCTGGTGGAATCTTCTCCCCTGTTGGAGTGGTTAACAGGCTAAGATAATACAAGAACCATTGTCATTCTCTGTGCTGTGTAGGTCATTCACGTGAAAATGTAAGGACCAATGAAACAATCCGTGTTTGTCAGGGAAGGAGCCGACTCTGCAGTGTGGACTCTAGTGGTAAAGCATCCTTGGGGGATAGGTTGGGATCCAAGCAACTAGAATAACTTACTCCCGTGCGCTTTGAACACAGAGGGCCCACATCTGCCTCTGCAACACGCATGCGCACACCTCTGCACAGTGGTGTTTATGACAGCACAGCATCACCCACAGACTCACCCACACATGCACAGATGCAGAGCTAAGACACAACATGGCACAGTGGGAAGAACGTGGCCCTTCATTAGGCAAAGCTGGGCTCCAGTTGCAGCCCCACCAGCTGATTGTCTGGAGCTAATTTTCCCCTCTCTGGGTCTCAGCTTCCAAGTCTGAACAATGAGGATCATCATATCAACCCGTCTAAGAGTCAGTAAGAAGGCTGGGATTTAGCTCAGTTGGTAGAGTGCTGCTCCGCACTCTCTGAGGCCCTGGATTCCATCCCCAGCACCGCAAACCGAGAGGAAAAAGGATGTGACAATCCACTCCTGAGGCAATTCCCAAACAATCAGCCATTGAAAACCCTATGATGGTCGCTACGAGTTGGACCTGACTCCACAGCACCCAACAACAACAACAAGTTTCAGTAAAGATGAAATGAGATCACTTAGAAAAGGTACATAGCCTATTGTAGGGCCCCAGTGAATGCCAATTCCCTTGCTGCTTTCCTTTTCCTTTATCATCTACCAGTTGCTAAGGGAAATTTAGTTCGAGCTCCAAGCTGCCGGCACATCATCAATTCCACAGGCAGATGAGGGGGAGACTCGACACAGAGACCCAGAGAACAGGCAGGGGGCCGGGGGCTTTCCCACTGCTCTGCCCATCCCATGAGCAGATGCATCTGCTTCTCAGCAAGCAGCAATCACGTCGCTCTTTTCCCCACAGGGAACCCGACTTCAGAGACCTTTTTAGGTATTGGGTGTCAGGGTAATAATAGTAATAGCTTCCGTTTATTGCGTTTTTCTTATGTGCTGAGCCCCACATTAAGGGCTTCGTGTGCATTGTTACCATGAGCCTGTCTTCAATGTAGGAATGAGATCCTCTTCAGAAGAGTAAGGACTAGGCCAGGAGAAGCTAAGCTTGTTTACCTAGAGTCACACAGTCAGGAAGAAGAGGAGTCAGGATGGACCCCCAAAGCAGTGTACACCCACGTCTTCATTCACGTAACATGCACACACAGATTATAATTGTTAGTGATGCTGCCTGGGCATTGATAATGTGCATTTTAAAACGTCAGACTGCAGCATAAGCCAAACAGGTGTCAGATAGCATCTGTCCTACCTGCTTCCCAAAATGCATGTTGATAAGTTGTAGGAAAGTGCACCTCAAAGTGTGGCCCCTGCTTCACTCTGGAGTCTGTTGTTAGGTGCTATTGAGTTGGGTCCAACTCATAGTGACCACATGTACAACAGAATGAAACACTACATTGTGCCATGCCCGGCAGTGCTTCTCTGCTTTTATAGAGTTTTCAAGGGATGATTGCTTCAGGATTGTACTGGGAGTGGGCTGCCAAGTCCTTCACCTATTTTTGCTGTGCTGGGGATCGAACCCAGGGCATCAGAGAGGGCAGAGCAGCACTCTACTTTTTGAGCTTAACCCCAACACCTGGTTAGGTGCCGTCGAGTTGGTATTCGACTCATATGAACTCTATGTACAACAGGCGAAACACTATTGTCAGTGCTTCTCTGCTGTTCATAGGGTTTTCAATGGTGGATTAATTTTTGGGAGTGGGTTGCCGGGTCCTTCTCCCAAGCAAGCCTACAGCACCTGGAGTTTCCAAGCGGTCTCCCATCCAAGTATTAACCAGGCCCGACCCTGCTTAGCTTCTGAGATCTGACAGGATGGGATGCCACAGGGCTATGGCTGTAGGCATGGAGTCTGTTAGGAATGTGAATTCTGAGGTCCTGCCTCAGACCTGCTGGGTCACACTGGGGACAGGCACAAGAGTGTGGTTTTAACAAGGCTCCCCGTGATTCCAGTATGCGAAGTTCTGTTGTAGATGCTTCTTTGCACTCAGCCTTGCAAGATCTTCCGCTGATGGGTTCAGCCCTTGGCAGGCAGTTTCTGCCTTGTGCTATAGATCCTGCCATGTTCCTGCTTTCCGAGAATGTCAGGCAGAGCTGTCATTTTGCTAAGAGCTGCTAAATGGAGAAAGAACCATCAACTCCCTCTTTGACTAGGACACTCTCCTGCCCCTTTCATCCAGCAACAATGAGCAAGCCCAGCCACGTTCTGAAAGATTTAAATACTCAATTAATCAATGGAATATTCCATTAGTGGGATAATCAGTTGCCATCGCCCTGATCTATAGTTACATCTCAGCTGGGCCTCACAAATTGATTCCTGATGAAGTTCTAATTGACTGGACCATCTGATAAAGGGACGGCTGGAGTTTATTGAAATAGCCAGTGAGCCGTCCCTGGGGCCAGGGCCTTCCTTAAGGAGAGGCAGGGGTGGGAAGAGGGGCAGAAGAGCGTGATTTATGCTGGGTCCTCACTCCATCTTCTCTCTAGCATAGTGTTTATGGGTCCCAGGTGAGGATGAGCGCTCACAGCCAGAGGGTGGCGAGGCGACAGCTTCTCTGAGCCCATCCCAGCTCTGGGTAGCAGGTGGCCAGAATGGGATTGTCCCAGAAACCCTTAGAGCAAAGGTTCTCAGACTTGAGTATACTTAAGAATGACCCAAAGTACTGAGAGATGTAGAGCCCCACATCTGAGTCTCAGATATTAGACTCTCTGGGTCTGGGGTTGTTGTTAGGTGCCATCAAGTCAGGCCTGACTCACAGTGACCTTATGTATAACAAAATGAAATACTCCCCAACACTGTGCCAGGCACATGATCTTTTTTATGTTTAAGCCTGTTGTTGCAGTCACTGAGTCAATCCACCTAGTTAAGGGTTTTTCTTTGTTGTTGATCTGCCATTCTCCCAAACATGATGTCCTTCTCCAGGGATTGGTTCCTCCTGAAAACATGTCCAAAATACATAAAACGCAGTCTAACTGTCCTTGCTTCCAGGGAACACTCTGGTTGCACTTGTGGGGTTGGTCTGTTGGGTTTTTTGGCAGTCCATGGTATATTCAATATTCGTCACCAGCATCATAACTCAAAAGTATCAGTTCTTCTCCTGTCTCCCTTATTGAACTTCCAGCTTTCACAAGCATATGATGAGACTGCAAATATCCTGGCAATCTGCATTTGAACAGATTTCCCAGCAATCCTTGTGCTGGTGGCCTCCAGGCCTCTTTCAGAAGTACTGCCTTTGGAGCTGGTGGCTTAGAAGCAGATAGCACCCTGGGGCCAGCTTCCCTGGGGAGATTCAGGTTTCTTAGACCTCCTGTGTTGGGACAATTGTCTGTGCCTGGTCAGAGGTTCCCAGGCTTTCTGTTGCTTAGCCCCTCTTTTACTGTTTTTCCCACTTGTTTTGCATGACGTTTTCCTTAGAAATAATCTGCATTTACCACTAATGAATTTGCCTTCACATTTTGATTAATCAGAGACATATATAATAAAGCAGGCAATTATGTGCTGGGCTGTGAGGATGTTAAAAGAATGAGTTAAATCAGGCAAATGCGTGGTTCCCAAGTGTAAGGAGCTCATATTCCTTGGGGGAGATAAGCAAAAAAGCAAAAAAAAAAAAAAAAAAAAAAAAAAAAAAAAAAAAAAAAAAAAAAAAAAAAAAAAAAAAAGAAGAAAAGCACAGGACCCTGTTACAGAACTGAAGGTCACTTAGTAGGTCAGCTACAAGAAAATATATGACACCCATTAGGTCTCTTAGAGAAACTTGGAAATAGCACATGGAACCCTGTATTTACTTTGGAGAATTCCCTTCGCCCAGCCCAGGCAGTCCTGGGCAATGGGACTCTATCAGCTAAAGATGCCCCCGGGTGTCCCTGAGTGGGCATGGGAATGGCTTTTCTTGTTTCTTCCTGTGGGACCTGCAGGCTGTGGGTGTTCTTCAGGGGCTAGATTAAGATATAAATCATCCAAAAAAAAAAAAAAAAAGAAAAAAAAAGAGTATCTAAAAAGGGAAAAATCATTGACCATTTCCAGACAGGGGCGAGCCATAATCAGATTTCAGATCAGCCATATTTTTCTTCTTTTCTCTTTCCTCTTCCTCTTTCCCCCATTTCTTCTTTGCCTTCTCTCCTCCTTCCTTTTTCCTCTCTCTCTCTTTTCTTCTCTTAATGCACCGTGTTTCTGTACACATGTACCTTTCATTTCTGTTTAGGTGTAAATGTCCAATGTTCCTTCTCTGAAATTATAGTCTGGTGTTTTGGATGATGTGGAACATAGTTTAGAACCTCAAAATATCTTAGTCTGGCCCCAGAGCTCTTGCATGTTTTAATTCTGTTGGGCATAGTCCTACCCGTATGTGCCACAGGAGCTGTTTGGGAGATGGGACCATTAGTGTGGTTTAACATTTTAGTTATGTTTCCTTTATCATGATGTTCTGTTTCTGAGAGAAACCACCTAATAGGGCAGAGAATGGTCCTGGCCCTGCCTTCCTCATTGACCCTTATTAAGTGGCTCATGTATGGAAGGCTCTAAGAGAGATACCATTGCCATTAAGAGGTGGCTTGGCTCCAGAGGCCATGAGTCTCGAATAGTGGCCCCCAAGTGGGTGTGTTCACTCCCCAGGGGCACCGGAGATAACTCAATGTGGCATGGCTGTGTACTGGGGAAGATCCACACACTGGGAAAGGAATTTCCACCAGGATTCGCTCTCAGTGTGATATCAGCTCACCTTTAACATCCCCCTCTTAAAGATAGAAAAAATAGTAGACCTCAGGCTCAGAGCCTGCCATGGGGTACTGATTCTTGCTGGATTTGGTAACAGTGTCAAGTTTTGTTTTTTGTTTGTTTGTTTTTGTCTTTGTTTTTGGTGGTACTGGGAGTTGAACCCAGGGCCTCACACCTGCATGCTCTGCAAGTGCTGGACTACTGAGCTGCACCCTCATCCCATTTTTTTACTTTTTGAGACAGGGTCTCACTAAGTTATACAGACTGCCTCTGGTCTAGAACTTGCGATCCTCCTGCCTCTGCCTCCCGAGCTGCTGGGATTACAGGCATGTGCCACCACGCCCGGCTCAACAGTGTCAAGTTTTCATTGTACTTCTATTTGTGGCAAGTGGGATGGTCAATTTTATGTGTCAACTTGACTGGATACCTGGTGCCCAGATATAGTCAAATATTATCCTGGGTGTGTCTGTGGGCTGTTTCTGGATAAGATTAACGTTAATTGATTGATTGATTGATTTTTTGAGTCAGGGTCTCAATAAGTTGCACAAGCTGGCCTTGAATTCTCTATGTTGTCCAAGCTGCTTCAAACTTGAGATCCTCCTGCCTTGGCCTCCCATGTACTGAGATTACAGGCATGGGTCACCATCCCTGGCTCTAAGATTAACCTTTAAATCAGTAGGTTGGGTAAAGCAGATGGCTTTGTCCACTGGGGGGGGGCATCATTATTTGAAGGCCTGAGAGAGCAAAAAGCCTCACCTCCCAGGAGTGAAGTGGCATTTCCTCCTCCCCCACTGCCTTGAGCTGGGCCATTGGTTTTGTCCTGTCTTGAGACTCCAACTGAGGCAGGCTTTCCTGGGCCTCGAGCCCGCTGGCCTTCGCACTGGAGCTATGCCGTCAGCTCTCCTGGGTCTCAGGCCTTTGAACTTGAATTGGAACTACACCATCAGCTCTCCTGGGCCTTCAGCTTGCTTGCTGAAGGTCTTGGGTCTTGTCAACCTCTGTAATTATGTGAGCCAATTCCTCATCACACGTTTCTTCCTCTAAACCTTACTGGTTGTATTTCTCCAAAGAACCCTGATAGAGCAGATAGTACTGGGATCCCACGTGTTAGCCACTGCGCCTGGCTGAAATTCTGTTTCTCTCACGTCCCATTGTTGCTGCATCAGAACACAGCCTGTGGCTGCCCCCTAGCCCCTGGAATGAAGTCTAGGTGTGTGCCAAGGGGACGAGGTCAAGGGCTTGGTGAGAATCAAGCCTGTCTCTGGCACTACCAACCTCCCAGAGAGTGGGCAGCCTGCAGACAGCACTGGGCAGACAGGGGAAGGTGCCATCTGGCATACGGGACTGCTGGTTGTGGAGCATTAGTCCTGTGACAAAGGTTTAGGGAAGGGACCCTAGGGTCTGGGGAGAAGGATGCCAAACCATGGAGGAAGTGGAGAGCTGGGAATCTAGCTGCTTGTGGGGCCTGGAGGAAGGATAGGCCTTGGTCTCAGGATCAAGGCAACAACCCAGCAGACAGAGGCAGGGAAGAGCAGGCGCCTGGCAAGGTGGCCCCTTACTGCGTCACTGCAGAAGGATGAGTGGCCACAGGCTCCTTGTACAGACACATGGACATGGTCACACATAGACTCCATCGGGGGCATGGGATCCTCCTTTTGAGGCTTTTCCAGATCAGCTCTTCTGACCTGCTGCTGCTTGCTTTGGTCATTCCCGGGCTGTATGTGATATTCCTGCAGCTTGCATCCCGCCTTTGTCTCGGCTCCCCGGCACTTTGCAGCTGCTTCTCCAGCCCTGGCTTGGCCTCCGAGACTTGCCCTCTCACCCCAGCCGTTGCCCTCATTCAGCTTTGATTCCCGATGCTTGCAGTCCCAGCCTTGAAGACAGATGAGCCGTGGATAGGGAATGGATGCTAACCTGGAAATCTCATTTCTTACCATGCCCAATCTCAGCCCATGTAGAGACAGAAGGAAAATCTGGCACAACCATTTGGTCACAAATGGACCAAGAGTTTGAACTCCTCTTTTCTACTGAAATCTCTTCCCTAGTGTAAGATCAGGGGATGCCCACACCTCACCTCCTGTCCCTAGAGAAACTGCCCTTGGCTTAGGCACAAGCTAAGGCCAATGACAAAATGTGCTTATACTTATCTATAAACACAACACCTGACATTTCTCTTTTAGCTTAGGGTCTCATGTAAAGGGCTAGGCTTGGATAATCAAGATTGTGTGAGACCTTGAATATTCCCGATTGTACAGACGTGCCAGTTTTGCCCCATTGATGTGAAAAAGGAGTGTCTGGATTAGAAGTACGCTAAGAACCTGATGGTCTCATTATTCAATGATGTCCCTCCTGAGTAGACACCTGAAAAAAGGCAGGTGCAAAGAGATCTGGATGGACCTGGGTCCATATGGTGGGTTCTGAAAGAATTTTTTTCACATCCAAATAGTGAAGGTGGAATGTTCTGGGTCAAAGGGTTGAAGAGTTAAGTGAAACAGTGGATGTAAAATTGTTTGACCTATTGCCTGACAAAGTAGATCCTGAGTGCCACGTTTCTTCCTCCTCTCCCCCATCGATTCCTCCTCTTTTTCTCTCCTGTCTGCCTTCCTTCATTCCTCCTTTTCTTCAAATAAGCAGTAATTCATTGGGAGGTTAGATTCCCTCAGTGTTTTGCTTCCTGTCTGCCTCATACTCACCCACCCCACCCCCAAAAAAGACATCTCTGATTGTCCAGGTTTATAGCATTAATCAGGCTGCGTGCTCTGGGTCACTGTGGGTGTAAAGGTGCGTGTCTGCACTCAGCTCTCTCTCCCCTAGAGTCCAGGCAGAGGGCCCTCTTGGGGGCTGGCTGTCCTTCTCTCAGTGTCTTCCTCTGTTCAGTTGACCACTTGTAGTAAACACCAGAGCTTTATGCTTGGCCTTCAAAGCGTTCTTTACCATAGAGTCCAACATCAGCCCAGCTATTAATAAAGAGGTTCCTCACTTGATCTTAGCCAAAAGGCCCACAAGTGATATTAAATAAAGTGGTTCTTTATTCCATTTGGTTCTTTATGCCCGTTCAATATCTCTAAACCCTGAAGAAGCATAATTGTCAGGTCAAGACGTGAGCATTCTTGGGTCTCTGGTGGATAGACGATCAGATTTTAGCCTTATCTGTACCACCTGCCACCAGTGTGAGAACCTCTGCCAGGCCTGGCAGGGTTCCCTGGAAACTTGGAGAGATTCTTTCAGCCTTGACCCTTGCCCAAGCCCTAGAAGACCTGTGCACTTTCCTCAAACAACCTCCCCTGGCCAAAGCAGCTCCAGTTTCACCAGGGCTCCTCCATTCATTCCCTACATAGAGGAACAGAGGGGGTCTAGAAGAGGCCAACATACGCCCGCAAGGAGACAGCCAGCCTGCAACGCTCAACGCACATGACAACCCTTTACCCAGGGGTACTCCCCAGGATGGGAAATGGACCCAGCAACCCACTCCCAAAAATCAATCTGCCATTGAAAACCCTATGAATATCAGAGAAGTACTGACAATAGTGTTTCACCTGTTGTATGTAGGGTCGCTATGAGTTGGATTCCGACTTGACAACACCTAACAACAACAATAACAACTCCCCAGGAGGAAATGGTCCCCAATAGGCTGAAAACTTAAATCAGAAAAAAAAGAAGGAGGGGAAAGAAGGAAAGAGGGAAGGATGGAAGAAAGGAAGGAAAAAGAGAAAGAAGGAGAGAAGGAAGGAAGGAAGGAAGAAAGCAAAGCCTCTTGCTGAAGAGATGCGAGGCCTCCACCTCAGCCCAGGCCCACCATCCAGTTCTCTCACTGTTTATTTTAGGTAGGTCAGATTTCATGGCTAAAAAATTGATGCTGTCCCCATAAATACAGTTCATATTGCATTGCACATATTTATAAATATAAGTGTGGTAGCACCACTACATTGCCTGTGAAGAACGCAGGCAGGTTGTGATTAGAGGTGAGCCAGTTCCTGATTGTGGGTTAATTAGCTCTGCTAATAAACTGCCTGTAGCTTTACTTAAGAAAAATAACATACTTCCTCTTAGGAAGAACAATTGCAGTGCATGTAAAATAGATATTTTAGCCTTGTGAGCATTTGAAATGCTTTCTTTGTGGGAACACACAACACACACACATCCCACTCTTTTAAAAAAGAAAAAACATCCAACCCCTACGGTCCCCTTGATCAGATTGTGATGAGGATGAACTTCAAAGCGGTTCAAGTGGCTTTCCAGTTCAAAAGCCGATCTTCAGCCGATGGCCACTGGCAGCAGAACAAGCCAATGACATCACTTGGACCCCAGAACGGGGGTGGGGGCTGAAGGGCAAGATGAGCTGATAAACAATAGGGCGCAGAAGAAATGCCTTAATTAGCAGGGAGAGGGAAGCTTGGGATGGGCATCCCCAGGCCTCTGAGAAGGTGCCAGCAAGGACGGGAAAGCCCATGAGAGAGAAGCGGCAGGAGACAGCAAGCATGCATGTGGTCCAAGGCAGCAGGATGGAAACCTGGCCCCGGACACAGTATCAGGAGACGTCTGGATCCAAGGTATGCGGGAACCGCTGATTGGCAAGGGTCGTGGAACCTCAGAGGTGGAAGACACATCAAATTGCATCTGATTCTGAAATGGCAAATCCCTGATCTAAGTGCCCCCTTCCTCCCCTACCCCATCCCTCTGCCCCCCTCTGCATACCCAGCTAATTGGTGGTAGAATTCCTTCCTGCAGATCCCAGGCAACCACTAGGAATTAATTGGAGCTGGCAAAACCTCCTCCGCATCCCTGATCTAATCTTGCCTCTTTGTTTCAAGATAAGAAAAGGGAGATCCAAGATAAATCATGTTTCAAGTATTTTCAGTGATCTGCACAAAGGTCTCCCAACTCTCCACCGCCAGCCATGTCCAACAGACTTCCAGATATCTGTAGTTCTTGGTTGCATCAAGACCTCTCACCTGAGTCGCAGTAAACTTTCTAGGAGACTGAAAAACAAGCCACAGGAATGCAAGAGAAGCAAGTGGCATTTGTTCCTAACAATCACCCTTGGATGAAGGAAAATCTGACAATATAGATGGGAGAGAGGGAAGATGGACAAAGCTATCAGGTCACCTGCCAGAAATAAACATTCTCTGGAGGCTGTGAACCAGGTGAGAGGACAGTGTCCACTAAGATGAACACGGTTCCAGTCTCTTAGTCAGTGGGTCCTTATCACTGGGGCATAATTGTTGTTGTTAGATGCTGTCGAGTTGGGTCTGACTCACAGCGACTCTATGAACAGAATGAAACACTCCCCGACGCTGTACCATGCCCAGCACTGTGTTAGTGCTTCTCTGCTATTCATAGGGTTTTCAATGGCTGATTGTTGTAGGGTTGCTTTGGGAGTGGATTATCACATCCTTCTTCCATTTTTGTGGTGCAGGGGATGGAACCCAGGGCCTCAGAGAGCACAAAGCAGCATTCTATCAACTGAGCTAAACTCCATCTAGTGCTACCATAACAAAATACCATGGGCTGGGTGGCTTGAACAAAGGAGATGTACTTCCTTCTAGAGGCTGGAAGTCTGAGATCAAAGTGTTAGTAGGGTTGGTTTCTCCTGAGGCCTCCCTCCTTAGCTTGGAGATAGCGGCCTTCTCACTAGGTCCTCACATGGTCACCATCTGCCCGTGTTATCTGTGTTTTAATGTCTTCTTATAAGAACACCAGTCTTATTGAGTAAGGGCCACCCGAAGGACCCCTTTTAACCTTAACTTCCTCTTTAAAGATCCTATCTCCAAATATGGCCTGCAGCGGTACCACTGTGGCATCTGATCCTGTCAGATCTCAGAAGCTAAGCAGGGTTGAGCCTGGCTAGTATTTGGAGGGAGACCGCCTGGGAACACCAAGTGCTATAGGCTTGGGATAAAGACCCAGCAACCCACTCCCAAAATCAATCCACCATTGAAAACCTTATGAATAGCAGGGAAGCACTGACAATAGTGTTTCGCCTGTTGTATGTAGGGTTGCTATGAGTCAGACGCTGACTCCATGACACCTAACAACAACGATAACAATCTCCAAAAGCAACCGCCTTGGGAGCAGGCTACAATATATAAGTTTCGCTTGGGGACACAACTCAGTCCACAACACAAAGTCATCAAATGATGGCCCTGAGAGCTGGCAGGATCTCAGAGGGTACCAGCCTTCAGGGCTCCCCCTCTAGGACCTGTGGGTGTGCTTCTAGCTGTGCCCCAACCATGGCAGGATGGTTGCCAGAGGATGGCTATTAACCCCCACCGTGGTAGGCAGAATATGGAGATGTGCCATGGAAGACAGACACACAGAGAGGCAACTATGTTTATTTTGAAGATGGCAGGGGGGAATGCAAGCCAAGGGATATGAGTGGCCTCTAGAGGCTGGATAAAGCAGGGAAACAGATTGTCCCCAGACCATCCATAAAGGAATTCAGGCTAACCCCTTGATTCCAAACCCAGAAGATCAGAGGTGGACTTCTAACTTAGGGACCTCTGAGATAATGAATCTGTGCTGCCGTAAGCTACCAGGTTTATGATCATTTGTCACAGCAGCCTTGGGAAACCAACACACCCACCTAGAAGGTGTGGTTCTCCCAAATGCTGAAGAACAGAAAATGACAGAAGCTGCAGAAGGAATGTTGGCCAAGGTGCTGGAAAAGGAGGCATGTCAGGGCCGGTGGCACTTGGGAGAGTGAGTCTGCTGCCCTCCGTCAGTAGAACAATTCACACACATCCCTGCTGTGCTGATGTGAGATTCACGGACACCATCCCGCGTGCCTCCAGGGGTTTCACTGGCCTCTTGCTTCGCAGGACCGCCCTGGCTAACGTGGGTCTCTGCAATCGCATCGTCAGCTCTTCCCGTCAGAGTGATCAGCTTGCCGTAAAGATTACAAGATCAATTTTGGAATCAAACCTGGGTTTTCAACAACGACCTGAAAGGAAAGATGACCCAGAATCCTATCGGCCCCTTTAGAAATGAGCATCTGTAACCGGCCTGCTGCAAAGCGTGTGCTTTCTGATACAATGCTGGCCTTGGTAGCAGTTTAACCCTGTAGTGTCGCTCATTTTCTCTCTGGACTGTTCCCTTTGTCCCCAAGGCCCCTGGCAGACCCGTCAACGAGCCATGGAGATCTCAGCCCTGCTTTGGCAGGAGCTCTGGGGAGGGAGAAAGCCAAGGAGGGCCAGGGGCCCTTTGAAGCCATGGCTTCTGCCAGGCCAGGGAGTCGATCTGAAGGCGTGCCGTCCAGTCCTGGAGGGTCTGGCAGATGATGCACACAACCAGTTTTCCCTTCTCTCCTGGAGCCCGGAACCCAGGGACGTGTGCAAGGCACGTCTGGGCTTCAGTGTAAAACCCAAAGCTGTCAAGTCCCAGCATATTAATGACAATTAATGATTCGCTTTAATCCTCCCCAGCTCTCTGTGGGCATCTGTGACACGCTGTGGGCTGGAAACCCCTCCTGCAGATCCCATCCATATGCCAAGGCGCTCGGGAATGTGGATCTGGGAGGGAGAGCTACAACAAAACTCCTTCCAGAGGGTAGCAGAGAGGGCCAGCCCATTGGCACTGGTGTGGGGGGCTCCCTTCTGCCTGCTCCTCCCTGAGACCTGCAGGTCACAGGAAGCCAGTATCTCCTCATAGAGCCTCTGGGCTTGGAGCTGTGGCCAAGGAAACTGAGGCCTCACACGTGCTGCTGTGGGCAGATTTTGGTGTTTCAGGTACTCCTGCCTCTCAGCTCAGACCTGGCTCCAGTGCAGCCCCACTTCATGCCTGCTGACCAGCCTCCCGCTCAGAGCCCTAGGTCCTTGGGTGAAAGGCAGTGGTCCTAGCCCCAGGACAATGCCATCCTCCTTAACCCCTCTTCCAGGCTGGGAGCTTCTCAGAGATGATGAGTCCCCTCTGTGTGTCCTCCTGCTGAAGGACACAGCCCTCCTCACACGTGTCTGGTCATCCCATCTCCTCTGGCTCACTAGAACTTGGGCAGAAACCACATCTGTCACGTTCCTCATTGGGTCCCAGTTGCTTGGCCTTCGGCTACAGGTGCAGAATAAATGTTGGCTGTCTGCCTGGCCAACTGGCTCCGAATGGAAGGTGGTAGAACCCACCTCACATGTGCAAAGGCCCTGTAGTACTAGCTCTTGCCCTTGCACGTCAGCTGTCTCATTCCACCTTCCCACCACCCATGTCTGAGGTGCTATTATTACCCTTGCTATTTAGAGGAAAGGGCTGGGATTTAGCTCAGTTCGTAGAGCACTGCACTGCAGTCTCTGAGGTCCTGAGTTCAATTCTCAGCACTGCAAAAATGGGAGAAGGACCTGGCAATCCACTCCCAAGGCAATCCCGAAACAGTCAGCCATTGAAAACCCTATGAGGGTCGCTATGAGTCGGATACCGACTCGACGGCACCTAACAACAACAACAACAACAATTTAGAGGAAAAAAGATAAAATTCCTAGTGCTGAAATTATTGCCCCAGGCCCCTCAGCTCCTAAATGCTAAAGTCAAGAACCAACTCTGGTGGTGTGTGCCCTGTTCCATCACAGTGGTCAGACCAGAGGCACGGCCTTGCCTTACCAGACTGCAAGGTCATTTGCCCCAAGGAGACCCATTTGGCCTTCAAAATAGCCCCAGGAACTGGATTTTTGTTAGATTCCCATTTTACAGATAGACTAAGGCTTTAGAAAAGCTAAGCAAATTTCTCCAAGCCACAGAGCAGAGCTGGTGTTGGAGGAAACTGTTAGCAGACGATGATTTGCGTGCTTCTGATTGGTTGACACTTTGAGAAACAAGTGCAGAAAACTGAAGAGGGCCTTGCAAGAGGTGCCCAAGGGCCCCTGGTGAGAGCTGGCCCTGAGGTCCAGGCTTAGCACTAGCACCATGAGCTCAGAGGTGGAGAGGGCAGGACACTGCTGAAATTGGAGGCAAAATTGTTTGCTTTGCTCATCGGGCCAAGACGGCTTTGCAAATCTTGGGGTAGGTGCCTGGGTGGCCTCAGCACAACCCCTACATTTGTAACCCACTCAAACGGGAGCAGGGACGAAGGGAGGCTCTGACAGCTTCTCTTTTTGCCTAATGAGCAGGAAATAAACTCTGCCGAGATAACACGTTGCCTTTTCTTGCCAGTTCCATTTAGGTTTAAAACTACAATGGAAAAAAAAATACTAAATCAAGGAACCCCCCTGAAAACTACCTTGGCTTCCCCTGCTTTGAAATCCCTCTGATTGGGATCTTAGCTAGGGTGGGAATGAGAGATTCCTGTAGCCAGATATACACACCTTGAGGAAATTGCAACCTTCTTAGTCTTACATGGAATCTGGTTTATTTTTCTGTGCTGAAGTTACATCGGATTTCCACAGCAAAAGTCTTTGGTGGCAAAGGAAACCTCTCTTCCCAAGCCTTTGGTGGCCCTAGCAAAAAGAAGCAGCTTGCTGTCATAGACTCGAATTAACTGCAAATGCCTCTTTAAAAGCACAGACTTACAAGCTGGGCGCGGTGGTGCACGTCTGTAATCGAAGCGGCTTCGGAGGTGGAGGCAGGAGGATCGCAAGTTCGAGACCAGAGGCAGTCTGCATAATTTGGAGAGACCCTGTCTCAAAAAAGTAAAAAAAAAAAAAAAAAAAGGGCTGGGGGTGCAGCTCAGTGGTCCAGCACTTGCAGAGCATGAGTCCCTGGGTTCAACCCCCAGTACTTAAAAACAAAAACAAAAGCATAGCCTTACACAGGCAGGCCTGAAATATCATGCAACTCCCCCTCCCCCAGGAAGTTTATGCCTCTTGCCTGGGCATCCAGGCAGGGGTGAGAGGATCTGCCCTACTCGCCCCGTGCATGCAGCTGGCTTTGTGCTTTGGCTACTGTTTGGGTATCTGCCCAGCCTCTCAGTTCACCTGCCTTCTCATCTCCTGGTGGGGCGGCTCCCAGGCCCCCTAATCTGAGACACACCTTTCATCCTTGCCTTTTCTTGACCCCTCCAGTCTGGAATCATGGGACTCCATCCTGGCTGCAGCCTCTCTCTCAGAAGCAGGCTGCTGTTGTAGAAGAATCAACAGTGTCTCCCTCATCACCACAGGCAGCAACCCTCTCCTGAGTTTTCTTACAGAAAAGGACGGTGACCTGTGACTAGCCCTGGCCCCAGCCCTGGCCCCCCACACAAGATCCGGCCATGTTGCAGCAGGCATGGAGCAGATGTGGAGACTTATCTGTTGAGTTATTAAACCAGATCCTGCACTGGGAGCTTTTATGCCCGTTGCCTTCCTCACTTTCCCTGCACGTGCACAAGTGTGCGCGTGGGTGCGTGCTAACACGCAGGTGCACACATCCTCCCCATTCCATTCCTTCTGCCAGCACAGGCACATTGGTCCTGGCTG
Source organism: Pedetes capensis (assembly GCA_007922755.1). Lineage (NCBI taxonomy): Eukaryota > Metazoa > Chordata > Mammalia > Rodentia > Pedetidae > Pedetes > Pedetes capensis. The sequence continues at coordinate 38,196 of VMDO01000419.1, read as the reverse complement.
TCCAGCCTCTTTCCAGACCATCGCAGAAACCTCCTATCACTCTCTCACTGCTCATCTCTCCCTGGGTCCAGCCTGCACACTCTTCAGAGTGGGGTGATGCCCGTGCCTTGCTCAACATCCCTCAGTGGGCTTCCTCTGTCCCCAGAATAAGGGTCACTCTTTTCCTGTGGCATGCAAGGCCTCCCCTAACCTGGCCCCAGCAAGCCTCTCTTGTGGTAGTTTTCCCAGCACTAGAGGCCCTCTGGCCAGCTGGGCTCTGCCCTGCCCAGAGCAAACGCCCACGCGCCTCTTCCCTGACTTCCATCACCACCTAGGCTGTCCTTCCCTCCAGCTCTCCCCGTCAAGTCCCTTCTCGCCTTCAAAGCCCAGCTCAGGTGTCGCCTTCGGCACAAAACTGCCCACACATTGCCCAGTGACAGGCAAAAGCAAGACACTTTGCTGTGGCCACCTTGATGCAACTGACTTGGCTCAGCCCAGTCAACCTTTAAATCCCCATGTCCTACCTTCCCCCACGGCTGGTCCACCCCTGCTTCCCAGCAAGGGTCAGCGTTGTTCAGGGGATAGCTGGAGGATGAGATGAAGATGTTCAGTCTATGCACTGTTGGATTAAAACTGGCCAGGAGTACAGTGGTTGGGTTTTCAGCGCATCAGCGTGTTTCACAGTTGAAATGACCGAGTCAAACTCTGCTCTCCACCTGCGGCAGGACAGGTTCTGCAGCAAAGCCTGCATGGCTCTCTAAGGGCTCCTTGGGGCCTCCTTGCAACTGAGCTCCCTGAGGGGGCGGGGAACCAGCCTGGCTCCCTGAAGCTGCTGAAGCCACTGAGGCCCTCCAGCCCCCTCTGGGCCCCTCCCCACCTTGGAGCACCTGCAACGGGAGGCCGGATACCTGCCTCACTATTTTTTATTGTTGTTGTTGGTAGAAGCCTCAGGAGCAAAAGCTCAATTCTTTTTAAGGCCCTTGGCTTCACTATAATAAGGTTTTACTTTCTGAGCTGCGGGCGAGGCATCACAAACAGTCTGACGATACTGCTAAAATTAACCCTCTGGACTTATGGGGTTGGTTGGAAATGGGAGGCAAGAGGAGCAAATCAACAGATAGGCACATGAATTTGGGAGTCCTGGGGCCATCTGCCTCTGTTTCGGGTTCTTTCTCTGGGTGGAGCTACCATCTGATTCCCTGTTGCCTGATGGAGGATTCAAGAGGGAGGTTTGCCAGATGCCTGAGGAATGCGTAGCTCAGAGCCAGGAGTATTAATTAATTCCAGTCTGCTGATAGGGTGCTGGGCCTACACTTTTCAAACACAAAGTCCCTTCTCTGCCATTCACCTGCCCCAGATGGGAAACACAGCCGACGGACCAATCATCTCAGGAAGAGGAGGGAAACGCTGTAGCGGGTAGTTCTGCCCCCAGAAGGTCTTATGCATAGATGAGCCCTTGAAGACCTTACGCTGAGTGAAGCACACCAGTCACAAAAGGACAAAATGCTCTTGACTTTGCTGGAAGAGTTGTCAAATGCCTAGGGATGGACACTAGAATGGTGGGTGCAGGAGCTGGAGGGAGGAAGGAATGGGGGTGCCTTCATGGGTGTGGAGTTTCAGTTCTTCCAGATGGAGGTGATGAGCACAGATGGAGATGGATGGCACCACCATGTGACTGTACGCAATGCCACCGACCTGAACACTTAAACATGGTTCAAATCGCAAGTTTTCTGTCATGTGCATTTTGTCAGAACTTAAAAAAAATGTTGTGCTGCTTATAGTGGGGCCATAAGGTCAAGAAATCCTAGTGTAGGGTTGAGACCTGCCCGGGAAGAGATGCACAGGTCTATCCCTGCCCCTGGTGGTGGTGGTTGTTAGGTGCCATGTAATCAGGTATGACTCATAGCAACCCGTGGACAGCGGGATGAAACACTCTCACTGTGCTATGCCTGGCGCTGTGTCAGTGCTCCTCTGCTATTCATAGGGTTTTCAGTTGCTGGTTGTTTTTTGGGAGTGGGCTGCCAGGTCCTTCTCTCAAGTCTACAGCACCTGGCGTTCCCAGGTGGTCTCCCATCTAAGGACTAACCAGGCTTGATCGTGCTTAGCTTCTGAGTTCAGATGGGATTGGACGCCAGGGTGGTATGGCTATAGACACCCCTGTCCTACACAAGACTAATCATGGCCTAAAAATGACTTTTAGGCCACTGATTCTTAAATTTGAAACAGGTTCGTGTAATATTTTTCTCTGAAGAAAACAAAACTTTTGCACAGTCCCATTGTATTAAACAGGAAACAGAGAGATCACAACTTGATGAGGTGATAAGATGGGCACAAAGTCACAGTTGCACAATGCAAGATGGGCATGGCATGTTGTGTCTCCACACTGGGGTTGCAGTGAGTGTACCAAAGGGCAGGCCATGGGCACCACCAGATGCTGGACTGCAGATGGGCACAGCAATGTGCTGTTGGGACATTTGTGTGCTTCATGTCCCTGGCCCTAATGTGTGCATGGCCTTCCATCAAGTCTGTCTCTCTGGCCACCTGGAGGCAAGGCTGGGATCTGGGGAAGCCCCCGCAGCCTAGGCTGCTGACTGCCCTGGCTTCCTGAAGGAGATCCTGTGGTGTTGGCCTTGGCAGTAATCTGGGAAAACTTCAGTCAGGCCAGTATCTGCTCTGCTTCCCTGGTGGGGAAACTGGCTGGCTTCAGCCAGAAAGGGCCTCCTATTTTGCCCTCTTTCATGAACCTGGAGCATCTGGATGACTTAAGGTCCTTTTGGTTACAAGTGACAGAAACCAAACTCAAATACTCTATACCCAAATAAAACTGATCAACTTGGGTAACTGGAATGCCAGGTACAGCGGCTTCAGAAGTTCAGATTATGCCATGGACTCCCTTTCTGTCTCCCCCTCTCACTCCAGGATGCCCTTTCCATTCACCTCTCTCTGGCCGGCCCTCTCCCCATGGTGACCCTTGGCAGTAAGAGGTGATGCTGTGCATTTGCCTGGTGGTCAGTCCTGCGTTTCTTCTCCCGGGGCTTTGCCCTCAAGCCCTTTCAGGAGCTATTGACCTGCTGGGGGCTGGAATACCCAGGACACGTGCCCACCGCTGAAGCCAGGGAATGGGGGTGCCACCACCTCAGACCATGGGCTGAGCATGAGGGAAGCATTGGTTTGGGGACAGGAAGGAGACGCTGTTACTGGAACAGGGAGTATAGATGGGTCAGACAGTGATGAGAGACACTCCTTCCAAAGCCCCTGAGACAGATGTGAGAGGGCATGAGAGACCACCCTGGGCTTCTGATGTTAGGCAAAACACCATCGTCAGTTCTTCTCTGCTATTCATAGGGTTTCAGTGGCTGATTGTTTTTTGGGAGTGGGTTGCCAGGTCCTTCTCCCAAGCCCACAGTACCTGGTGTTCCCAGGCGGTCTCCTGTCCAAGGACTAACCAGGCCTGACCCTCCTTAGCTTCTGAGATCTGACGAGATCAGATGCCACTGTGGTACAGCTGCAGGAAACCTGGGCTTAGGACCCTGTAAACTCCTGTCCATCGCCTTATCCTGCCCTGCCTTTCCTTCAGGTTTCCCCTGAGGTCTGTGCCCACTGTGGCTTTTTGCCTTAGTGCCCACTCTCTCTCTAACCCTGGGGTTGGTGACCCCGTTCAGATCCTTCCCTGTGGCCGATGTCTGATGCTCCTGCAGATGAGACCCCCAGCACCTGCCTGCTGAACTGAAGGTACCCAGCCCCCTGCCCCTGACACAGTAGAAGCCTCTCAGGGATGGTGCCCTACTTTGGGGGAATTCGCTCTTTGGAGTCTTCAATCTCACCTCCCTCGCCCTGCCAAGACTCAGAGCCTTAACCTTTCTTCCCCCCACCTTCTAAGTTATTTTCTTCATTTGTCAGGTCCCTGTTGTGATGTGTGGCGTTTGTTGTTGGGTGGTGTCAGTTTGTTATTTTCACTCTGCTCTGTGCCCTGACACTTCCCAGAGGTGCGGGCACATTCTAAAATAATGATCTCCCCACAGCCAAGAGCCTGACCCCTCTGCAGTTCTGCTCTGGAGAGGAAGCCTGGGGTTTTGTTGGGGTGCAGGGGGCGTGTAAAGGGACCAAGCTGGTAGGCGGGGAATGTACCAATTATAGGCTCCTGAGCCTCAGGGTTTGCTGGCCGGAGTGGTCGCTCCAGGTCCCACCCAGGTAGTCTACAGGTCACAGAAAGGCGTCAGGCTCTAAGGAAATTTGCCCAGGATGAGTAACCTCTTTGAGTGCCCAGGATGCCAGTGGCTGATTTGTGATGGAGGATGGGGGGGTGGGCAGGATCAAGGGGCCCAGATCACGCATGCTCACCGTTGAGCACCTGCCTTGCCAGTATCAAGGTATAGGGGGTTACTCTGTCAGGGGGTCAGCTCAGTAGCTGTGCTGGTGGTATATGCTCTACAGGATCCAAGTCCTGCTGAAAGGAGATTCCTGGCCCCAGGGGAATCTATGTCTTTAGGAGGCATTTCCTCTGCTATTGGGGAATGGCCTGTCTTCATGGTGGACCATGTGCCTGCCATGCGCAGAGAGAAGCTCTTGGGGCCCTTTGAAGCCCACCTCCATTGTTTTCCCGTCTTCCTCCCCTTGTGAGGCCTCTTTCCTTTGGCTGGTTCTAGCCACAGTGATTCACTGTGGTATTCAGCTGAATCTTGTGTTTCATGTTATAACTCCAAGTATGGTTTAGATCTCAAATGACCTCTAAGGGCCATGTCATTTGGTCCCCAGCTAGTGGCACTGTCCTGAGATGCTGTGGAAGTTTGGGAGGCAGACATAGTTTGGTAGAAGTGAGTCACTGGGGGCGTGGCCTTGGAGGTTTTTATCCCAGACCTGCAGCTCCATGCCCTCTTGGCTTTCTGCTCACAAAGATGGGAGGGCGTCTGGTGTGAGCCCTGCCTCCTGCCCCTCCACTCCTGCCCTGCCACCATTGCGGGCTGATCCTCTAACTGTGAGTCCTCAAGAAATCTCTTTCCTCTACAAGTTGTGCTTTTTTGCCACAGTGATGAGAGGAGACTGACACAACTCCTAAGTTCCAGATGATGCTACTTTGATGATAATGCAAGACACACTAGTGCTCGGATGGAGATGGAGTGAGCTCTGGGCTGTGGACTGAGATGGATGTGGATTCCAGCCCTGGCTCTGCCTCTCACAACTTAAGTGACCTAGTGTGAGGGACTTAGGTTCCCTAGGCCTTAGCTTCTTCCTCCGCAAATTCTGATGATGAGGCTGTCTTCCTTTAGGGCTGGTGTAGGAGTAAATAAAGCAAATATTGGTTCCTTCAACAAGTATGTTAGGCATACCTCGTGCCTGCCAGGTACTGTTCTAGGGGCTTTGTGGGTCTGCCCGAAACAGTTGTGGTGGGTATAATGCATACAATTCACAGAAATGTCCTTGGCAGAGTGGCAGATCCCTGAGGAGAGAGACAGGGGCTCCCTGATCACAACGTACAGCAGCATAGCTTTTGCAGGGGGTTCCAGGGCTGTGGCTCCTGTTGCTGGGTCCTTTGGGTGTGTGCACAGGCTCCTGGGCACACACGTGCACACACACAGGCACACACACACCATTCTGCACACCCCACCCTCACTTCCCCAGCATCCTCTTTGATGGACCACATGACCATCACATGTGACCATGACCGCCAGGTCAACTGGGCGTGACCCACTCAGGTGCTCTCCTAGTGGAGGAGAGCAAGGCAGGGCCCTCCAGATCCAGAGCTACCAGGAGCCCCACTGAAGAGCAGCTGGTGGTTCCTTTTGGATTCAGTGCCACGAGCAGAGCCCAGGGCTGCCTCTTCCTTGGGGCCTCCACATGCCCTGGCTTAGTCTCACACAGCCTCCTCACCTGGATCGTCCCACTTCTAGGACCTCACTCCAGAGGCAGAGTCTTGGGACATCCCCAAACCCTTCCTTCCAGAAGGGGAGCTGAGATGCCAAGGGCTGAAGGAGAAACGGAGGTCCCCAGGTATCAGTGGGCAGGGCAGTTTTTGTGTGTGGGGTGCTGCCCTCTGGGGACAAATGTTTCCTGAGCTTTTCCTGGGCCTCCCTAGAGGACAAGGGTAGTCTCTTCCCTGGGAGCACCAGGCTTTTCCATGGAGACGAGTCCTCTCCCGCCTGCAGCCCTGGCCCGTCTCTGCCAAGGCCAGAGATTCAATTTGCAAAGCTTTTCCCCAGCCTGAGCTAGGGCTCCCTTGCCTTCTCCCTGGCTGCTGCCGAAGGGGCCCCTCCCTCTCCTGTCTCCTTTCAGATTTCTTGGATGAAATTGATTCCCTTGGAGCCTCTCACCCTGCTGCAGCTCAGAGCAGGAGGGTGAGAAAACATTTTTTCCAGCAAACTGCCTCCTTCATCGGGTGAGCGGTGTCCATTAAGCCCGCAGATCTCGGGTGTGTGTGTGTGTGTGTGTGTGTGTGTGTGTGTGCTGTGTTTTTGTGTGTGCGTGGTGTGCATGTGTGAGGTGTATGTGGCCCAGGAGGAGGAGTTGAGGCAGGCGAGGCTGCTCGCTCAGCAGAGGTGAATGTGATCCTGCAAAGCCAAGGCCAGCCGCTCTGTCCCTCCAGGACCTGCAGGCAGGCTACAGTGGCTGGGCGGCGCCTTATCCCTGGACGTGAGTGGAGTGGGGTCAGGAGGAATCCACCGTCCAAGGACCAGGGACAGAGGTGAGACCCAAGTTCCAAACACACAATCCCTCTTCTCTCTTCCTTCTCTTCGTTCCTCAGAGGCCGTGGATGCTCAGGCTCCGGCCTCCTTTCTGTCCTGTGGCTACATGGGTCTGATCTGGACCTACATGGCCCACACACCGTTTGTGGCAGGGGGCTCCCAATAGCAGCCTTCTCCTCTGCCCTCCCACCCTCCAGCCACCTGACCACCTAGGGGTTCCAGAGCCTGCCTTCTCCCCTGTCCTACTTGCATGTCTGATTCCTCTTGTTCAAGGCCAAGCTGTGCTCTTGCCATGAACTCTGTGGACTGCCCTCTCCAGCAGGGTCTCTACAATTAATTTGCCCTGAATCTGATGCCTCAAGGTGCCAGGCTGACAGGTATTTACTTGGTATATTACCACTCACTCACTCACTCGCTGTCACATAGAACCAGGCTTGTTTGTTTTTGTCTTTGTTTCAAATAAAACCTTATCAAAATCCAGATGGTCAGCTGGATTTGGCCCAAGAGCCAAAGGAGTCATAAATAACAACAACA